>CM023534.1:47235617-47632915 GCA_013350335.1 Chimonanthus salicifolius
CTCGAAGTGGTCCCACACACGTCACTCAATCCATTCCACCTCTCCACTCCTATCTTCTTTTCTCATCCCATCTTTTCCCTGTCAACGGCAGTCGGCTGAAATATTCAGTTCCAACTGAAGGGCACACTGCAAGGTTTTAGAGCCAGGTTCTTCATGGCGGAGGCTATAAGAAACGCCAAAATCGAAGAAATGATTCACTTGTTGTGAGACGCCATGGAGACCCAAGGATGCAGAATGGATGACTTAGTCTCTACCCAAGGACCAGAATGGATGACCTGGTCTCTCGGCTAGCGGCAGTAGACGCACGACTTGCCACCATTTCTCAGCTATGTACTCCAGATGAAGGAGCGGGATCAGGCTCTCACTTCTTTAATTGTGGGTTACATTTAGGTGGCTTCTCGGGAGGTGACAAAGATCTGACTTTTGTGACCCGAATGGCACGCCTGGAGTTTCCTCGCTTTGATGGAGCTGACCCTTCAGGTTGGATTTATAGAGCGGAGCAATTCTTTCTCCATCAACAGACACCGATGACCCAGAGGTTATTGATGGCTTCCTTCCACTTGGAAGGTAAGGCCCTACAGTGGTTTCGCTGAATGGAAAGGTCCAATGCACTTGCTAGTTGGGAGGACTTCACCAATGGCCTCCTCACGCGATTCGGACCCTCTCCATATGACGATGCCACAACATTTTTAACAAAATTGAGACGGACATCAACAATGGAAGATTACCAGACAATGTTTGAGGAGCTCGCCAATAGGACTACTGGCTTGAATGAATATCCGATTGAGTATTAGGATGTTACAGCCTAGCACATTGTCAGACGCAGTGGGGTTGGGTAGACTCCAAGAAGAAAAATTGAATGCAAGAAAAAGGAGGTCTCGTTTTGAGGCCAATCGATCCGGCCCATTAACCAATAGTGAGTAGCCTAAGATTCTTACACCAATTATCAAAAGACTTACTCCAATGGAGATGAAGGAGCGACACTCGAAAGGGTTGCATTACAACTGTGATGAGAA
Source organism: Chimonanthus salicifolius (assembly GCA_013350335.1). Classification (NCBI taxonomy): domain Eukaryota; kingdom Viridiplantae; phylum Streptophyta; class Magnoliopsida; order Laurales; family Calycanthaceae; genus Chimonanthus; species Chimonanthus salicifolius. Next base: position 47,236,634 of record CM023534.1, read on the forward strand.
TTTTGCTCATAGACACAAGTGTCGATCCCAAAAATTACTTTTGATGGAGGGAGTTGGCCTGAGGACATTGAAGAAGCAGAGTTTGAAGGTGAAGATCTCAATGACCCTGAACAACCAGAGATATCACTGTATGCTGTCATGGGAAGCCCATCACCTCAGACCATGCGCATGAGGGGTATTCTATGCCATTTGGCCATCATGATTTTAGTCGACTCAGGAAGCACTCACAATTTCCTAAGTCCTAGACTGTAGCACCCCCACCCAAAGGTCCCACATCGGTTGGGAGCTTGGGTGGTGGGGGTTTTATTTGAGAGGGGGCAACCCTCCCCATTGTGAGGCCTTTTGGGCCTAGCCATGTGGGCCAAGGCCCAAAGCGGACAATATCACGATGGCGGTAGGGTCGGGTCGTCACATAGACTGGCAGACAAGGACGACTTTCGCATTGCACATGACGCACGGTTCAGCGTAGTGGTGGCTAACAGTGATAAAGTCCAGTGTGAGGACGAATGCAAAGGGGTGCAAATCAAGGTACAGAATGGGTTGGTTGAAGCCGATTTCTATTTACTTCCTCTGGGTGGCTATGATGTTGTGTTAGAGGCACAATGGCAAAGGACCTTGGGACAAGTCACATGGGACTTCTCTAAACTAACCATGCAGTTCAGGCTCGAGATCTGATGTTCTTGAAAGAGGTAAGGGCCAAGCATTTGGACTCTAACCGAAATCCAAGATATTTGTGGCAAATATTCTCCATGGCTCCGGTACAACCCGACACACCAGCCTCGGCCATACCATCTGCGATTGAGTCCCTTCTTAACAGTTTGGTGATGTGTTTGAGGCCCTCTGTAATGACCCGACCCGAACATAGGGCTTATGGCTTGACTCAGTGTGAAATTGTCCGCTCTGGGCAAAAAAACAGAGCCCTCACGGTTTTACCTTGGGCCTGGCCCACACAGTACGCCCACAATGTGTCACACTAAGTTATCATGAGTGGCCTCTTATAAACCCCAAGAAATTTTCCGTTACTTTTGATGTGGAACTTACACAACAATGTCCATACTAAGTTGGCTGCCGCTCCTGCCTTATCTGGGAGGGGTAGCACAATCAGCCCCCCTAAAAGCCTCGAGCCGCCCCCGGCTCGACTTGGCACAATTCAACAACACTAGGGAAGGAAGAAAGGCCCATACAGTCCGAGTGTTGAACTCGGCTCTCATATCCATTTCCCTTAGAGTTTTTCTTGAAAATAGGACAGAAGGATTTCGAATACTATGAATGCATGTTGTACTGTTTATATGATTAATTGTGAGTGTATATTAATTGTATTTCTATTTGTGTAACAGATACCCACGATACTCTATGTTTTACAGTGAGGAGACTTAATAATACCAGATCAGTAAATCAGGTTTTGTAAACCTAAATCTAGTGCAATGAGTGGTTTCATGGATTATACATGATATGCAAAAGACTGAATAGGCCAGAATGCGAGACTTGACATTACTTCTATGTGAGGGATGAAAATTGGTTCTAACTGTTAGAACTGAAGCATAATATGGTGTCAAGGAGTCGAGGTCTAGTAGTCTATAAACAAAGAATGAACCCACTTATATGCCTAGACTTGATATATATTGCTAAGATATGTTCATATTGTTACTAATGATGTTTATCATGCATGATATTGATATTGATAATGATATTCTCCGATGTAAGAACTTGAGCATCATGTTATGATGATAGATTGAAGTATGAAGTTGATATTGATGATGATATTTTCCAGTGTGAAAACTTGAGCATCATGTTATGATGAAAACTGAAGTATGAAATTGATACTATTGATAAGATACTCCGATTTGAGAACTTGAACATTTATGATATTAATATTGCCTCCACGTACCCTCAACTGTTGAACTATTATCGGTCCAGGTGTGTCGATTTGCATTTACTGGCCCAGGTGTGTCATTTGCTGGCCCAGGTATGTTAGTACCGGCGCAGGTGTGTCGGAGATACTCTCGGAAGATGCAGCATTTTGACCGTGTCGGGATTTAATGCATTTATAGTTAGTATAGTGCTTTGGTGTTACGGTGGCATGGCAGTAGTATGACAGTGAGATGGCAGTGATGGTAACTTGATAAATTGGTATAGTAGACCAATTATAAATTCAGGTAAGATAAATGGTACATGAGACCATTTATGGTAAATTGGTAAGTATGGTAAAATATGTCATTCATGAGTAGATAACTGTGATTTTAAAATGGAAAGAGTAAACTATTATTGTTATTATGATTAAACTGCATTGTTTAACATGTACATGTTGATGAATGTGTTATTTTATGATCTCTTCACTGAGCTTGGAGCTCAGATCCCCTACATTGCAAGATTGGCACCTGAGGAGGAGGAACCTCCACCTCTAACTTAGGATGAGGGTGCCTTTGCAGTTAATCGTATTTCCCAATGATGGGAAATATGTTTATTATATCTATTTTCATGCAAATGATGTTATGTTGATTTTAGTACCATATGTGGTACTGTAAATCTAAGCATGTGTAAATTGTTATGTTTCCGTCTGTAACTCTGATCGAATAAATGGAGATATTTGTTTGTGAAATATGTATTTGTATATGGGAACATATGGTCCATGTTTAAGTCCACGTGAGAAGAGCATGTGTCACATTTTCTATGATGAGTTGTTTGGCAAATTTGAAGATCCAGGCTAGCTATGATTTTAGTTGATGGGAGATTATAAATAAATAAATAAATATATATATATATATATATATATATATATATATATATATATATATATATATATATATATATATATATATTATATTTAGTAGCAGTTCCGAGCCCACCATCGGGTCAGGGCGTTACAACTTGGTATGAAAATATGGTTCAAATCTCGGACCTATGTGTATGGGAGGAAGTAGATTGATTGATTAACTTGGGATTCATTCCCTTGATTTTGGATGTAAGAAGGTAGAACCCTGAGTCAAGGTGAGATTGAACTTCTTTGTCTGTTTGAGATGTATGAATTTAGTATCAAGATGATACTTAGGATCGAGTGTTTAGAAGTTGTAACTTCTTATAATTAAGCAGAGAAGATGAGTTGAATTGACAACAAATCCTCTCATCTTGGCTAAGTGATGTAATTTTAGTATCTAATAGATATGTGAAACCAAGTTTTTTTTTTTTAAGTGATGATCTCTTATGGAGTATAGGTCAAAGGCTTGATGTTAATAAAGCCTAAAAGGGGTTAGTAAAATAGGATGGATTTCCTAAAGTAAATGACTTCCAATTTTACTGGGTTAGTAGTATGAACCTTGCTTGTAATGTACTTGTGATGTACTAGTGATGTTTGAATGTTTGACTACTTTTATAGGCAGGTCAGGATACCTGAGTAACAAGTCACCTATTCAGGATGGAAATGACTAGGAAAGTATGAATCAGGTGATATGAAAAGCGTCTGGAATCCTAGGAGGCACCTTGGATTTACTAGAGATGATAATGGTGATAGACCCGTTCCAGTGATTACAAAGAAGTCGTCAGTTCGACATCTCTCTTGAGAATTTGCTTTCCTATAGTATCAACTACCGGCAAAGTTGACCATAAGTTGTAAAGGGAAAAATATTGTGTTATGATTACAGGCAAACTGGTCTTAAGGTAAGATATTGTCCCTAGAAGAGTAAGAGGACATATTACGAAGGTGAAAAGGAGGAGTACCTAATTAAGTAATTGCCTGATGATTATTCAGGGACTTTGCCAAGCATGGCTTTAGATGAATAATATAATTATTTGAAAGGAGTAGTAGTGTGTATAAAAAGTTGGGCATTTGATTTAATGAAAGGGAAGTTGTTATGAAATCACACTAAGTAATGTTGAAATGAATTTGAATCATCGACTTTTGAGGATTATAATATAGTGAGTCTATGAGAGTCTATATGTTGATTGAATGATGATGATAACAGATATGGCAGGAGCTCTAGAGTTCTCCACTCAAGACCAAAAGTGAGCAAGAAAGTGCCTCAAGCTATGAATGATATCCTCATGATGGTAAGAAATATTTCATTTCTATTTAATTAAGACATAATTTTGGCAAGAATTATTTGGAATTATGCTCACTTGGTGCTGGAATTTCAAAGTTAAGCCTTTAACTTTCTATGAAGAAGGATTTACGATATTAGAAGAGTAATCTTTATGGTTGAAATCTTTGTTTACTCTCCTAATTGAATTATGTATGATAATAGTTAATAGTTGAATACTATGATAAGATTGATAGACAGAGGGTTCATTGGTAATGAAATCTAAGGTCACGAATGATCTTTGGAGATAGAATCCTCCACTAGATAAAGAAATTGTAAAGAATTGAGTATGAGATAATGGAGTAGATGAAATGTGAAGATCATTAAGTTGAGACTTAAGTCTGATGGTACTTGATGAACTGTACTGGACTTTTATCTATATTTGATATATTGATGTGTTTGCTTCGTCAGGTTGATCGGAAGGAGTGTTGCCCCTTTAAAAAAAATCACCTGAGGTATCTTTTAGTTGAGATTTTTTCCGCAACTTTTCTTTAGTAATGTGCTCGTAATGGGTTGGGGCGTTACAATATCAGCTAGGTAGATTTTTTTCACCCCTGCGAGAGACGGATTCCTGATCATCACTTTAACCCCTTTTAATTTTTCAGTTTCTTTTTTTTATTATTATTTAAAAAAAAACTTAGCCTTCATTTCAACTGTTTTTATGGCCAAAGCTTTTCCGTCCCCTTAGGAGCAAAATATATATTTGACTGTTTCATCTGAAAATCAAACTCGATTATAATAACATATTTTTTGACAAGTAGGTAGAAATTTTCTTTTTTATTTTTAAGATGGTTGGACTGCTGCTACAAGTAAGTAATTGCTAATTAGAGCCATGGCGGCGGCTCAAGGCCTTGATGGAACTTAAATCTTTTGTCAAGCTTTTTAGGATTTAGAATCCTAGTAATCTAACATTTTGTAGTTGAAACTTCAAAAAGGTCAAGTCCAATTAGGGTTAGCTGATTTGCAATCACAAGTCCAATGGTTAAGCAGGAAAATGATGAAAAACCATCAGTCAAGAGGCGGCGTCTGACCATCCAAAACATTTTACAAAACTGCTGCAGATTCAATCAACAATTCCATTTCGACGCCTGCCTGTGAAGACCGGCCATGTGTACTGGATCTATGCAGTGGACCTCACCTGGATGCCAACATATGAGTGAATCTGATCGTGGCATGTGGCCATTGGCCCGGCATCAAAGATGACACTAAAACAGTATGGACTTTGTCTATTCATCTTAAATTCACTTCATTTGACTGGACATGCCTGTCGCATCCTTAACCTATTTATCAATGTAATAATATTGGAAAAATATTATTTTCTATTAATTTTGAGATTTTATCACTTTTTCCATTATCCTTACAAAATTGGATATTATTGCAATAATATCATTATTTAATAAATGACATTTAAAAAAAAAATTAAGTTGTAACCATTGATAATTTGGTTTATTTTTCAATAACTTTGGCGATGGTACTTATGAATGAATTTTTGTGAGATAAGATAACATTTTATGATTCAAGAAATATTAGATAATGAATTATATTTTATTTTGTTAGATAATTATGAAGTAATTTATTTCTTATAGTATATTTCTACTTCAACCATAAATTTGTTAATAGTTATTTGAAGTTTGAGTTTTTTTTTTCACTTTTATATTTTATAGTCATTATTATTTTTAAATACTGCAAGATTTCTCTTTTACAAACTCCAATATCTAATAATATCATTTTCCTGATAATATCTGTTTGACCCCTTTATTTTCAAGAGAATTGATTTGTAGGACAACCAAACCAGTATAATAAATGAATAGATAAAGAATAGAGAATTCAGATAAATGAAACGACTACATTAGACTAATTTCAATTAGGGCTAAAATCGGACCAGGTCGGATCGGGTTTTTTAAAACTCAATCCGACTTGACTTACTAAAATATGGAACCCGACCCGATCCGACCGTCTCAACCCCACTCAATCCGAATCATAACCTGACTTAACTTGAATTCTAACCCGTCCCACATTTTAAACCCATTTTAACCTAAACTTAAAGGGGTCAGGTCGGTTTTGATCGGGTCAGATCGGGTTATCTTGAAAATCCCTCAACCTGACCTGACCCGAATTCAATGTGGGTTTATGTTTTCTCAATCCGACCCGACCCGCTAACGTGACTTTCATGATCCGACCCGGTTGGTTTCTTGGACCCGACCCGAGTTTCACCCCTAATTTCAATCATCAATGGATCATTTGGAGAATGTCGGATGCAACGCATATCCTTTTCCAGCGGCCTTAAGTTATAATTTTCAATTAAGACTTAATGGGCCTGGGTTGCTCAATATCAAATATTGAATATATTGAAATATGAGTTTAGAAATGTCTCATTTAAAAAATATTTGAAAGTCTAATCAAATGATTAAATTATCAAAAAGTTTATAATTATTCTTAATACGGATTGAATTGGCGCATACCATTTACAATGCTTCGATGATCATGTGCCTGTATTGGACAGTTGGACTGGTCATTTGTAATCAACTAATCTTATCTAGACTTGACCTTTCAAATGCGAAATGACAAATTAATGTGATGCTAATTCTTAGAAAGTCTGTCAAAAGTGTGCAAGTTGGATTATAAATATTGTTAGGCACAAACAAAGACACCTTTGACAAGTCATTACGCAGAAATTCTAGCCATCAATCTTGTTATTAATTTACTATTTCTATTTTTTCTCTTCTTTATTCTATAAGTCTAAGGTCTACTCATTCCTAGATGCAAAAGTGCATGATAGATCGATATGAAGATCATTGGAGAATGTGGTCTACTCATTGTCACTTCTCTTTTGGTCTAACTCGGAGAAGGAAAAGATAAGAGGGCTCTATGGAGAATGTGGTCAGAAATCCATAATAGAGTCCGACTGCAACTGCCGAATTTATCTTCATGCATAAGGATTACAAAGAAAAAAAGATGTGACTTAGACAAAATGAGAAGTGACTTTAAAAAAAAAAGAAGTGACTTGTACAAAAATAACATTTTTTTTCACTCAGACACAAGATCATGTGGACTTTCTCATCTTAAATTTAGGTTACTATTTTTTTTGAATTTAAGTTAATATATTCTCTATCATTAAATTAATTATGCAAGCCAAAATATTTTTTAATAATTTATTTTGTTAATATAATTTAATAAATCTTGTTTTTTTCTGTGAATTTAGACTAACATAACGAATAGTCATAACTTTTCAACCGCATATGTCGTACTTGCCCCCTTATTGATTTCAAACGGAAAAAAACAAAAAGCGAAACTTCTTGATAACAGATGAGGAGAGTAACCCGGGCTTACTTTTAATCAATGTTATCATAATTGAACTTTGTACCTAAATATTCAATCTGATTTAACCTTAGTCAAACTCGTTCAAGCTTATACTATCAATATAATATTATAAATGATATTAAATTATTAGTTAAAATTTAATTAGTGAGTTGAAAACTCAAAAAAAAAATTTGAAAAAATAAAAAATAAATGCTGATTTAAAAAATATTTTTTCTATATTTAATTTGAACTCATTTCAAGTTGATATATTGGATTAGAAATCTATGAACATTTTGACGGTTGGTATTTGAACTCTTATAATTATAATTTTTTAAATTTAATAGACCTAATTTTTCTATGAAATTATCTCTCTAAAAATACCTCTTCGATTCATCTATTATCATTCATTAAACCTAACTCTTTATTCTTTATAGATATTCTCAATCTTTATAAATTCATTAAACACTTTAAAGCATGAAATTTAGAGTTGATTTAAAATAAAATAAAATAAAATAATTCATTAATTTTTAATATTTAAAAAAAACTCTTTAAAATTTACAAACTCTATTATGTGGTGTTAAATTGACTTTATCTTTTTATCTTTTATTTATCAAATGAAATAAAAAACCTCATGCCGATAAAATTTGAACGTGTCTATATCTACTCCTTGAACTTCAAGTAATGCCATTAAAGTTCTCACGTGATTCAAGGATTAGCTGGCGGCATGGGATTCGTGCATAGGTATAGACAGGGTTGCAACTCGAGTTGGGTGGATCAGGTTTTAATAAATCTAATTCTAATCCATGTCACGACACAGTAAACCCAACCCGATTAAACCCGAATTAAAAACCCGATTTAATCAACCCGACCTGACCCGAGTTTGTAATACTCTCAACCTGATTGTTGGCCCAACCCGACCCGACCTTTTGAACTAAAACACTATAACAAATGTAAAATACAGGGATAAAAATAAATAAATAAATAAAAATGCATCATTTTATTGAAAGCAAACATGGGTAGCCTAAAGATATTCGTTTATTTTCTCACATTATCTAGATAGAAGAACCCAATTTGTCAATGTTCCTCTAATATAATTTGAAAGTACCATCCAACGTAGGGAAAAAAAAAAGGCTCACATGTACCCCCGAAATCTGCCAGCAGACACCGCATTTCGAATTATTGTGAAAATTACGTTTCTGTCCTTCCGAGTGGAATCGACCGAACGAACCGACAGTTCATTTTCACTTCAATCGATTGATCTTAGGCGTATTCATTCGTGCGATTGAACAGACAGTTAATTTTGTGATCGTCCGATTGATCCTAACAGCACATTCAATCGATCAGATGATCCCATGGGATCGTGCGATCGATTTTAACTGAGAGGTAGATATTTTGATAGTCGACCTCTCGTTTAAAGATCTATCGCACGATCCCATGGGATCATCTGATCGATTGAATACTAGTGTAAAATCAATCGCAATATCACAGTGGATCGTGCGATCAATTTTAATTGAGAGGTCGACATTTTGATAGTCGCCCTCTCGTTTGAAGAACGATTGCATAATCTATTATATTCAATTGAACGATTGTATATAAGTGTAAGATCGATCGCACGATTACAGAAATAGTGCGATCGATCTTACTCTTATATATAATCGAACGAACGAAATTTTCTCCCATTTCGTTCCCTTTTCTCTTCTCTTCTCTAAATCGTTCGATTTACCATTTCCTCTTCTCCAAAACAACCGCACGATTGTCACATTCGTTCAATCTTGCCCTCTCTCCTCTTCCACTTTCGATTGCACGAATCGATTTCAAACCCTTCTCTCTACCCTTCCTTCTCCTCCAAACCGATTCTCCTTTACACTTCTTCTTTCACATGGCATCCCAAGGGTCTACACCGAGAGGGAAGAAGTTGAGGGTGATGGCTATATCGAGAGGGAAGAGACCGAGAGTGGTGGAGACACCGACGGAGATAGAGACATTCGACCCCAACCATTTCACCTCTTTGGAAGTGGCAACATTATACAAAGAGGATTTGTACTCTCGGCCCTACTTTTTTGGTAAAATCATTGACCTTACCTTTTTTCCACCCTACACCTGCTACTGTTGATGTTGATGCACCTCCTTCATCTGCACCTGCTCCTGTTGCACCAGCTCCTGCCTCTGAGTAGCCGTTCTATTTGAAAATTTTGTAATTTTCATATTTTGATATTCATACGTAAATTTTGAATGAACATGGTGAATATTTTATTTTTTTGACGTCTTTTGTAAATTTTGAATGAACATGGTGAATGTTTTATTTTTTATGACCTATTTTGTCAATTTTGAATGAACATGATACCTTTGAGTGGTTTGTCGCTAAACATGGGACTTTAGAGTGGTCTGTCACTAAATATGGAACTTTTGACTGGTTTGTCTCTAAACATGGGACCTTAGAATGGTCTGTCACTAAATATGTGACCTTTGAGTGGTTTGTCTCTAAACATGGGACCTTAGAGTGGTCTGTCACTAAATATAGGACCTTTGAATCGTTTGTCTCTAAACATGGGATCTTAGAGTGGTTTATCACTAAATATGGGACCTTAATAGGTAGTCTGTCTCTTCTCTTCCCATGACACCGATCATTAAATGCAGTCGGATTTCTCTTTTGTCCTCGATGTAATTCTACTCACTCATGATTACCAAAAAATTTGATTAAAGAAGAGTTTTTCCCATTTAGTGCGGAAGTTTGTCAAAGAATGCTGAAGTAAACGTGGACAATAAACAATGCTGGATTTATTCAAAATAACAATTGTTGCTTGAATACATGCTTGAGTACATTGGAATGAAAATTAATACAACTTTTTACAAATTAAATACATTCTTTCAACTGAATACATGTGAAAATGATAGACACTAATTACTGATTCCACCATTGCTGAAAATCGCCAATATCTCTAAGATCACCAGAGCTATATGTCTATTCGTCTAAGAAGTTATAAGAACCAGTCGGCTGTGGAAAAAAGGAATACATGTTAGTATTTTTCACCTTATTCTATATGAATGAAAATGTAAATATATAGCTTAAGTAAAAGTAACTTACTTCGGATAATTGAGACAAACTCGTTGGTTGTGATTCATGAAAATCATCAGGTTGAGGCAAAACATTTAAATCTACACTGCTCGATGCCTATGCAACACTTCTATTCAGACATGTTCTCTTCGTATGATCAATATTTTTATATAAACCACATTTTCTTCCATTCAATTGATTATCTACAATCTCAAATGTAGAAGGATCTCGTCTTATATATGTTTGACCCTTTGAATTCTTTGAACATGGATGACGTCCTCTGGTATACTGCATAATAGGTTGACTGATATACATCACATCACTGGTAAGATCTTCAAGATGATCTCGGAGCCTCTCTTGGTCAAATGTAGACAGATTTTCATATTTTTTCTTAATGCCTTCCCAGTGTATATTTAATTTATCCCCAGGTCGTTTCATTTGAATGTTCAAATCGTCAAATGAAATCAAATCGATCCTCCATTGTGGATGGATCTGATCCAAATGTTATTTGTTTATCCATTGCATTCTTTGAGCACAAGATAAGCCCATGGAAGCTGTAAACTCTTGTGTACAATTGAGTGAAAATGACCTGTTTCTGAGTATAACATATTGCTTGTAAACCTCAAACAATGCAAATTCTGATACTTTGCCTTTCACTTCATCAAAGAAATGAATCGAAACAGTAAGAGCAAACTGGATTTTTTCATCATCGATTTGAATCTTGAAGTGTTAAAACTGATTTTCAATGGCATGTGATATCTTCCTTCGGACAACATATAGGTCACTAGTGGAGTTAGCTATATAATGTTTCAACATTGAATGTGCACCTTCAACCCTTGAAGTAGCTGAATTTTGAAAATGTAAAGTCCAGTTCCATGCCTTGACGAATTGCTTCTTATGTGGGACTCATATCCTTCTTATATAATTCACTGCATCCGAATAATCTTGAAAATCTTGTTTGAATGCCTCAAACGCTTCATTAAATGCAACTTCGGATGGAGACTCGACCAATTCATTCCATTGAGTCAAAAAGGCATTCCATTCTTCCACTTTATTGAAAAGAGGCTTACAATGAGTCAGAATATTCTTATTGATGTGCTAAATGCACAAGATATGTACAGCATTAGAGAACTCTGAATCAATGACATTCTTCAACGCCAAATCTCTATCGGTCAAAAAAACTTGTTGATCATGATCGACTCCTGATACCTTCTTGAACATCTGTAATGTCCATACATAATTTTCAAATTTTTCATTTCTCATAAATGCAAAGCATGAGTAGAAATTCTTATTGAAATTTGTGATACCAACGATATTAAGCAATGGCATATGATATCTGTTGATTTTGTAATTGCAATTCATGAGAAATACATTATGATAGCTCTTCGTAAGTACAACTGACAGTGGATGTGGAAAGAAAATATGAGATAAATGACCTTGATTGTCATAGTTAAGAAAATATTGGTAACCACCTTCTTGAAGATCTTCTAACAAGCCTTCAATTGAAGTACGACCTCTAAGTTGCTCTTTCGAATTGAAGACAAAAAATTGTACAAATTAGTAGATGATACTCGAATCTCTAGATTTTCGTTTCGAAGGGTCGTTATAATTTGTCGGGGTGGTATATTGTTGTTATTCATTTCAATGATCATTCTTTTCCCTTCATCTGAAAAACACCTTATACTTGGATGAGCTAATAATACGCTCATGAGATCATGATTGTGTTCCGCATCTTTTATGGTCAACTTTCATGACTCATCAATAATTTGTCTCCCTTTTACTTTAAATGTACAATTAACAAGGCGAGAGTATGCTTTCTTCTTCCTCTCATCATCTTTCAAATTAACTGTGCTATGATATGTACCCCCCATATCGCAACCAAGAATAATTACATTGCGTTTATTACATGACCTCATAATGGTAACTACAAATCCTTACGCAATGGAAACCTCTTTAACATATGTTACTAAATTGTCGAGACTGGTAAAACACCTCTCAACAAACTCATTCGCAACAATCTCATCATTTTCAACAAATGTGGATAAAACTCCCTCACAATCTATAGTATTAATTTCAAAAAAAAATTTAGAGTCTTGGCTTTGGAAAAGAGTTACCTTTGATTCGGATTAGGAGATTGAGAGAGTAGTTTCAGAGAAATACATTCGAATCAATATACGAGATTGAGAGAGTATCTTAAAAGAGTGGAGTGGTTTATTTTGGAAAGGGGGTTTGGAGTTTGAGGGAAAATAGTTTGGAAAGGAGTTTGAGAGAGAGGGGTGTAGAAAAGGCTTTGAGGGAGAAGATTTCAAAATAGGAGGGTTTGAGTGAGAAGATTTCGAAATGAGGATTTTAAGAGAGTAATGTTGTGCAAATTTTAAATTTATAACTCACAAACACACGAACCATTTAATAGTATAACGTTAAGAGTACGAAGTCGATCTCACAAAAAAACAACAAAATATATGCAAAAACAAAATATATGAAATTGAAACGTTGTGATTTAAAAAAAATCTAGATCTTTAGAAATAATCTAAATATGAAAATCAAGTTCTAATTTTTACAAATATGACTTTAAATTAGTTGCATTCCAGTTTTAAGAAACTAATCTAAAAATTAGAGTATCATCATTTAAATCTAAAATCTAAGCAATAAATTCAATTTAATTAAAGTAATGGTATGGATTTAGAATTTATAAATAATTTCAAACTAGTTTAAGAGAACAAATTAAAATGTAATTAAATCAATCTCAACCTAGTTCAAAAGAATTTGAGAGAATAAGAAAAGAATAAAAAATTTAATAAAAATAATAAAATATTTACATAATGTACAATGGAATTGAGACAAGTATTTAGGGTGGCATATTATCCCATTTAAAGATAAAACCATGGTCTAGACTATAAAATCTTCAAAAATTATCAAATACATATCAAATTTGCTTTTTATCAAAACTCCAATTAAAAATATTATGGCTTCCATTAAACAAAATTTTTTCAATTCAAGTCTTAGGCTTGGCAGAAATTTATACTTGCCTTTCCAAATCTAAAAGAAGTTGTTCTTAAAAAGAACCTTATACTGGGAAGATCAAATTCCACCGATCCTAAATGGGGTTCTGTTTTTCCTTAAAAATTCTCAAAATAATTTCTAACATAATATTTATAAGAGAAATTAAAATAAAAATTCAAACTATCATTACACGATATTTAATAATTGGAAAAACATACATCTAAAATAAGTTACCATGAATTTTATTCAAATAAATCGGAATATGGAATTACAATGCTTTTGAAGTTTTGCATCAAAGATAGAAAACATAAGAACTTACAAAGTAAATTTGAAAATTCCTTTCTTCTCTAGTCTCTTCAGCCTCCAATCTTCAGTGCTCTTTCAATCCTTATTCAAATTCAAATTTTACAATGCCTGAACCCTTTTATTTATAGTGCTCAAAAGAAACTGAATTAGGCAAGACTTGGAAATAATTCCTCCGTAATTCTCTCTCCAAAACTTTTTCCAAAATTCTCTCTTTTATTTATCCAAATTTACTGTCTTTTCCAAGCCATGGTCGAATTTTATAGATAAGGCGCCATGATTTTAGGGATTTTGGATTAATTTGGAAGTAGGGTGCAAATCCCTTTTTTCTACACATGCACCAACTTGAAGCTCAATTTTCACTTTGTTAAGTTCCGAATCACGAAATTTCATAAACTGGAAAGTTGTATCCCTTGAAGTATTCTTTCCAACACAATAAGAATGAATGCAATTGGATATCGAAGGAAAAAGTTATGTCAAAATATTCCTCCTTCCAAAGTTCACTCTAGTCAATCCAAATCCCATTTTTTTTCTCTCATTCTTGCTTCCACAATCCTTCAAACGAAATTCACTGGTCCCATACTTGGACTTTTATCTGGCCCGGAATAGTGGTGGACTTTGGCTTCATGCTTCAGATTCGAACAGTGGGTCCATTTGTGTATTTATAAATTTTTACCACCTTTACAATTTAACACAGTTTAAACGTTATTAGAATAATTCAAGCTCTCATATCCGGTTCTGGATTGTAATAATTCACAATAATTCTAAAATCAAATTAGATGGTAAAAATTACAAACTTTTCAAAAATAGAACTATGGCCCACTTTTCTGCATTTTAATTCATTTTTCTTTTATCCTCTCAAATAACTTCAAAACTCGAAAACTCCATTATACGTATCTAATATATACAAATCAAAGGCTAACTAATCTAAAATTAAAGGGTAAAATAGTCATTTTCAGTGCTCAACAAGTAGGGTTTGGAAAAGTGTAAGATGGGAACGAAAATGGAAATGGAAAAAGGGGTGCGATTCCAACTTGTTTTGAGTTTCGCAGGTAAGATCGATCGTACGATTACTGTGATCGTGCGATTGATCTTACACAAGTATTCAATCGATCGATTGAATATAATAGACCGTGCGATTGATCTTCAAACGAGAGGTCGACTGTCAAAATGTCGACCTCTCAATTAAAATTGATTGGACGATCCTCTGAGATCGTGCGATTGATCTTACACTAGTATTCAATCGATCGATTGAATATAATAGATCGTGCGATCGATCTTCAAACGAGAGGTCGACTGTCAAAATGTCGACTTCTCAATTAAAATCGATCGCACGATCCCATGGGATCATCCGATCAATTGAATGTGCTATTAGGATCAATCGAACGATCACAAAATGAACTGTTTGTTCAATCGCATGAATGAATACGCCTAAGATTGATGGATCGAAGCGAAAATGAACTGTCATTTTGTTCGGTTAATTCCATGCGGAAGGGCAGAAATGTAATTTCCACTAAGAATTCGAAATGCAGTGTCTGTTGGCAGATTTAGGGGGTGTCTATATGGGCGGCCAAAACAAAAAAAAAAGAGGAAAATAAAAGAAATGAATGAGAAATAAAATGAAAGATAACTTATAAGAAGGAGAGGTGCTTTGCAACCACATGTTCTGATTCTTCAATGTACACAAAACGGTAGATGTTGACAACAACAAAATACCCATTAGAATATCCATTTCCAGAATCGGCAGAAAGAGCAAACCCACATAAGAATTTGCCGTAGGTGTTGTATTTCCTCTTCTCCCTCCATCGTCAGTGAGGGAAGCTTTTGAATCCGACTGCAATTGTGGAGATATTTGGCTTGAAGAAAATTGCATTTATCGGACATGAGAAGAAGGGCCAAATGGTGGTTCTGACGGAGGAAGCGAGCTTGAAAAGAAGAAGAATAATAAGGGGTTCATAGCTCGACTGAGAAAGAGTTGAAATCCACCTCGATCAGAAGCACTGAAGCTCTCAGATCTTAATAAAAAAACCACTCAGACACAAGGAAAATGGGCTCAAAGTTCTATGGATTGTTGGAAAATCAGAAAAAGAGGATAGAGAGAAACGATGGTGAGAGGAAGAACGAACTTCAGAGATCTCGGTGAAGAGAAAAAGGAGAGGAAAACTTGCGGTAAAGACTGAAAAAACAATACTTTGATCAGCCGATTAGGGTTTGAAGGAGGAGGGTTTTATATTAATGTAGGAAATCCAGGTCGGGTCTTCTCGGGTAGAGTCGGGTTGAAATTAAAGACCTCAGCCCGACACTACCTGAATTTTGTGCGGATTTTTTGTTGGATTACGGCTCGAATTAAACAAGGAAACCCAATCAAGAAGGAACAGCCGTGTACACCAGATAATGAAGTGAATAACAATTGCCATATTGGGATTCACGTGGGTCCATGTTGAGATGGAATCGACTCTATGAAAATAGGGACCAAGATTTTCGAAACGTAATTAGGAGTTGCCCAATGTGAGATTTGTAGTTGCTTAATAACAAGAATAACAACTACTATGTGTAACTCGGCAGAAGGTATTCATAGCATACGGTTAAAAAGAGGCATAACAATTGCTATTGTTAGTGTTGGCTTACACAACAAGTCAAAGATGGTGAAATCCTCATTTAAGGACTGACTTTCGGGTGTAATCAGTGTGGGTTTATCTTGGAATTACAAATGAAACACACGGCAATGAAGCTGTGTGAAAACCAAGAGGAAGGCGCTGCAAATTGAGACTGCACGACTGCAATACAGAGAAAGAAGGCTGACGAGAAACTGTCACCAAAAACACACAACATAGTGGCGCTGATTGGGTGTTCCATTCGGCCAGAGGTGTAGAAGCTGCAATGAAGCATTGCAGACTTGGCAGATCGGTAAAGGAGCACAGAGCAGCATTGCTACAGTCAGGGTGGGCATTATCCTTTGAATGCTCAACGAAAAGAGGACTGCAACACAGTAACATCGTGGTAATTATCCTTTAAAATTTACTACATTTTTATTAGCAAAATATCAATTGTTGTTAATATTCCGAAATTTATTGGTACTGTGGTAAATTCTCAAGAAATTCACGATAAATAGTAATATCCCAATAAATTTCTGATAAAATATTGATAAATTCTATATTGATATTTTATTTTAGTTTAATTATTTTTAAATATTATAATTTTCGTGAGATTTTCCCTGTAAAATCCAAGAATTTGAAAATATCCTGATATTATCAATCGCCGCTAATATCCCAAGAACCGTATTTATAACTATGGTTACAACAATATGAACATATAATAGGTTTACCTATGGTGATGACCATTAATTTGGAGAACCATGGATATTTCAACGGGCAATAAATTAGTTCTTTTTTCTAGGTTTATAATTTTATATGATGAAAGAGATATTAAAAAAAACAATATATGTAAAGGCAAAAACTAGGGCTGCAACACGGGTTGGGTTTTGGCCCGACCCGCATGATCCGACCCGAGAAATCATGCGAGTCAGGCCTAGAATTTCGGGTCAGCGGGTCGGGTCGGGCTGAGAAGTTAAAAACCCGCATCAAATTCGAGTCGGGTCGGGTTGAAGATTTTATTAGTTAACCCGACCCGACCTAGCAAATTAGTCTAAAATGGGTTCAAAATGTGGGTCGGATCAGAATTCGAGTTAATTCGAGTTAGAATTCAGGTCGGATCAAGTTTCATATATATCAACTCTGGTCGGATTGGGTTTTAAGAAATCCAAGCCCGACCCAAATTACAGCCCTAGCAAAAACCCATTGATTACATTAACATGAAAAAGTCATTATTGAAGCTAGAGGCAAAAAATTCAACTGATACGTACCAATTTTATTTATGTCGATACGTATTGTACTAGGCCCTTGTCAGCAGTTATCGTATAGCATCAGTTATTTTCATTTTTTTTTTAAAAAAAAGTCATTTCATCTAATTTCTGGGTTGAATCTTACATTAGGTATAATTTTAAGAAGGTTTAGAAGCAAATTTTTTCAAGTGTGTAAAATATTTGTCAATTCAAACTTTTGTTTTCTTTTTTAAATTTGTCCATTTTGAGTTATCTTCATCAATTTTTTTGAATCTCTACTCTAAAATAATCCAGACTTTGGGGCCTTATAAAAAAAACCTAAGGAAATGATATTGAGTTCTTGTGGAATTGAATAGTAATATCTTTATATGATTGATATTGTTTGTAGAATGTATGTAATTTTCTGATTCTTTTTAAAAAATATTCATTAATAAAAATAGTAACGAGCTACTTCTCATTAATAATAATAATAATAATAATAATAATAATAATAATAATAATAATAATAATAATAATAATAAATGTGAAGATGATAGAGCATTTCCACTTGTACAGTGAGCGAGAATCTCTGCAAACGAACAAATGACAAGCGATACCTCCAGTCAACAAAGGACGCGTGTCAGCGTCTCTCTTATTGCATTGACGTACCAAAGGCGTATGCCGTCGTCCAACATGATTTCCACGACCAAGACACACACCACGTTTCACATGATCTTAACCACTTGAAATTCTATACAAATATTTCATTCATTCATCCTCACTTTTGTATAAAAAGAGAGAAGAAAATTCTCCATGTGTAACTACTCCACTACAAGACCCAAGCTCAATGGAGAAGACTCCTCCAAATAGTGACCGTGCCTCCTTTCAGCTCTCTTCTTCTTCCTCCTCCTCCTCCTCCTCCTCTTCTTCTTCCCCAATTCGTTTCACCGTCTGGCGCAAGTCGCTGCTCTTCAATGGCAATGGCTATACCGTTTACGACGATTCCAACGGGAGCATCGTATTCAGAGTAGACAATTACACATACAATTGGAGGGAGAAGACTTTTCTTATGGACTCCGCCGGGCGGGTACTGCTTACCATTAGGCGATGCAAGAAGGTAATGCATGCTATCTAATGGATTTCTCACCTGGCCAATGGCGAAGCCTTTTTTACCATCACTAGCAAGATATTTATAGAACACAATCAGCCACAATATTCAAATATAGAGCGTAACTTGTATTTTGGAAGTTGGATCACTCACTTATAATTCGCATCTAAAAGAAAAAGACAATGGTTTTAAGTTTTAACAATTATCAATATTCGTTTTGACAATTATGGATGATACAAAAATTTATTTTAGAGACAAGGGATATAGACATTAAGAGGAATGTTTTTTATTTTTCTTTTTTGAATTTTTTTTTTCTAATTTAAGCTCTTTTATTTATTTTATTTTGGGATTAGAAAGGGCTTCAATCAAGCTGAACATTTGCCCTGTCAAACACATGCATGAATGAAGGGAAGTTCGAACTTCGAAGGTTGGAAAATAAAAAATGCTAAAATGTAGCCGTCATTTAGGTAAGATTTTCAATATCTGTAGTATGCACGACTTGGCAAGAAAACTCTCATTTGCATGATACGGACATGGACTTGTGTCAATGATACAATGTAGGGAACAAATTACTTTCGTGTGTCTCACGTCTCATCGTTTTGAGTAATTTTTTTTTTATGGTTGCCAATATTAGATATAAGTCCCATCGTTAAAAAAAGGCCTTCCTTTTTTAAATACGTGACTCGTTAAAAAATGTTTTTGTTTAATCAATCAGAAAATTACTTACTTTAAATTATTTTATTAATCTTATATATATTTTTTTTGAATTTACGTGTGGAAAACCACGGGAAATCCAACGTAAAACCCCCATCGGTGATATCCACTGCCCTTAAGGTACAGCCGATTAGACCATGGAGACTCGAACTTAGCACCTCCATATTATAAACTCGTCACAACTTTACTGTATTTGATAAGCTTCATATATGTGGGCACAATACATATTGTATGTGAGTGATCATTTGACATTTTATTTCCTATTATACAACCATGACAGAGGATTTCATTTTGTAATTTAAAAAGATGAGTTGATTGATTAATTGAAGGTGAATTTTAATTGATCACATATTTAAAAAAAAAAAACTTTCCTTATAAACTCGTCACTAACTCTATTTGATAAGCTTCATATATGTGGGCACAATACATATTGTATGTGAGTGATCATTTGACATTTTATTTCCTATTATACAACCATGACAGAGGATTTCATTTTGTAATTTAAAAAGATGAGTTGATTGATTAATTGAAGGTGAATTTTAATTGATCACATATTTAAAAAAAAAAAACTTTCCTTATAAACTCGTCACTAACTCTATTTGATAAGTTCCATATGTACGTGCATAATACACATTGTATGTGAGTGATCATTTCACATTTTATTTCCTCTTATACAACCATGACAGAGGATTTCATGTAAAAGTTATTTACTGCCTTCTAAGCATAATTGTGACAATCTTAAGATTTAGCAATCTGAATTTTATGCAAATTTACATTTTAATTGAAATCTCACTTTTCAGAAACATTACGATTTCAATTATTTTTTACGGGTTAGTTTTATTTTACAAAAACCTAATTACTTCTTTTAAGATCTAAGTCAATTTTCAAAATATCATCAGTCTTATAAATTATACATGGTCACATGAAGTTACTGATCTATGCATATAAATTCTTGTTTATCTTAAAAAGTATTATATAAATGATAATTAAGTTTCGATGTAATAATATCATCATTCTGTTTATCATATTACCAATAATCATTTGACTACCAAATGCATCAATTGCAAAACTTTTTTTTTTTCTTTCTGCTTCTTAAAATTTTTAAACGTTCTATAAAATCATAAGTGTCTTATGAGTTATAAAATTATTTACCATTTGATGAGATTCAATGAATGGCCTATGATTTCAATTTTAAAACAATTACTTCCAAAACATTATTAGATGCTTGAAGTCTTAGAACAACATGCATTCATATCAAATCTCAATTCCCTCTATTGCATAGTCAACCCGTTGTGTGATAAAAATCATTATCCCATTTCTTTAGATCAGATTTTGAGTTTATTCTTCTAGTTAATTCTCATTTTTTTTATAATTAAGTTGTCCAGGACATGTTAGAGCACCCGACTAATTCTTAGAGCATATTAAACCTCTCTACCCCACATACATTGATTAACTCTATAGGGAGTGACCCTTTGGAGTGAAGTGGAAATCGAACTGCAGGACTCCTAGCTTCTAGAGACTGAATTCCTCACCATCACTCCAACCACTTCGGAGTTTTCTTCTAGTTAATTCTATTAAAACCATCTCCATCACTGCACTCTCTAATCTAACGCGCTCTATTTTTATAAATTAGTGTGACTTTAAACTATAAATTGTACTAAAATTTTAATAGTTCATCTTGATTATTCAGTGTCATGTCTTTGAAATAGAGAGTTTTGTGTCCCTGATGGTAGAAACTGAGCATGTTGGAGAGCTGGGAAGCATACAAGGGTGACCGAGATGTTTTAGGGATTGGGTGGCCACCAGAAGCCATTGCTTAGGGCCACAAAAGCCTTAGCCAATCACAGTTGCAAGATATCCGTCGCGGCAGGAGACGCCGGAGGGCCCATAAATTTCTTGATGAATTGGTCACGCCGGAAAGAATGGTCAAGGATCTATAATAAGACTTCAGATGTCTTGCCAGTTGCAGAGGTAACACCTACTTACATTCATTTCAAGTTCCTGCTGCTCCATTTAGTTACACCATTTACTCTCTTTTTTTTTTTCTCTTTTTTTAGCTCAATTTTAAATATTTATGTGTTTAGATGGAAAGATCAAAATTCTATTGATTGTACTTCAATTTTATATTTCAACTATAATTTTTTTAATAACTTACATTTTTATAGAAAAATGAGATATGTAAAAATTGTTTATGATTTTTATTTAACAAAAAAATTGCATAGATTTTAGACTTTCAAAGAATTGAATGCTTACCACTGACTTTATAAAAAAATGACATAGAATTTGGATAGAGAATTTATATAACAAATGTCCTCTAACATCAATTTTCATAAAATCTTCATACAGACTTTAATTTGTCAGACGTACAATAGACTCAATAATACTTTAACAAAATACTCACGCAACCTACATATTTCCTTTCAAACCCCACCTACAAATTATGTTCATTCCAAAACACAAGTAGAGCATTGTCTTTCACGGAGCCTTTCTTACATGCAAGGCTACTAGAAGTTACCTACCAAATTTTTTATATACCTTCCTTTAAACAAATACATAATATTTTTTTAATTTAGAGTTTATCTTTTTTATACGATTAAGGTATTCATGCATTTTAGAGCATCTGATTAATCTTTAGATGACCTGCAAGTCTCTCTAGTGTCTAACTATACACAACGGGTAAATCTATAGGTAGGGCTGAAATCGGGCCAGATCCGGCTATCCTAATATATGGAACCCAATCCGACCCTACCCAAACTTTTGACCTGGACATCGTGACCCAACCCGACCCGAATTATAACCCGACTCAACCCGAAACCCAACCTGACCCGCATTTTGAACCTACTTTAGCATACTTTTTACCGGGTCGGGTTGGGTTTGATTGGATCGAATCGGGTTAACTTAAAGATCTCTCAACCCAACCTGACCCGATCCGAATTCAATGCGGGTTTTTGACTTCTCAACCCGACCCGAGCCGCTGACCCGACTTTCATAACCCGACCCATATGATTTTCAAGTCGGGTCATGCGGATTCGGGCCAAAACCCAACCCGAGTTTCACCCCTATCTATAAGGAATAGTCCTTTTGAATGGAGTGAAAATTAAACTCAGACTCTCACTTTCTCAAATAGATTTTTAATCATTATTCTAACGCCTTCATGTAGTTTATCTTTAATTCGATGAATTTGTATGTCTGATGAACACACACGTGTCTGTCTTTTTAAAATAGTTAGAGCAAAAGAGCAATAAACACCAAGATCACTGTGACTATAATAAAAGCATGCTTGCTTGAGCCGTAATTAAAGATGTGCAATGGTTCTTTTTGCAGGTGAATAGAAAGAGGGGTGAAGCAGCAGAGGGACTCTTGGGTAAAGATGTTCTAGCACTGAGCATGCAGCCTGAGATGGATAAAACCATCATTATGGCCATGGTTATGATCAACGATGCCATGAGATAACTGACACTTGCCCTTGTATCAATTGCCTCTCCTTAATTTATATTCGTTAAGCTTTAAGAAACAAAAGCAATAATTCAATTTATTTTATTTTCCCATCTTTGGTACTCTCTAGTTTAACATTCTCTCTTCAATAATGGTGGTACACCACCGGTTTGATAATTTCGGTGATTGATTGAGAGAGACTCATGCGTGTGACACCTTCTCATCTTTCAAACAAATACCTTAGAGACATGGAATTGTGACACCTTCTCATCTTTCAAACAAATACCTTAGAGACATGGAATTGATTGATCATTTGTACTTTTCCTAAAGTACATATCAAGGTTAGATAATGAGTATTCAAACCGCAACCTCCCACTTCCTAAGACGGAAGACAACCAGTTAAACTATCGATGCAAAGAAGGTCAGGAGTTCAAGTTTAAATAAGCTAACCTTCGGTCATTTGGTGCCCACATGGTGTCCATAAGACCATGACCAATGTCCCATGTACCCTCCATTATCAGTCCCTCTTATCTAACTCATGAAGTTTGGTATTTGCACCTTTGAAGACAATTAACAGTAGGTACCAATTAGTGTTTTATACTCATATGAAACCTATTTTAAAATTATACTTCTTCTGTCTCAATTTAGTTGTCTTATGTGTATTTTGAGACTATCTCAAAATAGTTGTTTCATATGTATTTTGAAAGAGTTACAGGAGTTGGAGAGAAGTTCACAAGTCTTTTGAAAGCGCTTCCTTAAAAAATTCGAACTTTTAAATGAGACAGAGGGAGTAATTTTTATCTTTCAAATACATTTTAATTTGTACATCAAATTTAATTTGAATGTATAAAACAAATATTGTACTTGATTGACGTGTATAATTCACAAACTACTTGACTATCTTAATTTCTATTTTTTTTTATGCTATATAATATAGTAAATATTTTATTTTTCTGAAGTCATTGAAGTGCTCAAAAACGTTGAAGACTTGAAGATTTATGAAAAAAGAAGATGAAATTTATAAATATATCATTGTACTGACTTTTTTTTTTTTCACCTAACGAATACTGTGAATAAAACCCTATTAAAATATATTTTTTTTGTAAGAGATTTTCTTCTAAATGTGTTAGTATCAACAAAATTTAGTTTAAAAGGTAGTTTTAAGCCTTTGTTTGTGTGTAACATATCCTAGAAAAATTACATAAACATATAACTATGTATTTTATGTAGCAATTAAGCTGTGATTTTAGTCTCTAAATCTTTCCAAGGGGACATATAATACCATATCTTTCATTCTTGGCTTTAAGATGAATTTGTTTTTATTAAACCAAAACTGTATCAGAAGTACTTCCATCCCGTCATTGTACATATGAGGTTTAATTCAACTCTGAGGATTCTTTAAATTGACTTCAATTAAATTTGAATCTAAATTTTAAAAAGAAAATAACATTTTAAATAGTTTTGATTTAACATTGGTGGACCCAAATGAGATTCATACACCCAGGTGGACTGTACAACTATGATTGTGGTAGTTTCACCCAAATTAGATTACAAATTATGAAAAAAAAAAAAAAAATTGTAAAACATCAAAGGATGCTAATAGTTTCTAAAAGGTAGGGATAGATAAGAGAATAGATAAATCTTTAATAGTCTATGGTGCTTACTGTATGACATTGATGTATCCTATTCAGGGAGATGATTAGGAGAGATCAAAGGATGAGGATTAAGAAAATGGAATTCTAAATCATTAATATTTGTATGAAAAAATAAATAGTTGACATTCCTTCAATAGAAAGTATTTTTCTTTTATATCACATGTATCACATAAAATACATTTAACGGATTTTTTTAGTAATACACTAGGAAAAGGATAAAGTGAATGTTGTAGACATGTTCGAATGTCACATGTTCCCATAAGATTTTTCATTCGAGCTTGTATGGATTTGTCAAGCTAAGCAAACCACACAATCTAAAGAATTAGATAAACTAATCTCACCAATCACAAATCCATAATTACGAAGTCTCAAAGGGATAAACAAACTCCATAAATGATTAAAGCTTCATCTAGCCAACTAAACATAATCAACTACTTAAACCAAATAAATCCAATGCGACACTTATTGTGTCTTACAAAATCATAGATCAAAAGTCTAAATATCTCAATTTAGAAAATAACTAAGGCTCTGATCTAGCATCACCAACAAGATCCTAATTCTGCTTCTTAACTCAGAACCTAACTCTAAGGGATTTCCTGTAATTTAAGGGAATGAGCATCATGCCTAGTGAAGAAAACAAAACCATACAATGTTGTAATCAAATTTTCAAATAACTAGGCATTATAAAGTTCATCCCATATCCAATCATACTAAATAATATAGAATGCATGATATGCAATAATGCAACAATGTGATATGCGCATGCTCCCATCCTATGCATCTCCACTATCAAATCGAATAGCACATGTGCACATGACCTATTTGTTGAGACATGAAAAATGACATTTTTACCCTTGTTATTTGGATTAGTTAGCCTTTGATTATATATATATATATATATATATATATATATATATATATATATATATATATATATATATATATATATATATATTAAGTGCATTTAATATGATTTGTGAGTTTAGTACGAAAAATAGGGAAATACAAGAAATTGAGCTAAAAAGATAAAGAATTGATGAAAGGTGGGTCATAATTGTAATTTTTGGAAAATGTGTATAATTTACCATTCATTTTGGAATTTTGTAAAATTATTTTAATTCAAATCCAACTATGAGAATTTGGATTAGGATAATTAATTTTGAGTTACATTATAAAATGGTAAATTCACAACACTTGGAGAAAATGGGCCCACTAATCCAGCCTAAAGTCTAAGCCTACATATGAAGTTTGTTGATGATCAAATTATACATTTATAAATCTCGCAAGAGCATGAATCATTTATAGTATAGCGTTATGAGTGCAAGGTCGAATCCGAAAGAAATCACAAAATGTATGCTTAAAATTAAATTGGTACCTTTTAAAATATGCAATCTTAAGAAATCTAATACATGGAATTACAATTTTAATTTAGATCTTAGAAAACCAAATTTAACACCATTATTATCTAACTTATGAATTTAACAAGTCGAGAATCAAATCCATTTCTTTTTATTAAATTGGTGAAATATGGATATGTAGTCTCATCTTAATTTAAAATCACATATTTTAATATCAAAATATCATATCTCCAAACTAGTTAACAAATCTTTTGAGAGGATGGAATCACTACAAGACAATGAATATACAAAGTACAACAATAAACAAATCTTGAGAGAGAGAGAGTGAATTTTGGATACAAAGAATAAAAAAATTAAAAAAAGAACATCAAGAATTAAAACAAAACATTGAACAGTAATTGAACATTTAAAATTCAACAAACAGAAAAAGTAACTAATATAACTAAAGACATGAAATAAATTGATAAATAAAGTAAATGACAGAATAAAAAAATACATAATTGAAAGGGTGGCTATTAGAATAGGCCTGTTTTAAGTAAATACAAAGTCTAGATCTGAAATTCGCTGTAAAAATCCAATTCTCAATTCAAGTTCATCATCAAGATTAAAATTTATAAACTTCAATTTAAGTAACCTAAACTTAGTAACTTAGATTCAACACTTATAACCTAAGTCCTAACTATTTCATGTCCAATTAAATAAACAAAGAATGTAAAATTAAAGTCAAATCAAAACAATCATAAAAGAAATCTAAAAATTGGATGTTTCAGGGTTCTAAAGGAATATCTTCTATTTATTTAATGAAAGAATTAAATACAGGAATTGGAAATTAAATACAAGAAAGACAAAATAAAAAATTAACTCATTTGTAAAATTCGAATGGTGCTCTTGTCTTTTTCCTCTAGCCTTTGGTCTTTTCAAGTTCCAGGTCAAATTCGAGTTTAGCATTGGGTTAATGTGTAATGTCCCTCCCTCTAACCACCGTCATCAGAGTAATATATTAGGAATATTTTAGTTGAGAGAGAGGCAAGCATCATGATGCGAGGCAAGTCCTGACTCCGTAGACTCGACCCTTGACTGGCCCAACTAGTGTGTACGTGATAACATTTGCACACACTAACACAAACCTGTAGAAATTCAAACATTTATTTCATTGCATGAATAGCCAAATGCATCTTAAAGCAAATATAAGAAAATTCCCAAGATAATCATACATGAGTCAAATATAAAAATACTTAATTACAAATTTCCAAGTCATATTGCCATTACATCCCCAAATATTACATGAACATTCTTAATACATAACATTGTCCTATTATTCTCAAAATACATAAGTCCGCGTCACTAGTCCAGGCTCCCTTCTTAGTTCTTCATCATTTCTACATTCATCCATCTCTTGGTACAACCTCATCTACGTACTTCAAACCTGCATACACAATCTAAGGGGAGAATTTATGGACTTAGTCAACGCGTCCAGTAGGAATTCCGATCACATAATATGCACTACAGTGTGTCATACTAAGACATTATACATACTTGTACTTTGAAAATCAAACACTTATATATTGTATATATAAAATGAAAATCAAACACTTATATATTGTATACCTTTTATGCAAAACTCTAAGCATTTCTCAAAACTCCTTTACTTATAATATCAAAGTTACATATTCACCTCATACTTTTTTTCATACTAGAAATCTCATAATTGAAATCATGAATAACACTTTTCTCAAAATCTTTCTCATATCTTAGTCATATCATAATAGTATAAGTATTTCAATACTTTTCCTCAAAATACTTATCATCCTAAGAATCTCATGTTCAACTTATTATGAAAAGCTTATATTTGAAAACATAATACATATTTCATTATAAGGTATCATACTCATTCCTAACTTATCTCATAATTTCATTATCATAACTATGTCAACTCAATACTTATAATGAAAACATAATCACTTGTCTTTTCAAAATACCATATGCCAATCATGTGAATGCTCATCAATGTGCAATGTATTATGCCATGGCTGTCATGATTCATGCATACCCTTATCATGCCCCATGCATAGGTATTTCAATAACTCATTTAGGACAATGGGGTATTTTATGTTCCCATATACTCATTTCATACTCATCTTTGGGGCTGTCATAATACATATCATCATAATTTCAACTGGATCCATCGGTAAAGCATTTATTTCTTTGCCATACACGTACGACATCAAAGCCTGCCCGAGTCAATTCAGCACTTTGATTCATCCGTTCACTTTTCATAAATACGACAACAAAGCCCGTCTGGACATTCGACCATTTGGTTCCTAAATTGTACCCCATCACAATAATCATGACCCTAAGGTCCATTTGGGCAAACTGGTCATTTATTTTCACTCCATGTCTTTCCCATCCCATGCTTCATGCATGAGGAATATGATAATAAATTATGGTAATGATCTCATGTCATGTGTTGTCAAGCATTCTCATGAACTTGAAAATACTCTTTTCACAATACATACATACATACATACATACGTACGTACGTACGTACATACATACATACATACATACATACATACATACATACATACATACATACATACATACATACATACATACATACATACATACATACATATATATATATATATATATATATATATATATATATATATATATATATATATATATATATATATATATATATATATGTTGACGTGGATGGCTCAAATCCAAGTCCACATAAGAAAGGACTCCTATAATAGTAGTTTACAGAAAAGAGGAAAATTCTATTCATAGGAATCTCAGTTCTAATCCCAGTAACTGAGAAGGGACGATGGATGTGGCTGATTTCTAGGCCTAAAAATCAGCTACATGATTCTCGGCAAGAAGGGTGTTTAGAAAGTTCTTATCCTGGGTAAGAACCAAAGAGGGTAAGTTGCTGTCCAAGGAGGATTCAACAGCAACATAAGAAAGCAATTGCCATCTTTATTTCAAGGAAGGAACTGACTGGAGAACCTTATAAAGGCAGCCATGCGGCTGAAACAGAGGGAGATCATGCAATACAGAGAAGAGAGAGAGACGACATAGAGAGAAATAAAGCTGGCTGGAAACACAAGGGATACAGACGGGTATTCCAAAGGGTGTGAGGACAGCAGGAACACACAAAAAGGTGAGCAGATCTGATCTGAGTAGATCTGACCACTACAGAGGCAGCAGCTTGTGCGTGCAGGAGGCAGCAACGCTGAGCAGAGGTGGCGACGAAGTAGGAGGTCATCGTCTCCAACAATTGGCAGGCTGCTGGAAGTTAGATGGACTGCTAGCGTGTCTGCAGAGCAGACACATCTTTAGGCAGATCTGTAGTGTAGTGCTGAGAGAAAAATAACAGCACACAGAGAAGGAGAAGTTCCAGATTTGATCGGTCAACACCAAAAGATCAAAAGGCAGGAAGGGTTGAAGAGGGGAGTTTAAATTCTTTTAAACTCATCGCCTTTCTATTATATTGTGTAATTTATTCTCTCTTAATAATATTATTTCTCTCTTCGTGGACGTAGGCCGAGTGGGGCCGAACCACGTAAATTTGCTTGTGTTGGATTGTGCTTCTTTTATTCCGTTCGATTATTCTTGTTTATTCCGCTGTAAGCGCTAACAATATATATATATATATATATCTCAAGATATTTTAGCAACCCATTTAGTTGAAATCGACAATAACCCTTTCAGTAAAGAAAATACCATACATAGCTCAGTTAATTCCAAAATCCTTTCAGGATAAGATACACCACCATACATTTAAAATGTGGAGAAATCATCATTATCAGGTGATGTGAAACCATTCAAAAGTATCGTTGTTATAATCATATCATAAATCAAGCATACATAACTTTTAAAGAACTCAGTTCATTTTGAACAACGAATATTAGATTCACACCCATAGCATTTTAATTGTAACACCCCAATTTTTCAATAAAATGGATAATTACGAAAATGCCCCTGGATTAGTAAATTTATTAATTATGATGTTAAATGAGAAAATAGTGGGGCCCATTGCTCAAATTAAGACCCTATGAGCACATTATAAATGTCAAATTTGATTGGATGGGTAATGTACATCAATTTGGGTCAATATGGGTAATTGGGTCAAAGGACCCAATTGGACCCAATGGGTCATAATGGACTTATTAGACCATTGGGTGAGCCCAAATTTAATGGCGTTAAGCTGAATTAATTGGAAATCAAGTGGAGCAAAAATGGGTAGGCTTGAGGTACATGGGAAAACCGGATACAAATTGGTTAAATCAGCCCATAAATGGGTCATGTTGACAAAACGGGTCAAGGAGCTAAATGGGGACCCCATGAGTCGGGTTGACCAAGATTGACCACGGCTGACCGTGTGGGCCCTCAAATGAGCTCAATGGTGAGTCAAATCAGGTTGAGTGGGACTGAATTGAGTTGGTTTTGAATTAAGAAATGAGTTGACTCAAGTGCATTAAATGAGTGTCATTTAATGTGGTGAGTGGGACTTGTGGTGTGAGTTTCCATGCAAAGTCTTAAATGGAATTGATTTAAATGAGATAAGATTACATGGGGTTGCCAAAGGTTGCATTGGCCTGGTGCCAATGGGTGTCTTGGTTGTGCCAAGTGACCCTTTGAATTGATCATGAATTTATGAGGAAATTGAGAGGTTATAGTGGCTGATTTACAAAAGAGGATGACCACCCCATTTGGCCGATTTTCACACAAGGAAAATCCTAAGAATCCTCATCTCTCTCCCTCTCTCCAAACTCTTTCTCTTGGCTGAACCAGCAGTGGTGTTTTCACCAATTAATCAAGCATAAACCAGCAAAGGAAGGGAGGCTAAGAAAGATAGGAAGTAAAAAGCAAAGGCAAGAGGAAAAGCTTGGAAAATTTGGTAAGTATTTCCATGGTTTTTGTTTAATAAAATGGGATAAATGAAACATGATTGGGCCATGGGTTGGCCGAACCTATCAAGGGTTAGACTTGGTTCGTGTTTCATAAAAATGATGAAAAATGTATCATTGGGTTCGGCCAATTTGGATGGCCGAACCCCATGAAAAGAATGAGTTTATTTGGATGGTTTTTGTAAGATAAAACCATGGACTGTTTAAGATGTTAATTTAGACTTAAGTTGCATGTTTTAAAAAGGTTTAAATAATAGAATTCAGTGCCATGTTTTGGGTCATGGTATGGCCGAATGTATCATGGGTCTAAACCTTGGCTAATGGTGGCTTAAAAATGATGAAATGGATCATTGGGTTCAGCCACCTTGGATGGCCGAACCCCATGAAATAATGTTGGTATTTTGATGGTTTTTGGAAGGTTAAAAACCATGCAAAACCATGGAGGTTTTTACATGTTTCAATAAGGCTCAGTGTTTGATTAAAAGGTTTAAAATTATAGGCCATAGGGTTCGGCCAATTGGGATGGCCGAACCCCGTGAAATGGTGTGATAATTTTATGGTTAACAATGATGGTTTTGAGAGATAAAAACCATACATTACCATGGGGTCTTTATGTGATTTAAATGAAGATAAATTTACTGTTTTTGGTCGGCCAATATATGGCTGAACCATGTTAATGTTATGGTTAAGTTGCTGATTTAAATCATGGATAGATGATGGACTAATTGAATCAAGAGAACCATTGGGTTCGGCCATACACATGGCCGAACCCCATGGACTGTTTTTGGATGGTATGATTGGATTAAATCATATTGGAAAACTATGATTTGTTTTATGCTTTTGATTTAAGAATTACCTAGGCTTAGTTATGGATTTAATATTAAGTTGATCAACCATGATATAAGATGGAAAGTGGGGACAAAAATCAGATTGGTGAGGTTCGGCCATGTAGTATGGCCGAACCCCACAAATGGTCATTGGTGGCCTTAGTGTGTAGCTAATTATGTGATTAAAGATGTGTTAAAGAATGATTTAAAGGATCAAATAAAGATGGTGAGGCTCGGCCATGTGTATGGCCGAACCCCACCAAGGTGGTTTAGTTATGGTTATTGATGTTTAAGGAAAAGGTTAGTCTCAATGGCATAAAGGTAATTATTGATGAAATGATCAAAGATGGAATGATCATGGGATATGGACCCAAACCAAAGTGGTATGGTTCGGCCATGTGGTATGGCCGAACGCTACGAAGGTATTTTTGTGGTATATGATGTTTAATAAGGATTAAATAAAAGATAGATCAAATGAAAAGGGAGGTTAAACCCTAAGATGATGAGGTTCGGCCATGGGTATGGCCGAACCCCACAAGATGGCTTTTGAGTCTTAAGATATGAATGGAAATTTAAAATGATAGTATGATTGACTTGTTGTTACATCACAAGGTAACAGAACATGAATGGCGTACGAGTCGTGAACGGGTGACGCTAAAGAAAGAACGAACACTGAAGTGAATCTTCAGTAGGTTTCCTACCTACTTGTAACCACTATTATGATTTGGTTTTATTATGTTTTATGAGTTATGTTGTAATTGATTTATGTTTCAAATGTGGTTTCGAATGATGAATTATGTATTTACAAATGGCATACAATGCATTGGCATCTCATGCATGGTCATGGGATGATGATTTGTGGAAAGTCTCCTTAGGCGATGCAGGTCCCGCCAGGAGTAGTATCATGATGATGATAGTACATTGGTCTCCTTAGGCGATGCAGGTCCCGCCAGGAGGAATGTTATGATGATGAGAAATACATTGGTCTCCTTAGGCGATGCAGGTCTCACCAGGAGAAATGTTATTGTGATTTACTTTGATGGTGAGTGTCTCGTCAAGTGATGGCTATGAATATGCATGATGGGAGGGACTCATTACATGTGCATATTTTCATAGCATTGATTTACCTGTTTTGATGACCATATACAGTATGATATATGCATGTTTTTATATACTAACCATGTGGTAGCCCTAATCGAAAATCCTACTGGGCTCGTTGATCTAACGCCCTAATTCTATCCATAGAGGATAAGTGCAGGAAATGGAAAAGGGAAAGAGAAAGTCGCGGACCTGGAGGGGAGCCAAGCTTGAGCGCTTGATTGATGATTTGGATGTCTTTACTATTGCTTTTATGAGTTACATTTAATGGGCATGTAATAAGTTGATACTTTGGCTATGGTTTGTTTATGATATAGACAATGGATGGTTGGATAAGTTATTTTAATATTTGAGACTTGTACTTGCTATCTATTCAATTTATTTTCACAATTGGTTTAGTTATTCCGCGTAACTTGTTTAGTTCCATGTGTGGTTTGCTATCGTGGGTTTAGTCCATGCACACATGGGTGGCCAGTTAAGGGTCGGACTTGGGAAGTCCGAACTTAGCTCGCGTCGTGGCTCCGCCCGCTCTCTTCCGATGTTATTCTATTATTATTTAAAAAAAAAATAGACTCTGATTTCTCGGAGAGGGTGGGACGTTACATTAACGAAGTAGGAAAACCTACTTGGTCTAAGGCTATCAGCGAGGATAAACGATTCACGAAGTAGATTAGGGCAATCTCAGAGTTACTATAGCCTCTTCGTTCATTCACATGTGTCAACATATAATTCTCGCGTCATTATAGAGTAAAAACCCTCCAATTAAATTTATGAAAATCTTAACTAAGATTTAAGAGTCATTTGGTGAAAGTCATTAGAGTCTAAATGACTCCACATGTGTTTTGTCCTAACCAAGGGTAAAATGGTCATTTTACCCATAGTACTCCATTTAAACATAATTCATAAAACTCCAAATTATTTAAAGTCACTGATATAATATTTATCGACTCAGGATTTAAGAACAAAAGACTCATTATTAGAAAATAAAATTTCAGATCTAGTGAAGATGCCCAAAACTAACAAATTAAAGAATTAAAAGAATTTAAATAATTAATATACAACATACAAACAAAAGATCTAACATAACTAAAGACAGAAAATAAATTTTCAAATAAAATAAATGACAAAATAAAAAACTGCATAATTTAAAGGTGGTTATGGAATTCTTCTCTCATCGTCCAAAATAAATAAACAAATAAGAAACCTAGATATAAAATTCAACGCTTAGAATTCAAAAATCAATTCATGCCTATTTAATTAAAAATTCATAAACTTTTATTTACTTAATGTTTAGATTCAGATTCAACACTTATAACCTAAGTTCTAACCATTAATTAAACAAAACATATAGATTTAAAATTAAATAAAAAGGGCATTGAAAAGACATCTGAATAATCAGACTTTTCAGGATTCTAAAAGAAAACGTATCTTATTTATTTAATGGAAAAATTCAAGGAAAGGCATACATAAATTGAGAACAAGATAAACAAAATGGAACATAAATTTGCAACTCTCACTTGTAAAATCGTGTGGGATATCCTGCCTTATTGTCTCTTGATCTTTTCTCCTCAGCCTTTGGTCCTCTTGAGCTCCAGGTCAATGGGGTATTTATAAGCTCAAGAAATGGATGGATGACTAAGATTAAATCTTGGTTTAAGTTAATGGATGAAAGAAATGGGATTAAATCTAATGGAATATGGGTGCATGGGATTAAAGATTGAAAACTAGGGTTGCATAGTGCTATACACGAATTTGGGTTTTTGTGCATTGGGTGACTTGGGATACAAGTTAGCTTGGTGAGAAAGAAAAGGAATCAGAGAGAAAATTGGGATTTGGATTGGCTATGTGATTTTCGAAAATGGCTATTTTTCGATTGGATTGGGAGACAGGATTGGATTTAGGTGAGGTGGATGGACTAGAGAGGAATTTTAGGAATTTCATGTGCATGGAGGCTTCCAAAATTGTGATTTTCGTGTGATACATAAGAGATATGCGCATGAGGTGCTATAATGTAGGGTTTGTGCACTAGATCTAGGGTTTTATGCATGATTCATATGAATGGTTATGATTGAATGGCCTAAATCTAATGGCTTAAATATATGATAGATAATCTAAGTGGATGGATGAATAGGTGATGCATGGATGATCATAATGCTAAGGTTAATCTATATGATGGATGAATTAGATGGTCTACATCTAAGATGAAAGATGTATGGATGAGATTGGATGGGAGGCTCCAGGGTTTACCTATATTTTAAGTGATGAAATGAATAGTGTGAATAAGATGTATGAAATGAATGGTTTGGATTACACGGTAGGGCTAATGGATGGTGTGGATTAATGATTGAAAATTGAATGGTTGAGATTGCATGAATAAGGAATTGGGTTTTGGATATGGGATTTGTCGATTTGGACTTAGGTGGATTTGGGCTTAGGGTTGCAAAATTTGAATATTAACTTGGAGCATTGGATTTTGAATTGGGCTTGGACTGGAGTACGTGGACTTGGGTTTGCTAGACTTGGATTCACTTTGGCCTGGCCTACATTTGAGAATGCACACGGAGTGCTTGGCCTGGCCTAATGTTTGACATTTGGAGCAAAGTTGGCCCATTTGCAGTGGATCTCTGGCCCATGGATCTTGATTTCAAACCCTTGGTCTCTTCATTTGCAGACTCTTTTGTATTGGAATTAGATAATTAATCAACCACTTAAAATATAAATTATTGACTTAATCCAGACTAATCAATTTACATTTACAATCTAAAAGTGGTATGAATTAATTATAAAATTTCAAATCTTCCAGCTTAAGCTCTCTTCCGGCAATTATCCACTGATTTATGATGATTTCCTGTATTTCCCTAAATTTACCTACAAAACTAAAATAAACCATTAAATGCATCTTATATACACAAAACCAAGGCTAACCAGTCTAAATATCAGGGGTAAAAATGTAATATTTCAAGTCTCAACAATGAGCAGGATCTTCAGACCTTATCTGGATCAGTTTGTGGAAGTCTTCATCGATGACATATTGATTTATTCACCGACTTGAACAATATTTGAGAGTTGTGCTTCAATTGCTAAGAGAGCATCAGTTGTATGCTAAGTTTAGCAAGTGTGACTTCTGGCTATTTAAACTGCAGTTCCTTGGCCATGTGGTTTCGTCAGAAGGTGTCAGTGGATCCTGCTAAAGTCGAAGATGTGCTTAAGTGGGAGAAACCCCGCAGTGTTTTTGAGATACGTAGTTTCTTAGGCTTGGCTGGATAGTATTGGAGGTTTATTAGAAATTTCTCTAAAATTGCAGCACCTATGACTAGAATGACCAGGAAATGTGTCAAATTTGTATGGCAGACACATATGAGCGAGCTTTTCAAGAATTGAAGAGAAGGTTGACTTCTTCGCCTATGTTGGTGATTCCAGAGAGAGAACTTGGTTATGTGGTGTACTGCGATGCTTCCAAGGATGGACTTGGTTGTGTATTGAAATAGAGAGACCAAGTCGTTGCTTATGGTTCAAGGCAGTTAAAAGTGCATGAGTAGAACGACTCATGATCTTGAGTTAGTTGTTGTGGTGTTTGCTTTGAAAATTTGGAGACATTATCTCTTCGGTAAGCATTTTGAAGTGTTTTCTAATCATCGTAGTCTCAAGTATCTATTTACACAGAAGGATCTCAACATGAGGCAGCGTAGATGGTTGGAATATTTAGGAGATTATAATTTTGATATTTCCTATCATCCTGGAAGAGCTATTTTTGTGGCAGATGTTTTAAGCAGAAAATCTCAGAGTTTGATGGCTTGTTTGTTTGGTGATCGAGACTTGTCAAAATTGGCTAGTATGGTAACCCATCCTAGTTTGTACGATTTTTTTTTCAGACAGACTAATAACAGTGCAATGAAGATCAGAGATGAAATTGCAAAAAGGTAATGGACCTAAAGGTTGGATTGTGAGACCGTATGGTTGATTGACTTTCCAAGGCAAATTGTATGTCCCTAAGTCGGAGCAATGCAGAGAAAAGGTGCTTAACATTTCCATCATACCCGTTTTGTAGTGCATCCCAGTGGTACTAAGATTTACAAGGATATGCATCGCCAGTTTTGGTGGAGAGGTATGAAACGAGAAGTGGCTAAATTTGTGGTTTCGTTGTCTGACTTGTCAGCAGATAAAAATGGTAGATTAGAAGTCCGCATGTGAGTTGCAACCTCTTTTAGTGTCAGAATGGAATGGGAGCATCTTACTATGGACCTTGTGATCAGTTTACCAAGATCTCCGAAGGGTCGTGACGCAATTTGGGTTGTTGTGGACCGATTGACTAAATCAGCCTGCTTCATAGCAATGAAAGTAAATGACTCACTGGAGACTTGAACAACCTGCATATAGATCAGATTGTTTCTTTGTGCGGAGTACCATTTTCTATAGTGTCAGACACAGACTCTAGGTTTGTTTCGCAGTTTTGGCAGAGTCTTCAGAAAGAACTGGGTACGCAGCTTTGTTTAAGTACGACTTTTCATCCTTAGATTGATGACAGTCCTAGAGGACTATTCAGTTTTTGGAGGATATGCTTTGTGCTTGTGTACTGGATATGAAGGGAAGTTGGGAAGACCACTTCTCTGAGATGGAATTCGTATACAACAACAGTTATCAGTCCAGTATTAAGATGGCACCTTATGAGGCGTTTTATGGTAGACCTGTACTGATCTCCTTTTTGTTGGGGAGAGGTCAATGAGAATGGTTATTTTGGGTCCATATATTGTTAGAGAAACAACTGAGAAGGTAAAGTTGATTCGATAGAGGTTGGTAACAGTACAAAGTCGTCAGAAGAGTTATGCAAATCGTAGGCAACACCTTTAGAGTTTGCAGTTGGCGACCATGTGTTTCTTCGGATTTCTCCTGACATCCAAAGATTTGGAAGCAAAGGGAAGTTGTCCCCTAGATACATTGGACTGTTTGAAATTTTGGGTAGAGTTAGTGAAGTGCCATATCATTTAGCTCTTCCACCTCAACTCGCTCGAGTTCATAACGTCTTCCATGTGTCTATGCTTCGAAGTATTTGTCAAATCCTTCCTATGTGCTGAATTGGGAGGATATATATGTCACTGAAGATGCGACCTATGAAGAGAGACCCGTAAAGATCTTAGACTCAAGGGAGCAAGTGCTTCGAGGTAAGACAATTCTGTTGGTTGGAGTGCTTTGGCGACATCATGGAGTTGAAGGATCTACTTAGGCGCGGAAAGACTCAGTGCAGAAGTTGTATCCAAAATTGTTCATTGATTAAGGTTAGTACCTTAGTTAAAATTTCGAGGGCGAAATTCCTTTAAGGAGGATAGATTGTAGTGACCCAACCCAAATTAGCAGGTTTTAACCCAATTAGAATTTTTCGGTAGATTTTTTATCAGGTATTCTCTCTATTTGCTTGTTTATTTGTTTGGATTTGTCTGAAATTTAATATTTGATTTAAAAAAATAATGAGTTTTGATTCGAGACTCTAAAAATAATAGGTGTCTTTGTTTGGAAAAATTCCAAGATTGGTGTGTTATCGGGGTCCGCATTTGTTAGGAAACTTTATTTGAATATTATAATTCTAATTTTTAATTTTGGATTCCAATTTGGAAACTTCCTAAAATTAGCATTTGTGGGACCCAAATTATTTTTGTTTTGGAAAAGATTGATTTGAGAATTTATTTTAAGTAAATAAATTTTTATTTTGGAAACAAAAATTTACATATTGTAAAATCCAATAAATTTTGGAAATTCAAGTTGGAAATTAGGTGGGCCATGGTTCCAAATGATTTTTGTGTAATTAAAAAGAGCTTCAAAAAAAAATAACAATAATTCCTAAAAGCCCTAAAGTCATTGGCTTGAGAGCGACAAAATATATATAGAAATAACTTCGCCAATTCGTTGGTGGCCAATTCCTTAAGCAAGGAGTATTTTTTTTAGAAAAGAAATTAAGATAGAAAGAAAGGAATCCCAATTGGATTGGGAACCCCATGGCCGACTATACACCCTAAATAAAGGGATAGTGTGTGTCTTTTTCCTTTAGAAAAAAAAAAAACAATTGTGGTTGGGTCACTCTCCTCTCCAACGAATTCTCTCCTTCCCTCCGTCGCGTTTTCTCTCTTTCTCCTCAAGGTAAGTTTGTTTTATTTCTTAAGTAATTTTTTATTTTAAAAAATAGAGGAAAGAAATGCCATGAAGAAATAAATTAAAGTAATTTTTATTCAATCAATTTGAACATCAAATTTGAGTATGGTGTGTAAATCTAACCATAATGTTGGTTTCCATGGATTAAAATTTTTGGAGTCTAATTATTTGTTTTTGTGGATGGAATTAGTTATTTTTTGAAATCCATGGACAAATCAATCTCACCTCACACGAATTTGGTGGTTTGAATGTGATTAATAAAGTTTGGAGTCAATCAAAGAGGTAAAAATCGGATAACCCCACCCTCTAGTTCCAATTTGCGCATTGTTGACAAAAAAAGTCCATAACTTAGGTATTCGATGGAATTTTTTGACAAAATCGAGTTTCATGGAAGCTACGCTAACAAATATAGTCACAGTAAAAATCTGAGGTGATAATAATTTGAAAAGATGCCCCATATCGGATCCCAAAGTGGGACCAAATTGCAGATTGGAATTTCTGGGCAAGTTTTACCCTAATTCATTGTTCGATTATTAATTATTTTTCTTTTTATCATATGGCTTTAAAACATTTTCGTGAATTCATTCAATATGAATATGAAATTCCAAAAAAATAAAAAATTATTGATTTTTGATAAGTTTTAAGTACGCCAATTAATTACTGCAAACCATGCAAAAGTTCGGACCGCAGTTTGGGCACAGATTTGGGGACACGACTTCTAAAAATCATAATTCGATCTCTGAATATCAGAGCGATACAAAATTTATATCCATTATGATTAGAACAAGTAGATACATCTCCAATTAAAATTTTAGAATAAAATTTGTTGGTTTAAGGGACCAAATTTGATCTACAAGAAGACCCTATTGCAGATCTGTAGTTTCTGGATAGTTTTGCAGTGTCTCGATATTTGCACTTTTATTCGATTCTGGAGATCATATCAGTGCCAAATTTGTACCTAAACTCAAGCCTATAGAGAGATCTATCTCGAGAAAAAAATTTAGAATTTAAGTCAATGGTATGATGGGTGTAAATCCGTTTGTAACCCGGGTCTCTCGGATAAACTGCAATATGT
Source organism: Chimonanthus salicifolius (assembly GCA_013350335.1). Taxonomy (NCBI): domain Eukaryota; kingdom Viridiplantae; phylum Streptophyta; class Magnoliopsida; order Laurales; family Calycanthaceae; genus Chimonanthus; species Chimonanthus salicifolius. The sequence goes on from CM023534.1 coordinate 47,276,518, forward strand.
TTGGCAGTGCGATTGTCTGAGTAAAACGATTGTATCTCGGGTTAGGAACATCGTCTTGCGCCTAACAAGATATCGTTGAAATCGTTATTCAGATACCTATCTATTGGTAATAGATAGGAATTAATTGATAAACATGTTGTTCCCAGATTTTTTTTTAAGATGAGCGAATTTCACTCTCTTAAGATTATCTTGGAAAAGTGTGTAAATTTTGGAAAACTTGGACTTTCGAATTTTTATTTTCTGGACCAGAACCCCTATGACCTTAAGACATTGACTCTTTTAATTTAAAATAATAGGGAATAAATTTCCTAAGTGGCTTTGGAACCTTTAAAATAATTGCAGAGATTTGAACTGAAATCTAGTTGATTAAAGCTTGGATTTTTGGCGTAGTATTACTTTGCAATTTTAGGTGAGGGACTCAAATACTTTCTTGTGTAATTTGATTTATGGATTCCTTTAAAATCTTATAAATCCTTGTCTGTGTGTTGGAATGAATAGAAATCGGGTTTAAAGAAAAAGGACTGAGAATGTTTGGAATTAATGGGTAAAATCTTGGGCATCTCACAGAACGTATTGGGAAAATTATTTTGGCTAAGTGTTTAAACTAATGAGTGAATCAGTTAGCCTGGACTTCGATCTTATACTTGTTACCTTGTTGAAAAGTCCATAATATGTATTCGAATTTGATTCAGAATTGTACTATGCTATGTTTGGGAATTTTGGTGATAATGGTTAGATTAGTTATGCCGTATTTGGATGAACATTGATTATTGCACATGCTTATATGGACTATTATGTGTTTGGAATTTTTATTTAGAATTACTAAACTATTGAGATGCTGGTTCATTATGGCATATGTTATCATGTTCTAAGTCTCCATATTTTATTCTGGACATGACATTCATGCATGGATTATTATGTGTTATCATGTATGAGCATCCATAGATTTGGGTGGGTGTTGGAGATTTGGGTTGTGAGCCTTTGTGTTTTTATATTGCTGACTTTTGAGTCAGAGACCAATAGAGGACCAGTTGGGTCAAATTGTTCCTTGGACTGTTAGGGACCGGTTTGGTCATGTCCTTGGATATTTAGTTGATGACCAGAGGAGATGAACCTCTACGACCATCAACTTAAGTTGTTGGCCGATGAGTGTTGCGCTATAGGTCATGCCTATGCTGGATACTGAGAGGCAGTTGTGTCATTTGACAAGCCAATATTTGGGTGGTACATTGTAGCAGGCAGCTTAGCTTGTGGCTAACGAGCCAGGTATGCAGACCATGTCGTTATGCACGCAAGAGTTTGGATGGTGGCATGGGATAGGGATTTATGCATAATCTTGCCATTATTTGCTTTACATGCATTACTTGCATATATTTTTGTTATGAACCTTGATCTATAAGGAACTTCTGTAACTCCCTGCTCCCGTTAACACAATATTGTCCACTTTGGGCCCGCATCCGGGGTCACACGGTTTTGTTTCTCAGGACCCACGCCATGGGAGCCCTCAAAAGGCCTTGTGCTTGGAAGGAGGAAGCCTCCAACTTATATATCAGTGGGATTCCTCCTCACCAGGCGATGTAGGGTGTAACGCCCCGCCCTTTTTCATTCGCTTTCCGAAAATCAGAGTCTATTTTTTTTTTTATAAATAAAAGAGTGAGCGAGAGCGGGACGTCACGACGCGAGCTAAGTCCGAACTTTTAAAGTCCGACCCTTAACTGGCCAACGATACGTGTGCATAGACTAAGTCCATGAAAACGGTTCACACGTACTAATATATACATGCGGATTAAATCATACACTGCAGATTATAATAGAACCTAAATCTATTCCTTTTTACATAGCAAAGTACTTCAAATCTTTAACCATAATTAAACTTAACTTAAATATCCAAACAAACCATTCAAACCATAACAAAATTATCTAAGTTATTACATGCTAGCTAATCAAATTACAAGTCCATGAGTAACTTAAATAAAATAACATTAAACATATCCAAGCTCCTATGCTTGGCTCTGTTCACGATCATTATTTCCTTCATTTCCTATGTCATTCACTAGGGTAGAAGTAGGGCGTTAGAACAACGCGCCCAGTAGGAATTCTAAGTAAGGCTAACTCATGGTGAATACAAAATCCATATATATAACATAATCATAAAACCATGTAAAAACAATGCCATGCCATATGTCTTATGCAATGAGTCCCACCCATCACAATCAAATGTATCCTCTTGATGGAATTCTCCTCATCGAGGTATCCCCACAGTGGTCTTACGGACGTCCCCGTCGGAGTGTGGCCTTCGGTTACCTCTTGATGGGATAATACACATCAAGGTATCCCCCACAATGGTCATACGGGCGCCCCGTCGGAGTGTGGCCTCCGGTTACCAATCCTTCACCTCATGCCATGCATGAGATGCTAATGAAACACATGCTATTTTATATCATAAATATAGCATTAAGACTCACATTTGGAACAAATCATTTTACAACATAACTTCTTCAAAATAAGATTAAAACCATCATACACAAACCCATGGTTTCAAAGATGTAGAATCCTACCAAAGATCACTAAAGTGACCTTGCTTCTTAAACAGGCAACCGCTCACGATCGCGCACCGTTTGTGAGGTCCCGTCACCTTGTTACATATCAACAAGTCAATCCCATGTTCCATTTGCTTTAACATTAGGTCTAAGTCCAAAAAATTCCTTAGTGGGGTTCGGCCATACAACATGGCCGAACCTCACCATCTTGGTTTTTGTCCCTCCTTCAAGTCCTTTGATTCACTAATCTCATCACTTATACAACAATTATTTATCATTGATAATAACTCAAGTCCATAAAAATATTCCCCATGGGGTTCGACCATACACCATGGCCGAACCCATGGTCCATTATTTTCACTTATTTACATTCTTGCCATTATTCTATCATGGCTAATTACTTAGCTTAATCCTCCATTCATTTAAACATGCATAACACTCCAAGTAACCCTTTAAAATGGATCCATCAAGTAGTTCATGGGGTTCGGTCATACACCGTGGCCGAACCCATGTCCATCATTTTTACCTATTTACATTTTTTGCCATTTCCTCCATCACCTTATGTTTAGGTTCCAAAACATAGGTCCATTCATTTATTTAATCATGCATAACATAAAAACCCTAATAGATCCCTCCATTCTTTAACTTGATCCCTTCATTCATTTAGACATATTAGATCCATAAATGACCCATAAAATTGGTTCATGGGGTTCGACCATACACCATGGCCGAACCCATGATGTCTTATTTTTCCCATTGTCTCCTTAAAATGGTTTACACTCTTAGGTCCATATTCAAAGTCCCTCCATGGGGGTTTAACCATACATTTAGGTTCATCTTTTTGAATCATCATTTACATCTTCAAATCAATTAAATTTAACAACACTATCCATTAAACATAACCAATGTTCTTCCATGGGGTTCGGCCATACATCATGGCCGAACCTTATGGTTCATCATCTTCTCTTAAACCACTTAAACCTATATAAATTCCTTATTACTTTTCCATAGGGTTCGGCCATATAACATGGCCGAACCCTATGGTTCATCATTGGGTCTTTTATCGATAATAAAATTAGGGTTCGGCCATTGTATGTCCTTGACCACTTTCTTCTTATTTTTGCAATTTATCGAGCACTTACCGATTCCGCGTTTCCTTCGGTTTCTTTCACTCCTTCTTGCTCCTTTCCTTCCTTAGCCTCTCCTTCCTTCCTGCTTGATCTTTGACCGAGAGTGAGACTTGAGAGAGAGAGGAGAGTTCGGCCTTCATCTTACCCATTTATTTTAATTGAAACTATAACCACCATCCGTTGGGTCTTAATTGGGCAATTGACCTAACACTTTACCCATTTAAGGTCCATATCCAATAATTCACAAATTAAATGGGTAAAATCCATATATATTAATAACTTGAAAATCCGGGGTGTTATAGTGGGACTATTGCACACACCCCTAGGCGTTAATCCCCATGCACCTGGAGATTTTCTCTTTCTATGGCGCTATTGGGCTTAAGGCCGGGCCCCCCTCTAGGGCGGGGTACTACAACTCCTGTACGATTATATTGCATGCTTGTGTTTGTTTCTCTCATTGAGCATGGAGCTCATTCCCCTACGTTTCAGAAGTTTCATTGGAGTTAAATTAGGGAGCGGCACAGAAGCAAGACTAGATCTTGGAGCCGTTAAAAGCAAGTTGTAGACTATTTATTTTTAGTACATAAATTAATAGTGTAGTTTATTTGGTTTTTTTAGGCACTCAAAGTGTCATTTGAGGATTCTAATAATTTAGATGGTTTGAAACTTGGAATTTATTATTATTTGCCATGGGTGTGAGACAGTGAGATTTAGTTATAATTCTCATTAGTTATTTATTTATGTTGTGGTTTGGCTTGATAATTCATACATTTAAATAGGCAAATTAAATATAGGATGTTATTTATTTGATGATGGATAATTGAGACTATTCCGCAACTCTGAATTTATTTGTGAACCATGCGAGTGTTATCATGTTTATGATAAATTAAGAAAAAAAAAATTGGAGCCATGTTGGACTGTCCCATGTTATTTGGTCTTTTATGAGTGTGACAACCTTTTTATTGGAGTTAAATGGGTGGGGCCTTACAACAATGATCGGAAGAACAAACCACAGATCATACATGAAAGTTCCTGGTGTGCTAGAACATGATAGAAGATTGTCCCTAGTGGAGGGTGAATAGGGCAATCACCAATTAATGTCTGCAATTGAATGTTTTCATCTCTAAGACATTTTCCAACTTCATTTAACTTCAAGTTTTCATATTAAAAAAACTTTTAATTTTTCTTGAAGCAAATTTGATTTTCTCTCAAATTCAAGATTTCATTATTTGCATTTTTCAAATTTGATGAGAGATTGACCCTAGAGAAGAGAGGAAGGGGGGGGGGGGGGGGGGGGTGTTGAAGGGCAACATCCGATTTTAATGGTCTTTAAAAATTTCTTGATTAATCAAACCATTTGAAACAGATTAATTAAGTGTGTGAAAAGAAATTATGCCAATAAAAGAACAATCACACAATAAGCTCTAACACCATAAGACTAATGTATAGTGGTTCGAAGTAAACCCTCCTACATTCACTTATGGACTCATCCAACCTTGGGTTATCCCAATTCACTATGTAGGGAATTACACCCTCACAAATAGAGTAGAAATTTCACCTAACTCGATTGACTAGGAATTTCACCCAATCCCTAAGATTTTGAAAGGGTCGACCTACCCCAGTCTACGTCCTTATCCCTTTATTTTTAGTGGTTCGATCCCTCTATCTAGTCCACTATACAAGATGATTTGTAAAAATAAAATCAAACACTAAGAATCATTTGCCTTGTGTAAGCTCACTGGTAGATGATATGCTTCTTGAAGACTTCTTCCAATGCAATGTCGTATGGTGACAATGATGTGCCTTTGTATGTGCAATCACAATCTATGGGAGGTTACTAGGATATGGATTTGCATATTGATCCTAGGCTTGGTTTTTTTTTTCTCTCTTTCAATCTCAATCTATGAAGATTAGATCTCAAATGGTTCACCTAATTTTTGAGCATAGAAAGGGGAGTTGGGATGTCTGTGAATACCTCTAAGATTTGCATATTCAAAGGTTCAAGTTGTCCAAGGTCTCCAACCAAATACACTAAAGGATTGGAGTATATATTAAAAGTCCCAACTCTAGGTCATACACGGATCTATTTGGTAGACATGTCCCAACTCTGGGTTATAGACAGGTCTATCTGGTAGACATGTCAGTACATGCACTATAGACAGATCTATTTGGTAGACATGTCGGTACAAGGCACTATAGACAGGTCTATCTGGTATACATGTAATATCCCAGCCCAATTTAGAAGTTAATTATGATCAATTATGATTAATTAAATAATTTTTATCCATTAATTATGAATTATTTTCCTCTAATCGTAAAGAGTATCAAATAAGTTCTTCAACGGATCTGAATTTGACTCGATCCAAATCCGGTAACTCTTTTAATTAAATTTCAAAGGTATATGGACAAGTTATGAATATAATAATAATATTGTTTTAGGCTTAAACCTTGATTGCTATAGAAACTCAGTCATTTGACTTAGTTTGAACTTCAAATTTTAGATTACGCATTATTTTTAAATTCCGGACCTAATGATATGTCAATCTCGTTATAATTTTGCTAATTTATTTTACCCCTAAGTTTTAAAGTGGTAAAACCCCAATTTGACAGGGTAGAGGAAGTCCTAAAAATATACAGAGAGAGTCAGTACTCAATCAGTATTATAACTAAGCTGTTTATTTCTTTACACTATAAAATAGTGAGTTTATGATATTTACTTTAAGCCATGAAATATGTGCCACTGAATAATCTTTCACTTGGAAAATGTGGTTTTGGACTTCAAAATACTTTGAAACTTCAGAATGTTTTTATCGGACAAATTTACTCTATCAAACTATAAGGTTGGATACTTTCAAAAAGAATCTTGAAGATTAGGGGATCTTGTTAAAACGGTGATTTTTAGCAAAAACATTGGGTTTTTGAAATAGATTTCACTCCAAATTTTAATACCATGCTTAGTTTTTTAATACCTGACCTACTGAACCAATTATATCAATTTAGTGAGACCCTGAAATACCCAGATAAAAGAAAGGACATAGATGTAAATAATAGAAAGAATAAACTAATATTATATTATAAAATAATAATAATAAAAAGTGTAAGATAAGTTTCAAAGCTACGGTTGTAGCTTGTAGTTGTATTGGACAGTTACAACACCGTCAAATGCCTATGTTAGTGGATGGTAGTTGTAATAATAATTATAATATATATAATAATAAATGCATGGTTATCTAAGTCCTATAAAGCTAATGAATAGCTTAGGCAACGTGTATGGTTAAAAAATTCATACGGTTGCTTATAAATGAGAGTAATGGGAGAGGAAGCAAGAAGGTAAAAAAAAAAAAAAAAACCCTCAAAGTCTTTCTGCCGTTTTGCTCTCTCTCCCTATTTCAAAACAGCAAGCACTCTCTCTCATATTTTTCTTTTCTTTCCTCCTTTTTCTCTTGCTTTGGCCGTACCAGCAGTAGCCGAATTTTGCACTGAAGCAGCCGAACGTTCGGGTTTCCCTCATTCTTTTAAGGGTTTTCAAATTTAGTCAATGTTACACGAAATTTTGCACTCAATGTATCAAAATGATTCTATTCTTATTTTTATTAACTCCATAACAAGTTTGGAGTAAAATTGCTTAGTATTGGGGTTCAAAAAATGAGATTTTTTTTAAATAGAGGAAAAATAGATTTCCTCTTAAAATTTAAATTTCACCCTCAAGATTTGTATTATTTTACGTTCAAAATATAATTTTCGACCCTAAGTAAAATCGGGAAAAAGATTAACCCCAGCTGACTATTGTGTGTTTATTTTTCATCCTTATGTGTTTAAATCCCTATACTGTACCCTCTAGGGCCAAATTCTCAATACGTTTTCATGGTCCTTCTTCCAGAAGACAATACGAGGATAGGGCACTGAGTACTTTTATTTATTTTACTGTCTCTGTACCCTCTAGGCCTCTCACAATACGTTGCCATGGTCCTTCCTCCAAAAGACAATACGAGAAAAGGCACTGAGTACTTTACATTTTTCATTTTATTGTAATGTTTTGGATGGCTGACAACTAACTTTCTGACATAATTTAAAGGAGTAGAAAGAGCCTAGGTGACTCATTACACATATCATGTTTTTTTTGGAAAAATAGTACGGGGTTTGGGAAATTATTATGTGTATATACTGATAAATAGAAAATTTATACATTTTACTCTATCTTACAGATTTTCTATGAAAAACTCAACCGGAGAAGGTGAGGAGACTCGAACCAACACTTGTATTGTGTTATATATTAAACCCACTAACACCAGACTGAAATGGGACCCATAGTCAATTAAAGATCGAAAAGGCTATATAGGTCCAGAATATGAGACCTGACGCTGCCTACATGTAAGGGATGTAAATGTTCTAACTGTTTAGAACGTAGGCGTTAAAATGATGTCGGGGAGTCGAGGAACTTGTAGTCTCTAACGCAGTATGGACCCATGGAGTGTGGAAATTGTCGACTAAAAACTAGGTGAAGGCATTCATGTTATTAAATCCAGTTTTATATGTTAGTGTGCTATTGATTATTTTCTTGATTTCTTGTACTGGCATTTGATACACCAAATGGTAAGGCTGAAATATGGTGGTTCTCTCAGAATAAGTCCCTGTATAAGGAGGATACTGGAAATCATGCATTATCAGGCATTTGACATTTGCATGTGATAATTATGTTCATAAGTTAAATCTGTGGAAGATAATAACTTTGTAAAATTTGATATTTGCGGTTGGGCTATAATTGCTGAGATTAGCTGAACACAGTTTGCAAACCAGTTGGATTGGACGTGTTAGTAAGCTTGTGGTCGACTGCCATCAACCATTGGTGTTGGATGAGCTAGTAGACAGGGTCGTGGAAGACCTTTTGCACTTGCAAGTTGCTATATTAATTCCGTGGAGGAAGTAATATTAGTTCTGGTTAGAACTTCAAATGGGGGTTGACCCCGGCATTGTAACATGGCTGGGGACCGACCCCGGTGTTAACAATACGTACAATCTGAATAAAAACCTTAGAAGATGATCCTTAGGGTGAAAATGGGATATGCTAATAACATGCATTTCTATGGCATGCATTGATTATGCATTGTTGCATTACAATCATTGGATTTTATAGTGAGTTCTCCCCACTGGGTTGTTGCTTGCATCCCTTACAATGCAGAATATAACCAGATGAGGGATTGGAGGGACTAGTGGTGCCTCGTTGAAAGTCGAAATTTAGAAGTTCCTAAGGTTTTCCATATGTGGAAACCATTTGTTTGCTTGAATATGTTTGAGTGTTTGTAATAAATATGCCTCATGTGGCATAAGAAACTTATATCTGTAAGTTTTAATGTCGTATATATTATATCCGCTATGGATCGTTCGTAACACTGATGAGATAAATGAAAATATTCATTGTGTGATATGGGTTTGTATGTGAGGATATATGGTATATGTTTGAGTCCATGTGTGAAGAGCACGTGTGACATTTTCTAGGATCGGGTTTTGGTAAACTTGAAGATCCAACTCAGTTATGACGTTGAGTGATTAGAGTTTATTGAAAAAAAAAAAGTTTAGTCGCGTTCCAGGCCCACATCCTGGTTCGGGGCGTGACAATACATGTCAGTACTAGATGGGTCTATCTAGGTCGACATATCTGCACTGGCATAGTGTTGTTGCATTTCGACCATTAAGCTTCCAACGGATATAAAACGGTCACTATTGATGGGTTGATGGTCAACATGTCTATCTCACGGATGGGTCGTTACATTTATCAGAGAGCAACACAAAAATACAGAGTCTTTTCAACCAGAACTCTGGAACTCCAGGTAGACATGTCTATCCACCGATGGGTCGGTCTGTAGACATGTTTATCCATCGATGGGTCTATCCTGGTACTCTAAATAGGTCTATGACCTCGACATGTCTATCCTGGTACTCTAGACAGGTCTATGACCTAGACATGTCTATCTGACAGTTTACTAGATTTTCAATGTTTATCCCATTTGGTTCTGTGATTGTCCAGGGCCCACTAAGGCTTGTTTATGTTCTTACCAACATGTTCAACTAAGCCTAGACAATGTCCACTAAGGGTGTATGCTCCTCCTAAGGTCATCTATAACCAATTTACCTTTGTGACTTGCCATATACATGGTGATGTCTGATTCTCCAAGTTGATCTTCAGTCCTCACCACCACTTGAGTTTTTTATTCTTGCTTCAATATTTCGAGGCAATGCTTCACCTAAGTCATGGAATTGATAAATAGGTGACACGGCAAGCCAGGACACTAACAATGTCATGATTCATCTATTTTTTAGAGTGGTTCAATCACCTTGATCTACTCCACTATACAATGAAGATGTTTAGAAAATTAAACAACTATAAAAGCAATTGGCTTTTGAAGATCTCTGAATAGATGTTGTGCTTCTTGAAGACTCCTTCCCAATTTGATGTCGTTCGTAGACGAAGATGCACCGAGTGTAGAGCAATCACAATCTATGGGAAATGGATTCTAGGATATGTATTTTGAAGTAGATCCTAGATCTATTTTCTCTCTCACTCTCTTTTAATCTCAATCACGATGATTGGATTTTTCAAATGATTCTCCTAGTGAAGTGCATAGAGAGGAGGTGGGATCTCTTGGAATGCCTTATAGATTTGCCTAAGTGAAAGCTCTAAGGTCTCCAACCAAACTAAATCAAGTTTGGTGTTTATATAAGCAACCAGAAAAATTCCCGAAAGGCATGGCGATTGATCGTCCCTGGTGATTGATCGTGGAGATGACAATTGCACATTAAATGCACTCCAACAGATTCATAATGGTCACCGTACAATGGATCGTGCTCCACGATGGATTGGTCTGACGATAGTATCGCACTGGGGCCAGCTAAGTTTGACAATTTTTGTCCAAATTAGAATTTTATAATTCTCAGTCGATTGGTCGTGATCGCGATGGATCGCCCCTATACCCGACAATGGGTCGACATTTGACGATGAATCATCCTAAGGTTTTCCTGTTTTGACAATGTTTGTCAATCCAAATCTCTTTCAATTTCTAAGACGATTTGTAATACCCTGCCCCAGATTAGGCATGTTTTAGCTTAATAATTCCTATTTAGCTGGTTAATCTCGAGGATTATGGTTAGGGCTTCGAGGGAATCCCAGTTGTGGCCCAATCCGAGCTCGTGAGCTCAGTGATCCAGCTCGTCCAGTTGGAGGGGCATTTTGGTAATTTACTGTCTGCTGTGTTTATTTTATAAATCTTTGTTATTATGTGATTATATTTGGTTGATAATGTTCTCCTTAATAAAGGATTTATATTTCTGATTTTAAAATGAATTTATTTTTAGAAAATGATATTTAAGATTCGCTCGTCAAAACCCCGAAAGGGAGTATTAATTATTTTAAAAGGTTTTGGAAATGAAATAAATTTTGAAACTGGTATTTTATGTTAGACCATTTTAAAAATGGTCTAGTTATTTCATTTCACCCCAAAATGAGATTTCTAGATAGTTTATTTTAACATTGGTTTATTCAAGTAGATATTGGTAAATTATGGTTTTTACTTAGAGATAAATTCCAAAATTTTTATGGTGACCAAGGTTTTCAAAACTCAACCTATCTGTAAGGTTGGATCAAGTTTTTGAGTTTTTAAATTAATACTTTCAGTTTAAAATCGAGTTTTTATTAAAACAAGGACTGATTTGCAAAATTGAAACTTGCTGAGGACTTATCTACAACCGAAGTTATCGAACAGTGTAACCACTGTTCGAAACGTCAGCTGCCACTGCATGCAACCTGCATGCAGTGGCCAACCGACCCGAAGTTCCAGCCAAAATCCTATAAAGCTAGCCCTTAGTTCAGCTGTTTGAACTCCCAAATCCTTCTTCTCTCGCTGTCTCCCTCAGCCCAGCTGAAACCCAGACCGGCCGACCCTTTCAAGCCTCTATGTTTCTCTCTTTCAATAACCGTAGCTTAAGAAGGAGGAGATTTTCAAAATCTGGATTTTCAAACCAGGAACCTCAGTGAAGGTATCCATTGCTTTCCTCTCTCAATTTCAATTGATTTTGAATCCAGAAAATCAAATTTTGGCCCTATTTTCAGTGAGAAAAACCATTTAAAAAATCTAAGGAAAACCATGGGTTTCATGTACCCATGAGGATTTGACTTTAAAATTTGGTAGGCCCATTGAGCTTCAAGGCTCCAAACCATTCCCTATGGAAAGAAGACTCCCAGAGGAGTCCATCAGACCGGCTGGATGTGAAAATCGAGTCCGGGAAACCCTCCCTTTCCAGAGTCGCATTTCACTGTCCGACTGCCGTCACTGTCTGCTAGTGCAGACAGTGGGGAAGACGACTCTCGGAAGGTCCGAGAGCCGAATTTCGGACGGTCCGAGCAGTAACCCTCGGACGTTCCGAGCTTCACCCGAAGCCCAGTTACGCCCGAGGCAAGCCAAACCCTTTTCGGACGTACCGAGCTGAGCTCGGAAGGACCGAACCCACTCGGACGTTCCGAACCCATATTTCGGCTGTTCCAAGGCATGCAGACCCACCGAGACTTGTTTTCTCTGTTTTATCGGTTCGGATGGACTTCAGAAGGTCCGAGACCCTAACCTTCGGATGATCCAAAGTCAGACTCATGTTCCGAGGTCAGTGACTTAGATATAGTGTGGTTCGGATGATCCGAAGCCACTGTACCTAGTTCCGAGGTATGTTCCGAGGGACCCAGTTTTTAAGTGATAAAATATTGTTTGATTGTTGCTTTGTCTAATCTTTATTGATTAATGATGTGATTAATGTTGAGCTATGATTAATGCTCCCTTGTTAATTAAAATTGTACTAACCTCTTTTCTCTTATTACTTATAGTGTAAATACTATTGTATCCGCTTAGAGGCCGACCCTATTGGTCGGGCACTGAGTTATTCACTTTCAGGCCGACACTATAGTCGGGCACTGGGTGACCTCGAGGCCTAACTCAAAATGTCAGATCTGGTCCTATCCAGAAGACAACCGAGAAGTGACTCGAGAATCTAGACCTAACTCAATAAGTCAATTTGGTCAATGCCCAGAAGACAATATGAGTTTTGGACTGAGCCCCTTTTTATTATTATATTGTGGATTATGATAATTTAAAAAGGATAGAAACCAAGTAGGAGACTCAATTCCATGAACCCTGGATATTTTGTGGGAAAATGTATGATTTCCAAATACTACTTATGTGTACGTATTTATTATGTATATTGATTGTGCACTTGTGTGTTGTTTGAACAGAGACCGCGTAAACCACACATCATGGTGAGGGAACTTAACTCTGCAGATTTTGTAAACAAGTTTTATGATGAGATGAGTATTGAGCAATGGGTGGTTTCAGATTTGATGAACCCACTCATGTGCCTATACTTGATGCACTATGGTAAGAGTGCTGATGATAATTGTGATATTATGATGTTGATCATATGAGTATGTAAGACTGCTTCCACGTGCCTGGGCTATTGAACCAATATCGGTCATATGGGAGATGGTTTATGTTTACTGGACCATGGGCGGACCATGATGTCGTCAGTTGCTGACTTGAGGATGTCAGTTTCGGCTAAGTCAGAGCTGGATATATACTTGTAAGGATGTATTTTGACCGTGTCAGGACTTAATACTGGTCTCAACGTAGTCGGCAGGCGTTACGTTGGATGATGGCAGTAATTGATGAGAAATGATGTTGACGCTTTACATGAGATTATGCTTATTATTATCAAGCATGTGATATTGAACTGTTGTTAACCTGTTATATTTTTACTTAAACTGCATTGTTATATTTCCTTCACTGGGCTAGTTAGCTCACCCCACTCACCTTTGAGGCGATGAACCCGAGGAGGAGGACCCTCTTTATCAAGCTTAGGGTGGATAAGCTGATGCAAGTGTTTCGGGATTCCCCCGGAGGGGAATGCCCTAATCTTTTCTTGTTGGTTCTTGGAACCATTTGCTTTTGTTAAGTACCGGATGTGGTACTTGGTCTTTGTAAACTTTATGTATTGAGACTACTACGTTGTTGTAGTCATTTTGGTTGTAATCTTGAATGATGAATCAATGTTTAGATTGGTTATGTTCATGTTATGCTGTTGATGTTGTTATTATATCTATTCTTGTGGGGTAGACTTATGGTATGTGTTTGAGTCCACATGTTGGGATCATGTGTGACCTTTGGGCCTAACCATTGATCTAGCCCAGTTAGAGTGGTTGTGAGTTGGTTTAAGTTTAACTTTCAAAAAAAAAAAAATCAGTCGCATTCCGGGCCCACCCTTCGGGTCGGGACGTGACACGATTAGGTCGTGGTGCCGATGTGTCGGCCCTGGCTCTAGCAATGGGTTGTGCACTCCATGTAACACCTTGAGCTTGATCTGTTTTTACAGGGTTTACCCAATCCAGATTTTTGGCTAAGTTCAGCCGATTAATCGTGACCATTATTGGATCGGCCCTGTCTCAGCGATGGATCGCCTACACGATTGCATCGTCTTGAAATCTTTGGTGTTTGACAGACCATTTTAAACCAAAACTTTTGTTTTTCCAGACAATTGATCACTATACCACGAGGTATCGTCCCTGTCACTGGCGAGTGATTGCCTGACACGATGTGTCATCCTGACAATAAAATCAATTATTTGAGTATTAAGTCCATGTTCTGATTTTGGTGTCAAACATCCACTAGGCTTACTTAGATTAACCAAATGTGAGATCTAAACCTAGGCATGGTCATCCTAAGGTGTTGGGTTCCACCTAAAGTCATCTATGACCAATTTACCTTTGTGATTGCCATACACTTGGTGATGATGAATCTTCAAATTGATCTTCCATCTTTGAACACTTGATTCAATCCTCATAACTCCTTGTGTCTTTTATTCTTGCTTCAACCTTTTGAGGCAATGCTTCACCTAAGTCATGTAATTGACAAATAGGTGACTCGGCAAGCCGGGGCACTAGCAATACACAGACAAAGACACAACGTTTTACGTAGTTTCCTTTCGGTGTGTTCACGAGTTCAAATCAGATCCATTATGCTAAAGGCAAACAAAGAAGAAATGGTTGTACAATTTTCTCTCACGCTTTCTCACATTTTTTTTTCTTCTCTTTTTTCTATTTCACAAGAAAAAGACATTATATATTGTCATACTTAGGGCTTACAAGAAAACACAATGCAAAATTACAAAACACATCAATGCCAATTCAAAGGTCTGAATCCGCCGATTCAGAGCTTTGAGCAACAAGACATCAGAGCTCATCCAATGGCAGTACAAACTTCTGAATCCGAATATTTAGAGTTCTGAAGGTTCGGAGCTTTGGACCTGGCGATTGATTGTCCCTGGCGATTGATCATCCCTAGCGATTGATCGTGGAGGTGACAGTTGCACATTAAATGCACTTCAACAGATACATAATGGTCACCGCACAATGGATCGTGCTCCACGATGGATCGTTCGTTCTGACTCCCAATTAATCGTGGTCTGACGATAGTATCATCTTGGGACCAGCTGAGTTTGACAGTATTTGCCCAAATTAGAATTTTATAATTCTTAGTCGATTGGTCGTGATTGCGATGGATCACCCCTGTACCCGACAATGGGTCGACATTTGACGATGAATTGTCCTGAGGCTATCCTGTTTTGACAATGTTTGTCAATCCAGACCTCTTTCAATTTCTATGACGATTGGTCGTGGTGCCGATGTGTTGGCCCTGTCTCTAGCGATGGGTTGTGCACCCGATGTATCACCCTGAGCTTGATCTGCGTTTACAGGGTTTACCCAATCCAGATTTTGGCTAAGTTCAGCCAATTGATCATGACCACGATTGGATCGGCCCTATCTCAGCGATGGATCGCCTACACAATTGCATCATCCTGAGACCTTTGGTATTTAACAGACCATTCCAAACCAGAACTTTTGTTTTTCCAAATGATTAATCGCTATACTACCAAGTATCATCCTTATCACTGGCGATTGATTGCCTGACACAAGTCCTGATAGTAAAATCAATGTTTTGAGTATTAAGTCCATGTTCTGATTTTGGTGTCAAACATCTACTAGGCTTACTTAGATTGACCATATGTGAGATCTAAACCTAGGCATGGTCATCCTAAGGTGTTGGGTTCCACCTAAAGTCATCTATGGCCAATTTATCTTTGTAATTGTCATGCACTTAGTGATGATGAATCTTCAACTTGATCTTCCATCTTTGAACACTTGATTCAATCCTTATAACTCCTTGTGTCTTGTATTCTTGCTTCAACCTTCCGAGGCAATGTTTCACCTAAGTCATGGAATTGACAAATAGGTGACTCGGCAAGCCGGGCACTAACAATACACACGCAAAGACACAAAGTTTTACGTGGTTCCCTTTCGGTGTGTCCACGAGTTCAAACCAGATCCATTATGCTTAAGGCAAACAAAGAAGAAATGGTTGTACAATTCTCTCTCACACTTTCTCACGCTTTTTTTTCTTCTCTTTTTTTTTTTCCTATTTCACAAGAAAAAAGACATTATGTATTGTCATACTTAGGGCACAAGAAAACACAATGCAAAATTACAAGACACATCAACGCCAATTTGGAGGTCTGAATCTGCCTATTTAGAGCTTTGAACAACAAGACATTAGAACTCAGCCCATGGCATTACAAACTTGTGAATCCGAGTATTTAGAGTTCTGAAGGTTCGTAGCTTTGGACTCGAGTGTTTAGGGGTCTAAACAGTAAGCCAACTTTCGCTGTCTCAGGCTCCACATAACCTAATACTAACTTAGTTAACTGATCCAATATAACCATACATGGTATTTATAATCTATTACTTAACTCGTTATCAAATCCAACCGATATCATATGCTTACCCACTCTTCAATCAAGAAACAAATCTAATCCAACCTATCTTATAAATTTCTAGATTTAATTGAGGTAGGTCATACTAATATCTCAACCAATTATTCTCTTTATTACATTATGTTATTATTTTAAGTAAAATATAAGTTGACTCTACTAGTTAACATATATAATCGTTATTATTGTTATTATTTGATTGTTATGATAATTATGACTATTATCATCGCCACCACCATCAATCATCTGGAAATTAGCTACAATTGAATTATAACCTACATCTCTTCCACCTAACAATAGAAAGAATTCATTTACAAATTATTTTGAAAACATTTTATCACAATAAACTATAGAAATCAATATTGTGGAAAACAATATATTTGAATTGTATTTTCTATAAAAATAGAAATCATCAAAAAATCAATTTTCATAAAAGTAATTTTACACAAACGTGCCCTAAGGGTCTTCAAGTAAGCATGGAATTAAAAGTCAGTTCCAACTGATAAAACTAGATATTTGATATGATTAGTATAATTTCTATAAAATTCTTAACTATATTTATATTGGCCATCCATTATTTATACATATTCCTAAGTTCTTTGCTATTGCTCCCAAGGGTGGTCTGATTATCGGAATTATCCCCCTCTTCCCCAAAGATATTGACGAGGCTAAACTCACCCTATGCTTTCTTTGGTAGTCTTCGCTCCGATGCACTATGCAGTAATTGGAATGGCGTTTGAAGTTTTACCGTACGTGATCTTCTTCAACCTGCTGCTTTTATCGTCCGCCGCCGATGGTAACAAGGAAAAGAGCCCTTCTTCCTCTCTTTCTATCTTTTAGCCTTTTGCGTTTTTTTTCCATTTTGGCAAATCCTTCTTTCTTTTTAGTTTCATTACTGCATAGTTGTAACTTTCTTTTAAGCTCCCCAAATGCCGAAATGTTAATTCGGGTGTCTAATACATCAGGTTTATCTCAATAGATTCCAGTTAACTGAAGTTAATTTTCTCTCTGATCAATTCATTCATACACCCTTAATCTTTGCATAAATTTTTTCCCCTTAAAATTTATGTAGCTTTTGAGTCCTTTTTTTATGTCAGTGTACCTCATACGAATGTCACCTTGAAAGGAAATCATGTTATGATGCATTTCCACCAGATCTTTGGATCTTGTGCACTTCACTCTTTTGGGCCTGTTTGACTGGAATTGGCATTTTGTGGAATTCCTATGTTCACGGTAGAATTCCATTTTTGGTGGATTTGAATTCCTAATTTCCCAACAGAGAATTAGTAGTGCAGGAATTCTCAAATTCCAATATTAGCACAAAATTTCTAATTCTATGCTGCATTTGGATGAGAAGAAAGTTTTTTTAGGGGATTCCCTTCGGTAATAAATTTCTTTGAGTAAGGGATTCTCTTGTGTTTTGTTTGATAATTTCAGGGAAAAATGTGTGAGGAGAATAGAAGCAAAGAGAGGAGCCAAGGAGGAGGAGGTGAAACCATGGTTTCTCCTCACTCTTAAGGGAAAACCGGATGTAGACTTGAGAGGGAGAATCTTGATTGGTAAATACCAAAAAAAAAAAATTAGAATTCCCTACATTCCTCTGCATTCCGCTCATCCAAAAGCAACAATAGAATACAAATATTTGTAAAATTCTGTTGTAGCTTCTACAAACAGATGTTTTAGGTGGTTGAAACCATGTAGCCTATAATTTGCAGGACCCTCTGTTTCCTACAGCTACAACATGATTTTGCCTTTAGGAAAGCAGGACTATTATATATTTGGGTGAAAACTAGAAAGGATCTCTTCCCCGACTGACATATATCTGTCCACCCCATCTCTAATCATTGGCCATTGTTTCTGGATACCTTTGATGAGTCTTGGGGCCTTCTCCTTTCCAATTTGAATTGTGTTGAGTAAAAGAAAAAGGCTTTAGGGAGCTAATTGCTCAATGGTGGTCAGAATTCATCCCTTCCGGTAATAAAGGCTTCATCATTCATCAGAAATTGAAGTTTCTGAGGGGCAAGTTGAAGAGTTGGTGTTCTACTAGTTTTGGGTCCTTATTAGATTCCCTTGCCAATCTTCTCAACGGTATTAATCAGATTGATTTGTGTGAGCAAACATTATCTATATCTGAGGATGGACGTTTTCCTTCACCACAATCTGCAGGAACAATATCGAGCCAAGAGTTTACAGGAGGAGATTAAGTGGAGGCAGAGATTCAAAGATAAGTGGATTAAGGAAGGGGACAAAAACACCATGTTTTTTCCATGCCATGGCCTCGGCCCACAGAAGGGTAAGTAGAATCAGATCATCAACAGTTGATGATGCGACAGTGACAGATAAGGAAGGTATCAGTGAGGCAATCCTATATCACTTCAAGCAGTTGTACATAGCCAACCCTTTTGACAGACTATCGATCTCCAGATTGCCCTTCAAGACTATTTCATCTGCGGAAGCTTCCTCCATTGATCGACCTTTTTTTGAGGATGAAATCAGAAAAGCAATCTGGGACCTTAGTGAGGACAGAGCCCCTAGGCCGGATGGATTTCCAGTCGCTTTCTTTAAGATTTTCTAGGACATAGTAAAGCATGATCTCAATGCATTCATAGTGGAATTTCATCACAGAGGTCAAATTTCGAAGGAATTAGGGGCAACTTTTCTTGTTTTGGTGCCTAAGAAAGATGGCGAGTCATGTCTTTCTTACTTCAGGCTTGTCAGTCTTCTCAGTAGCCCCTACAAGATTTTATCCAAGGAACTTGCAAACAAACTCAAGAACTTCTATCCCGTACTAATTTATCCTTCTCAATCAGCTGCTGTTGAGGGCGACAAATTATAGATGCGATCATTACCACCCATGAGTGTATCGATTCCCAACATAAGTCTCGTCGGAAAAGAATTATTTGCAAGCTTGATATGGAAAAAGCTTATGATATGGTGGATTGACACTTCCTTCATTTTGTTCTTTCTAGCATGGGTTTTAGTCGTAAATGGTGTCTTCTCGGTAGCCCCTACAAGATTTTATCAAAGGTACTTGCAAACAGACTCAAGAACTTCCTTCCCAAACTAATTTATCCTTCTCAATTACCTGTTGTTGAGGGGCGACAAATTATAGATGCGATCATTACCACCCATGAGTGTATTGATTCCCAACATAAGTCTCATCGGAAAGGAATTATTTGCAAGATTGATTTGGAAAAAGCTTATAATATGGTGGATTGACACTTCCTTCATTTTGTTCTTTCTAGCATGGGTTTTAGGCCAGAAATGGTGTCTATGGATCTTCGAGTGTGTTTCTTCAGCTTTCTTTTCCATCCTCATCAATGGCTCTCGTAAGGGTTTCTTCAAGAGTTCCAGGGGTATTCGTCAGGGTGACCCCCTATCTCCGGCTCTCTTTATCATGGTGGAAGAGTCTTTGAGCATTCTCGTAACCAAAGATGCTGAGTTCTCCCTTTTTCATGATTTGAAAATCAGGGAATCTTCACTGTAGGTCAATCATTTACAGTTGGTGGATGACACCATCATCTTCTGTGAGGCTACCAACGAAGCTATTATGAATCTTCAATCCCTTCTCAGATGGTTTGAGTTGTCATCCTCCCTCCGTATCAACCATCTAAAGAGTGAAGTTTTTGCCATCAATGTGGACGACAATGAACTTTGATTCTTTTCAGAGATGTTGGGATGTGTATCTTCTTCTCTCCTTTCCACATACTTGGGGCTTCCTCTTTGCGTTGGGACTTTCTAGCTTTAGCCAGTGGGACCCATCATTCACAAATTCAGCAAGCGCCTAGGTTCGTGAAAGGGAAAATATTTGTCTTTTGGTGGCAAGATCACTCTCCTTAAGGATGTCCTCTCTGTTCTACCAATTTATTTCCTTTCTGCCTTTAGATGCTCAAGCAAAATGGTTCAATCTATGGAGAAAATCATGAGAAATTTCCTTTGGGGCGATCAAGATAATAGGAAAAAATACCACCTTGTGAAGTGGGAGCAAGTTTGCCTTCCTACTAGTGCTGGTGGTCTTGGTGTGTAACTTATCAAGGAGGTTAATGTTGCTCTTCTATCCAAGTGGCTTTGGCGATTAGGCGAATTTCCTTGGAAGACGATTTTGATCCAAAAATACAGAGTGGGAAACTAGGGATGGGAGGTCAATCATTTCCCTCGCAGGGCCTCTAGCATGTGGAGAGCTATTGCATCGTGTGTGGACAAATTTAAAGATGGGATCAGATTTAAAGTGGGGTGTGGTAACAGAGTCAAGTTTTGGACAAACCTTTTGTGTGACAATACTACTTTGGCATCTCGCTATCCTTCCCTTTACTGGCTTTCTCAGCTTCCGACAGGGGTCATTTTTTATCTCTACTCCATTTGCAGTGATCAGGTTGTGTGGAATCTCTTCATTCGGTGTAATCTTTCTTTCTCTGAGTTTGATGACTTTTCGTCTCTCCTTCATATCATTTTTGCCTATCGGATCTGAACCTCCACTGATGATTGCCTTCTTTGGTGGCCGGACCAGACTGGTTACTTCTCTGTCAAGTCATTCATCAAGTGGAATAATCAGTTGACTACTCTTGCTATTGTCAACACAGACATTTGGATGTCGAAAGCTCCTCCCTGTGCAATTTGCTTCTTGTGGACAACAGATATGGGGACAATTCTTACTCAAGACAACTTTGCGCAAACAAGGAAGAATTATTGTTAGTGCTTATCCTTTGTGCCTCCAAGCCTCGGAAGAGCCGAATCATCTTCTTATCCACTACCCTTTCTCCTATGCTATGTAGACTTCAATGTTGCAAAAGTTTGGTGTGACTTGGGTTTTGCCTTCTACGGTGGCTGACTTATCTTATGCTTGGGACATTGTTACTGTCTCCCAAAGATGCTCCTCATTGTGGTGCTTGGCTTTCTTCACCACTATGTAGAGCCTATGGTGGGAACGCAACAATAGAATCTTTGAGGATTGTGCCGAATCGTTTGAAGCAATTTCTACAATAGTTTTTGCCAAGTGTGCATCTTGGGCCTCTACTCTTGCGGAATTCAGGAATATCTGTACCAATGATATCTTGCGTACTTGGAAAGAGTGTGTTGGCTTAGCTTAGATCTTTTTCAGTGTTGCTTCCAGATTTTATTTTTCTTCGAGGGCGTTTTGGGTTACGTGTAGTAGTGTTTTCTTGTTTTGTTTCTCATCTTTTATGTACTTGTACCTCTGGTGCTTCCTTTTTATTTTAATATATTAACCATTCAAAGAAAAAAAAAACTAGAAAGGTTCTGACTAGACTTCCCTTAAATTTTGTGTATTTAGGCTTTAATACATAGGCACTTCAAAATTCCCTATCTTTCCATACCATATGATGTCTGATACTTTATTTTATGTGTAAAATTTGTCCTCTCCGTATCTATGGTGCCATATTGTATCTAGTTATCATTACTTCTAGGTTGTGTCAGAGCATGAAATGCACATGCCCCGAAGGATTAGTCGGGTGAGACGCCTGGACGCCTTTGGTCAAAAAAAAAAAAAAATGAAATGCAATTGAATGAGTAGGTAGGAAATTTGTTTTTTTGTTTTTCTTCTGAGTGGTAAGTAGGAAATTTGTTTTCTCATCAGTTTCCATTTTAAAAAATATGACTATTATATCTTTTGAACACAAGCTGGAAAGCTTCTAAGAAGAATTTCCTTAAATTCTTGTGTTTCATTTAGGTTGAATTTGGCATGAGATGGAATTGAACTTTTCAGTAAGTTGGAAGTTCAGAGTCTTATGTTAATTTGATTTGGATGGAGTCACAATTATAATATACATTAAAGTCTACTGTTTGCCTATTTTTATGAATGAAATTTAGTTATCATTAGAAAATAAAACTATTTTGATAACTGGTTTCTTACTATACATTCGAACTTGCCTTTAGGGTCCAGTTGGGTGGGTGGTAGGGAAGTTCTTCATCTGAGTGGATATCAGATACATTTCAGTATTTCCTGAAATATCAGCATCATTATCGAAGGCCATTATCCCATCAGGTATTCCTGAAATATTTGGAGATCAATTTTGGCTTGAGAAGTGGGAAAAGAAAATGAAAATGACATGTAGCATGGCTCCAGATTTCCTCAATAATATTAAGGTCCAGAGGAATTGATTGATATGAGTTTCATCGAACTTGATTCTGGTTGTATTTGCATCCTGCAGACTCCAAACATGCCCCTTAGGCTTTGGAAAAAAATAGGATAGTCAGAACCAGGAAAAAATGGATGAGTCAACATTTCTTGGCTTTGTATTTAAGGTTTTAAGTGCATTTTTGCTGCGCCTATTTTAACCATGGATTGTTAGAGAAACATGTACTTTAGAAAATAGGTTGGATGGATTTGATGAGATTCTGATTAGAATAATCAAGTGGGTGGTTTCAAGCAAGGATCTTGAGGAACTTGGTTTTTTCTAATTAGTGAGAGATTGGAACATTGTTTGATTCTAATTTAATACAAGATTGATGTCTTGATTGAAAATAAAAAACTTGAAAGGGAGTAACTAAACAAAAAGGAATGGAATATCCTCTTATTGTTATTTGAATCCAATATAAATGGCCTAACATAAGGACTAATGTCCTTCTGGTATTGGGAATGTTACTTACCAGTTCTCTGTAGCTGGTTTCAAATAAAATCAGGATGAATCATGGTGGCATGGAATTGATTCCTCGTAGAATTGTTTGGTTAGACTTCAGGATTGGCTCTTGAGAAATGACACTTTTGATCCATTTCCAAATGTTCCCTTTCCAAAGAGAAAATTGATTCATCCTCGAGTGTAGTAATTTGTGTTTGGCAGCAATAAACCTTTGGAGATGGAAATTTCATTCTCTAGAAAACTGTGGATTTCAATATGGGAATTTGTTTAGCAGCAAATTAAGACTGAATATGTTAAAACATGCGAGATTCTTAGCTTAAGTGGTGGCTTCTCTTATTGATATTTGAATCCAAAATAAATGGCTCACACAAGGACTAATGTCCTTCTGGTATCGGGAATGTTACCAGTTGTCTGTAGCTCATTTCAAATAAAACCAGGATGAATCATGGTGGCATGGAATTGATTCCTGGTAGAATTGTTTGGTTAGACTTGAGGATTGGCTCTTGAGAAATGACACTTTTTATCCATTTGCAAAAGTTCCCTTTCCAAAGAGAAAATTGATTCATCCTTAAGTGTAGTAATTTGTGTTTGGCAGAAATAAACCTTTGGAGATTGGGAAGTTCATTCTCTAGAAAATTGGGGATTCATTACGGGAATTTGTTAAGCAGCAAATTATGACTGAATATGTTAAAACATGGGAGATTCTTAGCTTAAGTGGATACTCTGCTTATTGATATTTGAATCCAATATAAATGGCCTAACATGAGGACTAGTGTCCTGGTATTGGGAATGTTACTTACCAGTCGTCTGTAGCTGGTTTCAAATAAAACCAGGATGAATCATGGTGGCATGGAATTGATTCCTTGTAGAAGTGTTTGGTCAGACTTTTTTTGAAGGTATTGTTCGGTTAGACTTAAGGATTGGCTCTTGAGAATATCCTTTTGATCCATTTCCAAAAGTTCCCTTTCCAAAGAGAAAATTGATTCATCCTCAAGTGTAATAATTTGTGTTTGGCAGCAATAAACCTTTGGAGATTGGAAATTTCATTCTCTAGAAAAATGGGGATTTCAATATGGGAATTTGCTAAGCAGAAAACTAAGACTGAATATGTTAAAACATGGGAGATTCTTAGCTTAAGTGGAGAATCTGCGTAAAGAAATCTTCTCCTTATACTGAGTGTTTTCATTGAGCGCCGCCTCTCATCTCCATTGAAACTTCTCTACTTCAGTGATGACCAATCCTTCTCTTCTCTGGTTACAGCCAAACTACAAAATTTCGTTCTTAGTGGATCTTCTCTTAGGATCCAAATCTCAGAATTTTGTTGAATATTTTATCCAAACCTCAAAATCTCTGAGCTTAAATTATCCTAGTTGCCCGACACACTGTTATTGCTGGAAATCAGCCAGGATCATCATGTAGAATTGGCTTCTGATCCGTTTCCTGATTCCTATAGGAGGAATCATAAATCAAATGTGGCCTTATGAACAAGTAGGGATATTGCTTTCTTGGTGCCATAGGGGACAGTTGTCTTGAGTAGAGTATCTGGGCACACTTTAAGGTGGCCTCAGTTTATTTTGTTTAATCTATTTCATCAATCTTCTAATTGAAGGTGATTCAAGGTGTACAATTTCATCTACTTACGGGAAACATTTGAAAGTGGAGATCTGACTTCATTGCTTATGAAATCTATAACCTACTATGGCGATTGGGAAATGGGATCAACACGGTAAGTGAAGCAAGTTATGATCCCTACTTCTTATGTTTGTCAAGTTGAGGATTTACTTAGTAGTTAATTTCAGTTCTTTGTCCGATCTTGGTTGAGGAGCTACCAATTATATTCTGAGTCAACCTTAAGCATTGACTAGGTCTTCTTTGGAGCATCTAACCACTCTGTTCCCTTTTGCTATTTATGTTTTCTTTCCTTGCTGCCCAATCCCTAGTTACTATACCTCTGCTTTGTGTACTCCCTTCCATTGTTGTGACGACAGTGAACCTTTTTTCTCGCACTTGCTTGTGCTGCTCCATCCCACATCTAACTGCCCTCGATTTTTCTCCACCATTCTTTACGTCACATTGATTTCGTGTTGTCACTGGTAAATTTTAGCTCCTTAACTTCCTCAGATAAGATTACTGGATTCAACTCAAGTTGCTCTCTCATGGACCACCTATTTATTTAAAAAGGCATGGGAAGGAGTTAGGATATCTCTAGTTCTTCTGTTGAGGTAATAGAACATCTGATTAGTTAGTCCAATGTCTATCAACACCTTAAGATATGTTTCATTGCACTCTATATGTTGTAGATTTTGTTATTTAAGTGCATAAAATTCTCTTTAACTCATCAAACCAAATGACCTTTGTAGCATCCATTCATTGGTAAATAACTTTTGTTTATTTTCTTATTATTGTTTCTTTGAAAGGAAGCTAAATTTTTGTTCCAGAAATTTCATATTTTAGAGTATGAAATGTACATTTTTATATCTTCTATAGGTAGTATGTTATTCTCAGAAGATATTGTTAAAATTTGTTAAAGCTACTGAGGATAGAGTAAATGCCAATATTCTTATTTGAGGACCTAGCATATTTATTATGTTTTAATGAATTTCAGTAAAAAGTGATCAAATATTTTGTGTTGCAGGCAAATCAAATGGTGTGTGCATTTCTCAGGGTGGTCGCTTCCCTCCATTCTCATCTGACGGGAAACCACCTAGAAAAGTAGCAAAGGGGCCTAAGGATTTGACACTCTGCAGGGTGTACCGCAAAAGGACATGCTGTGATGCAGCTCAGACTCATCCTGCCTTGCTGTCTATTAGAAGACTGGCCTCTTCTGGTGAAGGTAACAAGGAATGCTTGCATTTATGGGAAATGTTGGAATGCTCGATCTGTGATCCACATGTTGGAGTTCAGCCTGGACCGCCTCGTATATGTGCCTCTCTTTGTGATATGGTTTTGCAGGCCTGCTCAAATGCATATTTTTCCATTGATGCAAAAACCCAGGTATTTGAAGTTTTGTCTACTTTTAGGTTCTCAATTGTTATCCATCTCTGATTAGATATGTTTTCTTATCTCAGGTTCTAGCACCATGTGGATTAAACAACATTGTTTGTGGTAGAGCTACTGAATGGGCCTCTAATGGTACAGAGCTCTGCCACCTTGCAGGTTTCTCTGTACACTTGACCAAGCATGACATTCAAGAGACTTTCTGTTATGGCGGGAAAGCCAGTCTAGACTCAATTGCTGATTCATGGAGGACTTCATCATCTGAGACACTTCAGAATGCTGAAAACATAGGCCTGTTTGAAGATTTTCACCGTTGGCTAGAGGAAATGCCATTTAGTGAAAGGGTTTCATGGGCAGTAGGAGGCATGGTGCTTACTGCAGGCCTGGTGTTTATGAGGTCTGATTTCTCTCACAATTCACAAAGATAGTCAACCTGTAACAAGCTCTCTCTCTCTCTCTCTCTCTCTCTCTCTCTCTCTCTCTCTCAAGCGATTAGAAACTACCGTATGTATCTCTTTTTTCTTTTAAATAAGACACACACCCACTCACACAAAAAAAGGCATGACTTAACTCTGTAACCTTTAAGTTTGCAGAGTAAGCACTTACCTGTTGTCATATAAGCATGGCAGCTAGCATGTACCTCAGTTTGGTACATAATCATATCACTGAAACAGGTGTTTCCCACTTATTAAATGAGTAAAAAAAGAAAAAGAAAAGAAACATAGGACCTAATAGATCCCTCATTTTGTTATGTTTTTATGTCCAAGGTGTCCAGGCCTCTTAGAGCACGCAACTAATCTTCGGGGCATGTGCAAGTCTCCCTATCCACACAGCTGAAGTATGTAATCCTATGGGGGAGTTACTTCATTTTGTTATTTAATCTTGGTTATTATCATCAAACCATTTATGAAGGTTGTCACTTGTTTCTTTTGAAAAAAACTTACTTTAAATTACTGTCTCTTTTTACACCTCTCATATTTAACTTTCATTGTTTGTTCATTTCCTTTATTACTTAATGCTTCTGCAGTGTTTGTTTTTATGATTTTTTGTGCAACTTTCTTGTTTTAACAAGTTGAGGATGTGTCCTTACTTTAATTGATAATCTCTAGCAGGGGTTGTTAATTTAGGGTTAATGGACGGTTTCAATTTTTGTTTTTTTTTTTATGCAGTAGAAGGAAGAGCCATAGTCACCGTCAAAAGCAAACAGCTATACTGCGAACAGCTAGGAGGTTAGAAGCGAGAATCAACCAGCAGGCTTCCAGTAGCTCAGGAAATAAGAAGGGAACTGGAAGATAAACTTCCTGCTGTCAACTTATTTTCTTTGTACTCCCTATAGGTTAAGTCCTGCATTTTGTTTTAACCATCTGTTAATACAATATGATAGATTAGGTTGATCACTTAGCTTTGAAATGTTAGTGTACTTTGAATCATAATGTTTTCATCAGCAGCATTGCTGATAACATACGAGATGATCACACATGGTAGAGAAATTTAAACCTAAGTGTTCCTGTGATTTTAAGGTTGTATGGTCATTTAAACCTAGAATTGCATTAGTTTACTAGCACAATCTATTCTTTATTGTGATTTGCGACAATACAAGAACAATTCTCCTTTGGGTTTGATATTTACACCGTGATTTTTACTGAAGTGTACACCCGTGTATAATTTTTTTTAACTTCCATTCCGTCCTTCATTATTCCTATTCATACTCCCCTATTTTTTTCTCTTTTTTTTTTTTTTTTCATTCGATCTCCTCTTATGTCGCAGAACGGCAGAACCCCAACCCTATCGTCTCCATCGCTTTTGGTTTTGTCTATGCTCTCGGCTCTCGGTGCTCTCCCATCATCGCTCTCAGACATTCTCTCTCTTGGCTCTTCTCCATCTCTTTCAATGCTCTCCGCTCTCAGTGCTCTCCTTGTCCACAACACTCTCTCTAGCTCTCCCTCTCTCCATTGTCGAATCTTGGTTGACACTTGATCCTCTCAGCTCTAAAACCTCTTTCTCGTCCAAACCTAAAATAGTAGGTGTGCAATAGGCAGTGGGTTGTGGATGGAATAACAACAAAAGTGATTAAGAACAGAAGAAAAAAAAAGGAAATGCTGAATAAAAGTAGGCTGGAGAAACAACAACAGACGGAGAAGAAAACAACAGAGAAATCGATGCACAAAGAAGGGGTGAAAACGGTCGAGCTGAGAAACTTGAAGAAAATGACGGATGACTAGAGTAGGGTGGGCTTGGCTTGGCTTGGCTTGCATGGAGATTGCCACAACTGCTACTGCTGGATGAACCTAACAACCATCTCGACGTCGAAAAGATTGACTTTTTGGCAGAGTCCCTGTTTTTGCCACTGCCTCTGCCATCGCTCTTTGTTGTCGCTCTTGGTCATTTTTTTTTTCCACTGATCTTGTTGAGATATATTTAGATAATTTAGATTTTGATATATTTAGTTACTAAAGTTGTATTTCTTGTTTTAGAGATTTCCTCTTTATTTGATTTTACCTTCCTTATTTGTATTATGTTTTCCCTATAAATATAAATCATAGGGTCTCTACGTATCTCTTAAGAGAGAAGACCACAATATTTCTTCTCTCCCTCTGCTGATGAAATTTTTTTGGCAGAGGGAAGAGCCCCCCATCATCTAATGCCTGCTCATTCGTAGTAACCCTTTTCTTCTTCCCTTGTCTATTTTTTGTTCATCACCATCGCTAGCCTTGCGCCTTCTTCAACGATTGGCTAAATACGTGACCTCCGCTCTTTGATCGTGCTCAAACTTGGAGGACACGTTCACCCCTTGCCACCCTATCTTCGCCTGAAGATCCCTTAGGATTTCAGGTCCAAGGTGGGGCCCTTATTTCTGTCGCATCCTGCAATAGGCCTTTTTTTTTCCTACAGCACACCCTTCTCGGTCGTCACCTGCTTTACCCGCTAGGCTTTCGCCGGTGGGACCCTACCATACCCCTGCCGTTTTTAGTTGGGACTATCCGTACATTGGTTTGGATCTATCATCTGAGGCCTTTGGCCAACATTTTTGGGCCCTCCTTCAACCAGCGACTGCACTGTTCAACAACCCAGTTTTTGGGTTCCACTACTTCAATATGGGGGTTTCTGCAGTTCTATTCTCAAGACCTACAACAGTGGTGTCGCCCCTTCTTCTAGTCTTCATCTATACTGTTCAATGTCACCTTTAGATTGTGTGGGACCCCTTTTGGTTGGATTTTCTATAGCACTGTCGCCCACACACCCAGATTTTTTGTGTTCTTTGCTGCAGATCTGATGGCTTTACCGTTGGATTGCCTTCAATCCACTCCCTCTGGAGTCGCCCCCGAGCCTGGTTTCCATCGCACTTGGTGGCCCCCCTACCATCACCGGTGGACCCCTCTTTGTTGTTGTTTTTCCAGTAGCTGTCTAGGACCCTTGCCAAGCCAGTTTTGAGTCTTTTTTCTTAGATATGAGTGGAACCAACTCTATTGCACCTGGGATTTGCACCATTACAGTCGTCTTGTGCTTAATAGGGCCCATTTCTGTAGTCTTTTTCTTATATCTAGCTGCCGTCGTCACCCATCTCTCCTTTTTTTTTTTCCCCAGTTGTTGTCCCCGAATCTTAATAAATAAGTACAATCCTCACTCCCTTTCCTTTTATTTGCCAAATGATCCACATTTGCCTCCTAGATATGATTCTCCAACCCTTTGACCTCTTATTTTAGAGACTTTTTTCCCTGCATTTTGTGGGTGGTTCATAGGGCCATCTTTGTTTGTTCCCATAGATCTGTAGTATTTCTTCAAATTTGAACCTATAATCCTACAACTCTACAGTCGTTTTTGGCTCACATCTCTATGGCGCAATTTTGAGTTTGAATGGCAGTGGAACCCTTAGAGACCTATTTTTGGTCTCATTGAATGGACGTGTACGTTTTATCCATTTTATTGTTCCTACCCATGTTACTGTTTCTGGCTGGACTTCGGCATCTTCTTCGGATCAGTTTATGTTTCCGGCAGACTTCTGTAGCGGATTCTCATTTCTCCCTGTGTCTTCTAAAGCATTTTTTCTCAGATCTAATTTTAATTTTTTTTATGCCTACCAATATTTCTTCCCTTTACAAACAACACTTTCCGGCATCAAATCTGGCCACTAGAACATTTCCAATCGGCGTTGTCGTTTTTTTTTTGGGACCTATACATCTGCACGATAGAGTTGCAGCTTTGTTTCCAGAACTGAGTTTCCACCGTTCCTTCTCAAATATTTGTTTCGATACATACTGTTGCGGGACATCAGTTGATTGCCAGTTTTGGCTTTTCTGCTTCGATCAAACTCGGTTTTTGGAGATTCTTGTGGATCTGTTTTTGCTCCAATCAGATGGACATCACCATTGGAGCACCAAAAACGATTGAGAGAGATGGAGAGAGCATCGAGAGCAGAGATAGAACCAAGAGCAATGGAGATGGAGTTCTAGCCTCTATGACGGAAGTGTCATGGAATGACTAGAACGAGAAAAAAAAAGGGAAGAGAATGAAGAGGAAGAGCAAAGGATAGAATTGAAAGTTAAAAAAAAAAAAAAAAAATTTACACCCAATGTACGCTTTAGTAAAAAACACAACCCTTCCCCCTTTTCTGACACCATTGGCATTCCCACCTCCCTCTCATAAATCTCACTTTTGACATTTTTTTTTAAGAGCAAGTGTCCAGGCCTCTTAGAGCACATGACTAATCTTTAGAGCATCTGGAAATCTCCCTATCTACACATTGATATCATGCTTGACATTTAAAGTAGCAAGTTACTGATTACTGGCATTTCCAACTCCTTTCGCAAAATCAACTTAATTTACTTTGGCAATTTTTGCATGACTGAATTTCTGTCACTGAAACAGGGTTCTATTATAATTGTCCAATTATTGGAAGATATGTAAGAAAGACTGTATGAGCAACAACTGTAACTTATTTGTAGGGGTTTTGGTATCTGAAATGCTATGCCTCTATTCAAAATATGAAAGGATTAAACGACATTGAAACTGTTCTCTTTATAGGGGTGAGGGGTGAAACTCTGGTCGGTCTGGTCGGGTTTTGATAAATCCAACTCTAAACCATGTCAAAAATTACTTGACCCGACCTAGACTCGATCCCAATTGATGACCCAGATTTCTTAACCCGACCTGACCTAAATTACTAACCTAACTCAACCTGAGTGCTTGCCCGACCCGAATTGCTGAGTTTTCAGGGTGATGGACGGATGGGATGAAAGTGATTGCAATGTTGGCTGGATTTGTCCCGGGTGGTGGTGGTTGGTTGGACTGAGGCAAACAGAGATGGATCTGGGTAGAGGGTGAGCAGTCGGGCGGTGTTGGGTCAGTTTGGAGTGGAAAAGTGAATGGATTGATAGTGGAATGGTTGGGATTTGAATTGGGGTTGAATGGAGGAATGAGAAAGAGCTGTGAGTAGAGATGAACGGTAGAAGGAGAAGGGCGACGGTTATGTAGCGGGCAAGGACTCTGGCCGAGGCGACAGTCTCAGGCGAAGGTTGGGGCAACAACTGGCAAGACAACCGGCTGGAGATGAGGTACAACAGGTGTGGTTGACCAAAGCAGCAAGTATTCGGCCTTCATTTTGAGTTGTAATTATGGGTCTTTAATATTAATTTTGCATTAGATGGGACGAATCAACTTAGATTTTTGATAAATTATAATAAAGCTTATTATATTATGTATTTTACAGGAGCAACAAACAAATTATGATTTTTTGTAAAGAGATGTGTTGACCTCTTTATTCATTTATTAGGATTCAAAGATAATTTTATATGTAGAAAATGTTTTTTTATTTAAATGTTTTTTTTTTCACCTCACTTCTTCAAGATGAAAGATGAAATGTAAGTGTGAGAATTTCATTTTAAATTATAATTATGAAAAAGGATCCATAGAAAATTATATAATATTATCACAAGAGACTTCAAGATTGAGGTGTTGAATTCAATCTTTAGTAACTCCAATGAAAGATCATTCTATGTAGACTTAGCCGGTTTATGCAGGTTGTGGGTTTTTACATACCTCGAGAGAATAGTCGGGTGTGATGCTTGGACACCTCTAGACAAAAAAAAAATATATTATCACAAGATATATAGTTAGTTTTTATTTGATGGATATAATTGAATAATTATATTTGTATTAAAATTAAAAAAATTATATTATGAGTCCACTAAATATCATTGATTTTCATAAAATTGGTAATATATTAGGTTT
This sequence comes from Chimonanthus salicifolius, assembly GCA_013350335.1. Taxonomy (NCBI): domain Eukaryota; kingdom Viridiplantae; phylum Streptophyta; class Magnoliopsida; order Laurales; family Calycanthaceae; genus Chimonanthus; species Chimonanthus salicifolius. The sequence goes on from CM023534.1 coordinate 47,308,864, forward strand.
CTCCTTACAATTAAAGTTATTTTACTCTCGTACATTTTCCACTGCAATTACCGATTACCAAAAACAGATAAGAGAAATATCTTGATAGGAACCCATTTTCAAGGAAAACTTCCGAAACCCCTACAAAATTCAATCTATACATTATCAACACAAAATTCAGCCATAGCAGCAAGAAGGCAATTCACAGCCTAACCTTAGAAATCACAGCAAAAGAATAAACAAGTCGGCAAGACGGCTCTTTTTGGAATTAACTAGTTATAGTATTACATATAGTTCCATTTTTAACTCATTAAACGGGTGTTATAAGACTATCAAAGGTCAAAGCAAAGGTCACAAACTCCTAAAGAACTCGAAATATTTACGACTTAAAACAATTTTGTGAATATATTGGACTTTAAAAAAGGTCAAAAAAACTGAACAGTAATAACATCATGTGTTTGGCTTTCACAAAAACCCAACATCCATTGAGAAAAAAAAAGATGACTTTACCGCCACGTTATGGTATCCTAAATTCTATTACCTGGTACAAATCTAAGATTTATAGGATATTGTACTTTGATAAGATTAAATACAAATATGAATCATGGGTTAATATAGATATGATATACCGAAAGTGCAAGCTAAATCAATGGTAAGTCTTGGAGGGACGATGAATAAGAGTGAATGCAAAAATTCTGGCTCTATAAAAATCAATCCATCAAATGTGTATACAAATAAAAAAAATATCACGATAAAACACTCAAACCACAAAAAGAACATAAATACGAGGATCTATAGTGGTTCGGTTCCTCTTGAACCTATATCCACTCTCAGATCAATCCAAACTCGTTATCCAAAATTCACTACTTAAAGGAATAAACACCCCAAAACAATTACACTCTTTTTTTCTGATAAGGTGATTCAGTCACACATGCCTATTCCACCAACCCAAACAACCAATTTTTTATCTGGTGGTTCGATCACACAGACCTATTCCATCTGTAAAGACCCGACCAGAAAAATCTGGACTTAGAGCTTGGCTCAGCAAGAAACTGTCCTCTTTGGGCCCAACTGGTAGGCCCCAAAACGCATCTTGCTAAGTGAAGAGGGGCTGCCACTTATAAACTCCAAGCAGAAATCCCTCACTTCCGATGTAGGACTCTTTTCTTCCCACTCTACTGCATTTCCACTCACACACCTTCACTTGGGTGGGCCCTTATTGGACTCGGCCAGGTCAGGGTCTCACACCATCAACACCAAAACAATCAATGTTTGAGTGGTTCGGACACAGTCCTAATCCACATACAATAATTGAGAAAAAAAATTGATAGCTTGATATGCCTTTGTAGCGTTCTTGAAGATCGTCTCATAGCTTTGCTTCTTGGTGATTGAAATACTCCAATGAATACTCAACAAGATGTAAGAGATGGAGAGTCTAGGGTAGGTGAGGATATTCTCAAAATCTAGTATTTTTCTTCCTTTTTCTCTCCATTATTTCTCTCTTTTGTTTGCCTTTGGAAGGAGCCAGGTGTTTATAGAATTTTGTTCCAATAGCTAGTCATCGGAGCTCTGAATCTCCCAACGGCTAGTTTAACTGTGCATAACGGTTAGTCATCGGATCTCCGATGAATACTATCGGAGGTCTGATCCCTTCATCAGCGATCCAAAGCCCACGTCTGAGGTCCAACTGAAAACAAGTGATTCGAATTGAAAAAATGCAACTTACTAAAATATGATCAGATCTTAGTTCAGAGCTTCGAAGCCTACTCATCGGAGCTCCGATATTAAGGATTGGAGGTCCGATCACAAAACAGGAGATTCAGACTGAAAATGCAGCTTACTGATATTTGATCCGATCCTTGTTCTGAGCTACAGATTTAACTGCGACTCTAACATATACTAGTTCTAACGAGCACTTATTGATGAAATTTTATTGTTTCTACAAGAGAAACTATTGAATTTAGATCATACAAATATAAGAACCTTCCAAATAAATTCATACTTAAACTTGAGCCAATAGTCCTCTTTGAGCGTTGCTACAATGTTCCAACGACATGATTGTAGTTGCACTCATTGATTCATAAGATGAATAGATGGATCTACAAGAAGAGGCCTTAAGGTGACGAACTTTCTACCCTACTCTCACTTGGAGATGTGGAGAGAAGTTGAATTGCAAACTCTCTCCCATTCCCCTTTCCGTTTCTTCTTCTTTGATCAAATAAGGTCATGTTAACAACAGCAAGTGTTCTTCCAGTAGCTGTAAATACGGTGAGAGGCTGGTGGTGTGAATTTGAAGTTAATGGATGGGCTGATTTGTTTTACAAAAAAGCTTCAAATGTTAGAAAGCTATGTTGAAAGAGTGGATCAGAGACCTATACATATCTAGAGACAAAGGACAAACACTTATTTCTGATATGATTGTTTGACTGAGACTTTCTTGATTAAAGGGATTTGAGTCCAAGGGAGATGAAAGAAAGAGCCCTAAATTGTATTAACTATGGGACATTCATAAAAGGCAGGTGGAGTGGCATCAAAAGCAGAGATCTTTATGGCTCAAAGAAGGTGATATAAGCACAAGATTCCATGCTATAGCCAGTGCAAGGCGAAGGATCAAATCTATCAATCATCTTGTAAAGGACAAGGTTTACTTCCTCTTCTTCTTCTAGTGGTCTGGAATTCAATAGAATTAAGAAGGATCAGGCAGACATGGTTAAAAGGATCTTGCATAAAAGACGAAGTTAAGGCAATGATTGATAGTTTTGATGTTTATAAAGCTTTCATTAAAAGATGTTAGGATTTCCTTCATCATTTCCTTCAGGACTTCAAGTGTGCTGTTTTAGAGCTCCATAACAGGGGGATCATTAACACAGACTATGCATACCTTCATCATCCTTGTACCAAAAGAGGACCCATGTGAGATTTCTCATTACAGGCCCATCAATCTACTTGTATGATTATATCAATGCTTTTGGTGAATAGATTGTGTGTCATTCCAAAGATCACAGGTGAAACTGAGAGGGCATTCATTAGTGACAAACAGAATCTAAACAGGGTTCTTGTGACTAATGAGTTGCTTCATATTAAGAAGCGATTGAAGGACAATATTACAATTTTTAAAAGTCAGAAAATGGGAAAAGCATATATATGACCAAGTGAATTGGAGCTTTGTATGGTTTTTACTTTCAGCTTTAGAAGATATTTTGGTGTCAAATATAGGAGTTGGGAGAAGCCTTAGTTGCAAGATGCTTCTAATTCAGTTCCTATAGTCAAACTTTCCTTGCTTCGATGGGGTTCAAGGGAAGGTAACCCTTTGTCTCCTTTCCTTTTACTATTGTGGCAGAAGGTTTCAACAAACGTGGAGAAAGCTAGAGATGGTCAGTAAGGGTTTTGAGGTGGATAATGATGGTATTGTGAGTTCACACCTGCAATTTGAGGACAACACTTGTCTTTTCTCATAGAGGATGGAGAGATCTTTGGGGTGAAAGTGGTCCTTCAACTTTTCAAGATAGTTTCCAGATTCAGAATGAACTTGGACACGAGTTTGGTTATCGGCATCAATGTTAATGAGCAGAAGATTCATGGTTTATCTCAAATCTTGGAATGCGTCATTGGGAATTTTCAATTCAAATACTTGGGCTCCCCGTTAGAGCAAACCAAAATCTTGCTCTCTTTGGGATCTTGTGGTGGAGAATTTTGAGTGAAAGTTGTTGATATGGAAAATAAATTATTTGTCACTTGGAGGGAGAATGACTTTGCTTGAAGTCTCTTTAGTCAACCTTCTCTTCTACTATACATCCTTGTGTGAGATCACCATAGTTGTGGTAGAAAAACTTGAAATAAACAATTGAGAGACTCCTTGAGATGGTAACAGTGAAAGAAATAAAGAGGTTGACTTTGTAAGTTGGGATAGGGTCGTGCCATCGAAAAAACCAAGGTGGCCTTGGTAAAGCTAGACTTTAGGATAGAAATGGTGCTCTTCTTTGTAAATAGCCTTGGAGATATGTGTTAGTGCTCTGGCTTGCCGAGTCACCTATTTGTCAATTCCATGTCTTAGGTGAAGTATTGCCTCGGAAGGTTAAAGCTATGAACAAGACTCAAGGTGTGATAAAGATTGAATCAAGAGCCTCAAAGAATGAAGACTCAAGTGTTGGTTGCAGGTCAAGATTCAACGGATCAACATGTGTATGCCAATCACACAAAGGTAATTGGCCATAAATGACTATAGGTGGAACCCACAATTTAGGATGCCCATGCCTAGGCTTAGAAATCATATTTGGATAATCTAAATGAAGCCTAGTGGTTTTTGACAAACCAACAAAACTTAATGAAACCGAACTTGGAAATATGAATATGATGAACTGTCAGGACGACACATCGTGTCAGCAATCCATCGCCATTGACAGTGGATGATCAATCGTGGTTCAGCGATGCATCGTCCTAGAAATCCAATGTTCTGGTTGGCATGGTCTGTCAAACATAAGTTGTCTCAGGACACGATCAATCGTACAATACGATCAATCGTTGAGACAGGGGCTGACCCATCGGTCATGTGATCTCCATACCCAGTGTCGCCACACCCAAACCTCCCATCCTATAGTTGCCGTTCCCCTCCTTAGTTCTTCATCTTGCTGCCGCAACCCTTAAAAGCCTTAAGGGAACCCTTCGCTGCCTTCAATCCATTAAATCCCATTTGTATCGCCTTTTTCTATTTCCATAGACCACTCTTTTCTAACCCAGGTGCCTAAATACCCAACTTAAACCCATCCAATACCCGCGACCAGTTCTTGATTGTTGAACCAGATATCTATCAGGATTAATTAGTTGCTTAAGTTGCTTTTATTTCCTTTAAGTACATTATATTCTTTGCATTTGCATATTTATGTGTGGTAAATTCTATATTAATTAATTGTAAATATTAATTGAAATTTAATTTCAGCCCATTTTAGATTTAAGATGCATTACTTTTCATCCCCTTTTAATTTTTAGGGAACCACATTGGCATTTTAGGGTCACCCTATACTCTGTCCTGCATCACCACTTCTATCAATTAGTATTTTTATAGCTTTTTCTTGGAGGGCGGGCGATAGGTAATGATGCTTTCATTTGAATGGATGATGAAGTGTAGAGAATTTGGGTTGTCCAGTCACTCTGGGCAGTTCTCTGCTAAATCCCGAGTTGGTAGCCTTTCCAATCATTCTCTTTCTCATCAAAGTGCTTTGGCATGGTAGGATATAACCACCCAAAGATGGAGATCTTTTGTTGGGCTTCCATTTTGGGTAAGTTCATAACCAAATGTAATCTCCTCCAGCAAAATATTTTATCAGTTGATGCAGCCCTATCCAATATAGTTGATGCAGCCCTATCCAATATACTCTGCGACAAAGTTGCAAAATCTATTGATGACCTCTTCCTCTAGTGCCCCTTAGCTTTTATTTAGCTCCATTTTGGTTCATTTTAGGATTGCTTCAATTTCTTATTTTAGCTTATGTGACCACATTCTTCGCTAGGGTAGGAGTCCTTTCGGGGGCAAAAGGAAAACTCTATAGAAGATTATTCTGCCAGCTACATGTTGGTCTATTTGGACGGAATAGAATAGTAGTGTTTTTTCATGACAAAATTAGGTCAGCTTTAGAGAGGTTTTAGTTGACCACAGATAGAGTAGTCATCTCGGTGAGGATGAAAACATATTTCCTTGGCACTGTTTTTTCTAATATTGATTGGGATTGAAAGTTGCTTGGCAGGGCTTAGAAGGAAGTTGAAAATTGTATGTGGATGAAGCCACCATCAAAGTGGGTGCTGCTGCAAGAAGGAAATTTGATCCGGCGCTAATTGGGGTATCTTGCAAAATCCAAATAGTCTCATTGTCTTTCTTCTCCAACCCCATTGGGTGCAACAATTCAAACAAAGCTAAATTTTTGGAAGTTAAGGAAGCATTGAGGATCTTTAGCAAGCAGTTCCAAGGTAAGCTCATCATTGAAAGAGATTCTTCTAGCACCATCATGTGGGCTCAAGGAGTGAAGACTACTTAGAAGGTCATCCCTATTTTCAAAGAGACTGGATAGTGAAGTTCCTTCTAAGATGGGTCTTTCATCCATGTTTGTCGATCGGCTAATTAAGTGGCAGACTTTCTAACTAAGTGCAGAATTTACAGATCTAAACTGTATTTGGATTTTGATTTGTCTGATTGTATTTCCTTGTCTTTCATTCTTGTATTCTCTTTTGGGGGTTTGCAGTTAGTGTCCTTCTCATCACCTCCAACCCCCTCCTCCTCTCCCTCCCTCTTTGTTGTATTACTCTTGTTTCTTCTTGGACAGATTGAGTTACCTTTTAAAAAGAATGATTTGTCAAAATATTACCTTTTTTGTCAAAATCCATTTTAGTCCTATTACTAAAGCACAAATTACTAACATCTCACTTCTCAAAGGAAGTGAAAAAATAAGAGTTAAGAAAAAATCTGGGAAATGAAGAAGTAGTCTATCAAAATACTCAACTCTGAACTGCTCCTATCATCCAATTCCAATATACCCTTTCCTATCAACTATAAAGGGGGATAAAAAACAAATTCAGCCTTATCCACAATAACCATTAGACAAAGTCACATTACCACAAAATTACCACAATCCAAACCAAGCATGAGAAATGAAGAACGAATGTAACACAAAAGATATTTTAAAACTAAAACAAATCAAATATCACAAGCAAATGAAAGAAATTTTTATGCAGTAGCAATTTTCTTTTTCTTTTTTTAGACTAAGGTGTTCAAACATCTCACCTGCCAATGTTTGGGCATGTAAAAACCTCCCAATCCGTACACGTCAAGTACAGACCAAACAGGGAGTGTCCCTTTTTGTGTTGAGGGAGACTTCACAAACCGAGAGTGTCCCTTTTTGTGTTGAGGGAGACTTCATCCCAAGACTTCATGCAAACATGGGCGGGTTTTTGACCATCAAGCCAACCCTCCAGGGTTCGGTAACAATTTTCTCTCCATCCAAAACCTACATGCACTGTTACCTTTGAGGGGGGTTAGGATTAAAAAAGCCAATCACCCATTCTAACAGCTATAACCAACAACAACCTCTTAAAAGTAAACCATATTAACACAAGCATTCCATACCAAAGATCAGATCTGAAAACCCATAAATATAAAGCCATGATGTAATTAAAACCAAATCAAGCACCAAAACTAATTAACTAAGACGCTCTTTCTTTCCTCAGTGCGGTAGGATTAAACAGAGACTTCATGTAAACACCTTGGTGATAATAATTTCCCACAATCTAATAAAGCTCAAATTCAAACAATTCTAAGTAGAAGAAACGAAGGGCCTCCCACTCCTTACTCAGAAGGACTCAGCAAGGCTCTGGGTGACACAATCCAATCCGCATCCGCACTGTGGGATCTCATAGAAATTAGATATGGGGAAGCTAGCTGAGGCAATCCCGACTGAGAATTGAAGCTCGTCACCGTCCCGGACAACCTCAACTATATTGATCCAGAAGAAGAGCACCTTAACACTAACGCCACTGAGGTTTCTGAGCCTGTCCTTAGAGATGTAACCCTTGATGGTTGAGCTGTATCTCACTTGGTAGGAACCTTCCAATTTGAAACTGCAAGTTCCATTCAAATAAGCTGCGAACTTTCCAGTACTTGAATCAAGTTCATAGTTTGTGATTCCCTTTGGTAGAAGCCCAATTGGGAAATCATAAGATTCAAGAACTTGGTACGCTGAGAGGTTGTCTCCCTCTGAAAAGGGTTCAACCGATGAAGTTATGCAGACTAAGAAGACACATAGAGAGGCGATTAGAGCCATGGATCTTGACACGAACAACGTGGCCATTTTTCTTCTCCCCTCTTCTTCTCCCTCTTCTTCTCCCCTCTTATCCAAGCTAATATCCTCACTCAGACCCGTTCGTAAACTGTACAAAGGTCTTCGCTCCTTTGTCTTTACATATATAAAGTGTGTAGATATCAGCCACCAACCACTGGAAGAATCCACGTGATGTTCGTGGGATAAAAAGAGGACACGTAATGGAATTTGAAGTTTTATTAACAAAAGAGTTAGGCTAGAGACACTTTTTCACGAAATAAATTAGTTTTACATAGCTGGTGGCTTTGTAAAATTTTATTAATAATTGATCATTTTAATAGATATATAATTTTAATTTTGATGAATATCATTTATTTAAAATCTATAAATAAAAATATTATATAGAGATGAAATTTTATGTACTCCCTGATTATTATTTATTTTATTTTCCTCTTTTCTCTTCTTTAAATGAAATTCTCGCTTTTTAATTTTCACTATAATAAGATCATAATTAGAAAAAGTAATTCATAATTTATAGTAATTCTTTAAATGTTATGGCAAAATATTTATATTATGTAGGGCTGCAACTCGGGTCGGGCGGGCCGGGTTTTAATAAACCCAACCCTAACCCAACTCACACTACATTGAACCCAACCCGACCCGACCCGAATAAAAAACCCGATTTAGTGAACCCGACCCGACCCGAGATTGTAATACCCTTAACCCAACCCGACCCAACCCTTAACCCGAAAAACCCGACCCGAGTTGCAGCCCTAACGCCATGTGCAACGAGCAATGCTATCATGGTCACAACAATTTTTTTATTTATTTTTTATAGCAACCATTTCAGCAAATAATGAGAAGAAATGCTAGATTTTTCTTGTACATGGAAATAGAAAAAATAATAATAATAACAGTAAAAAGTAAAATTGAAAAAATTAAGACAAGTTACCATGGAAAATTTACATCATTCCCTAATAAATGAAGAAGGGAAAATGAGGTGGGCCTACCGTCGCTGCCGTCGCAGTCAGGGCTGCCGTACCAGGTGGCGGTGGCGGAAAACCAATGTGGGTTGGAGAGGAGGAAGAGAAGAGGGAGAAGAGGGAGAAGAGAAGGAAGAGTAAGAGGAAGGGGCCGGAGCTGTGGTAGATCTGCAACAAAAGAGTGCTGCCGACACTAGTAGCCTCTCTCCTTCTCTCTCTACAGTGAAACTCGTGAAACTCTAGTGTAGGGGGATGCTGCTAAGGGTATATTTAAATAAACAAAAGTAAAAGTACAGAGAGAGAGGAGGGAAAACGAAAAAGAGGGTGAGCCAGTGGCCCCCATTTCTTTATTTTGCTGTAAGATTGGACATAAGGATGCTGCTAAGGGTATATATAAATAAACAAAAGTACAGATAGAGAAGAGGGAAAACGAAAAAGAGGGTGAGCCAGTGGCCCCCATTTACACTTTCTATCTCGGGTCGGGTTTTCTTGGGTCGGGTCTGACCGGGTCGGGTTTTCTCGGGTCGAATCGGGTCGGGTTAAAATTTAAAAGCCTCAGCCCAACCCGACCCGAATTTCGATCGGGTTTGTCTTTTCTCAACCCGACCCGACCCTATAACCCGACCATTGTAACCCGACCCGCATGATTTCTCGGGTCGGGTCATGCGGGTCGGGCCAAAACCCGACCCGAGTTGCAGCCCTAATATTATGATTTATACTAGTTTAAAATGATACAAAACAGTTTGGCCTAAATGTAATATGAATTTAAACCCTCATAGATAGTTTTTAAGATTGGACTAGAGGCATTTGACTTCTCTAGAACTTATTTGATAAACGAGACTTAAAAGTAATTTTATGTATCCATGCAATGAATTTCAACTTCAATACAAAATGAAGATATCAATGATATTTAAAAAATAAAAGATCAAACCTTGATAAAAAACAAAGATTTTTTAGTCAACAATTTAGCTTTTAAGATATTGTGATAGAGTATGTAACAACAGATATTTCATGGATTGATATTAAATAAAAAAATTTTAAATCTTGCTACTCAAGTTAGGTCAATGTTTAGAATAGTCTTAGAGTATGAGTGAATAGGACTTATGCGAAATTTTAACTTTCTTTAAAATATTGGTCAATTAATGATTGATCTTTACAAGTTAAGTCAATTAATCCCCAATTAGATTAGCATGTAAGTTTAATTCTCTAATAAATATAGCATGCAACAACAACAAGTCCACATAAGCAAGATGTGCAAGACATTGGAGATAAAGAAAATGCACAAAGTAAAAGTGGATGTAGGTTGGCTAACCGAACCACTCTATATCTTGTGTCCTTTTGTTTGTGGTGTTAGAATCAATTTCTTGTGTTAATTGCATAATCACATTTGCTAATTAGGATTAACATATTCACCCCCCCCCCCCCCCCCCCCCCCCTCCGGCCTCTATCTCGAGTCAATCGTATTCTAGCACCAAAGAGAGGAAACTCTCTTTCGGAAACTAAAGAAGCACGTTGTTTGCATGATCTACTGTGTCCTCTCTCCTGCAACGGTGGTTTCTCTAGTGGTCTCCATAGCCCAAGATCTGGCATTGCCCACACTGATTTTTCTCTCCTGTAAGAAGGGAACTAAGAGGTCTTGCTCAAATATTGATTGTTCTTCAGACTCCAAATCAGCCTTATCACCGATCGACTATTGTGTTCTTTGGGCTTTTGTCCAGCTCTACTCTCTTACTTCTGTTTCACTACCGCTGCTACCTTTGGATCAGCCACTACATCAACGTGCTCTATTTCTTGCAGCATTTTTCATCCCACCAGCCGGTCCTCTGCTCTTCTCACTCCAACGAGTGCTGGGTGTTCTCAGATCATTGCCTTCCACTCCACATTTTGGAAGATCATGCGGGCAGAAACAACTTGCTGAGAAAGCCGCACAGATTGATTGCATTGGGTCATTGAGTGTTACAAAGCACAACTTGTTGTTAAAGGCTTTCATTAACAGGCATATATCGATTATGATGAGACTTTCAGTCTAGTTGCCAAGCCCACTACTATCCCACTATTCTCAGTCTTGCTGTCATTTCTGCTTGACCCATTCACCAGCTGGGCATCAAGAATGCTTTCCTTCATGGCCATCTTACAGAAAAGGTTTATATGACTCAACCTCCTGGCTTTATTGATCCTCGTCGTCCTCATCATGTTTGCAAATTACATAAAGCTATTTATGATTTGAAACAAGAACCTAGGGCGTGGTTTCCACAGTTCAGCTCATTCCTTAGTCTCTCATGGTTTTGTTCAAAGACAGCTCTATGTTCACGTATCGACATGGCGCATGTATTATGGTTCTTCTTCTTTATGTTGGTGACATCGTATTGACCAGTAATTCTTCATCATTTATTCAGTTTTTCACTCGAAAACTGGGTACAGAATTTAAAATCAAAGATCCTGGTGCTATCCACTACTTCTTGGGCCTTGAGGTGACTAAGCATTCTTCAAGGTTACATTTGTCTCAAACCAAATATACTCTTGACCTCTTCGTCGTAGTCAGATGCTCGCCTGCAAAGTTGCTCCACACCTGTTGCTGCCAAGACTCAGTTGTCTATTAACATTGGTGATGTACTGCCGGACCCCTCTGCATATTATCAAATTGTTGGTGTTCTTTTCTATATCACACTCAACAGGCCTGATATTTGTAATACCCTGACCCTGAATTAGGCTAAATGAATTTGATAAATCATAAATTACAGGTAAGGGCTTTATAAAAAGTCCAGGTTTGGCTCAATCAGAGCCTGAAAGCTCGATGATCAAACTCTTCTAGTTGGAAGGGCAAAATGGTAATTTAACATTTGACAACGTTATTTTACTAATTATCTAATTATTTGATTATTGTTTAAGTAATATTGATTTCCTTAATTAAGGATTTTAAATTCTAAAATTTATAAGTATATTATTATATTGCTTTTCAGAAAATATTATTAAAAAGCTACCCTAAAATGATCCCGAAAGTGAAGAAATAATTATTCTTAAATAATTTTAGAAATGAGAAAATTTAAGAAAAATATGTGTTTTAGATTTTATTATAACTCATTGTTTTATATTTTCAAATTTTGAAAATAAAAATTTTAAACCCTTGTAATAAATACAAATTGAATTAAGTAAATAGTGACAAAATGTGAATTTTGTTTAAATCAATAGATTTTGATAAAATATAAATCTCCAAAAATTTATGATGAGTAGAGTTTATAAAACCTAACATTTTTGTTAAGATAGATTAAATTAATTAAGTAAATAAATCATGTAATTAGTTAAAATTTAAAATAAAATAAAATGGACTTATTTGCAAATACTACAGAAGGACTAATTTGCAAAATTTTCAAAATGATTAGGCCACCTACGTGGCCGTTGAAGCTGTTGGTTCAACGTCGACTCATGCAAGCTACGGACTGTAGCTTGTAGATGTGGTGTCCTTCCCTTGTTGTTGGAGGGTCTGCTACCCTACCGAAGGTAAGACTTCAGAAGTTTCGAACTTCTGTTCGAGGATTCCGAAGTACTCAGAAGCCAATTGTTTCCTACTGCTTATGCTATTCTGACCCTGACGTTCCAAGAACTCTCAGATGTTCCGAACTATTAGGAAGTTCCGAGCAGATCTCGGCTTGTTCCGAGGCACACTAAGATCAACTTGTTTTTCTGTGTTCTTTGCTCCTGTTCAGAAGCAAGCTCGAAAGTTCTGAAGAACCGAAACCACGTCTCGAAGTCTCTGTAAAGCCCAGATTTAGGCAGTGGCTTGGAAGGTTCAAAGCCACAGTACCTGGTTCCGAGGAAATCAGTTTTGATTTTGAAACTCAGTCTAATTTGGTATTCCATGTTAAAAACTTATACATTGGGTTTTGATGTGTATTTACAACATTCTTATAAATTAAAAGTGATACTAACCCTTCTTATTTGATACTATCATATATACATATATATTATATATTCACTTCCAGGACCGATATTCTCTATCTGTGGCTGACACAGCCTGATAGCTATCAGTAGCTGAGCGATTAACCTCACCGCTTGGTAGAAAAGAAGGTTCGGGCACTGAGTGACCTTTAGGCCTAACTCGCTATATGAGTAGTGGCCTAAGCATTTTATATCTCCAGGCCTAACTTAATACATCTACATTGTCATTTCTAGAAGACAATATGAGAAGTGGCCTGAGCACCTTATTATATTTCTGATTTTTGTAATTTAAAATGGATAGTAACCCATATAGGAGACTCAGATCCATTTCTCCTAGAGTTTTTCAAGAAGATATGATAGAAAGGTTTGAAATACTATGAGTATGTATTGTATTGTATCTATGCATATTGATTGATTTTTTATTTTATATCTATTTGCATGTTTGACAGATACTTTGATACCCACATTTTCGGTGAGGAGACTTAACGATTGCAGTAGGAATAAATCATGTTAAGAGGATCTAATACAATGAGTGGTTTCAAGGATCAGACTTAATGAACCCACTTATATGCCTAGACATGATGCACTATTGTGAAAAATGTTTATTAATACTAACAACGTTTATCGTATATTGTGATTATAATGATGAAATGCTTATCAGCTATGATGATATTGATACTGCTTCCACGTACCCTTAACTACTGATCTATTATCGGCCCAGGTGTGTCGATTACCGACCCAGGTGTGTCAGTTTGCGTTTACCTGGCCCTAAGTGTGTCAGTTGCTGACCCAGGTATGTCGGAGATGTACTTGCAAGATTTTGTATTTTGACTATCGGAACTTAATACTTATATTCAGTGTTGTGTCTAGGTGTTACGGTAGATGTCAGCAGTTATGAAATTATTTTGAAACTTTGGCGGGATAAACCTTTTATGGTGTTATATTGATTTTGACTAACCTGATATTCATTACACTGCATTGTTATGTTCTTTTCATTGGGCTGGTTAGTTCATACAACTCACATTTCAAAAGATGTACCCGAGGAGGAGGAACCTCCATATCAAGCTTAGGATGGATAAGCTGTTGCGGTTTCTTATAATTCCCACGGACGGGAATTTCATTCTTGTTTGACTTTTGTTTCCTTTGGACCATGTTTTATGTAAAGTACCTCATGTGGTACTTATTATGATAAAGCATATATGAACCACTATTTGACCGTTAGTAACTCTGATAAGAATGAAAGATATTTTATTTATGGAAATATTTATTTGTATGATATGTGCTTGTAAGTGGATAGATATATGGTACATGTTTGAGTCCACATATAAAGAACATGTGTTACATTTATTTCTGCGCCTCACTTTTGATTAGGAGTTATTAAAAAAAAAAAATTAGTAGCATTCTGGACCGGGTCGGGGCGTTACAATATTTCTTATGTTGTGCACATTGTTTCTTAGTTCATGAGTCAGCCTCGCACGTCTCATTTTGACGTTGTCAAGCGCATTCTCCATTATCTCAAAGGCTCCATTGGTCGTGGGCTACAACTCGTGTGTGCATCACATCCATTATGCCTAACTGCGTACTCTGATGCTGATTGGGTTGGTTGTCCTGATAGTAGACGCTCTACTATCGGTTATTGTATCTTCTTGGGTCCAAATTTAATTTCTTGGTGTGCCAAGAAGCAACCCACAGTCTTTAGGTCAAGTGCTGATGCAGAATATAGGGCCCTTGCTTATACTTGTGCGGATACTGTCTGGATTCGACATCTTTTACGAGAGCTTGGTTTTCCTCTCTCTTCTCCAACCGTTCCTTTTTGTGATAATCATAGTGCCACATACATGGCCGCTAATCATGTGTTTCATGCTCGAACTAAACGCATTGAGCTTGATTATCATTTCTTCCGGGAACATATCACCGCTGGCTCTCATCAAATTCAGTTTGTCTCCTCTAAATATCAACTTGTTGATATCTTCACCAAGGGGTTACCGAAGCAACGCTTCTGAACATTTAGTTCTGAGCTCGTCGCTTTACCACCGTCGAGTTTGCGAAAGAGTATAAGAGGACAGGGTTGACCTTACATATTTGTCTTATTCTATATTTGTCAGGTTCCTGATTAAGGGATTGTAATTAGACTTGTACATCTATATAATACATTGTATAATGAGAGGGGCTAGTGAGCCAACTTTTCCAAACCTTTTCCAAAACTCTTCGGTAGTTTAAAGAATTGAAAATCCAATTTTGAAGATGTACTGAAAGATTGAAGTTTGAAACTTAGCTTCAGAATTTAGAAGAGAAATCAAATGGAGTGGGTTTGAAAGTCCAGTTTCGAGGTAAAGAGAACTTCGAGATATGATGCCTAAACTTAGATATTTTTATAACGGAATAAGCTTGTTTGAAGATTGTGCTAACATATTTAAGATTTTATAGGAAGACCATGCAAAAGTTTTGTTAGGGAAGCAAATTTGTTATAGCTTATGGCCCTTATCGGATAAGTGATTCCCCTTATCTCTAATTGTTTAGAGCACATTTATGCTTCAAGACAATTATGAAGAGACATCTAGCAACTGAGATTGCTTTATCAAAGGCTTAGACAGATTCACTTACAGTATAAAAGTCTGGAGATTTTTAGAAGAGAAAGACAGCTTCATATTGTCCCAGGGAGGTCTACTGAGTGAGAGTCTAAATCTGGTTGTTTCAAGTGTCCATGTTCATTTCCGAGAGCGTACGCGAGTTCAAGAGATTTTTCTTTACATCTCTTGTAATGTTTCAACCTCAAATTGTAATTCTAGATTTTTGATGAATGGAATCAGATATAGCCCACACTTGATTGATTTCATTTGCATTTTTGCTTGAGTGTGTGTCCATCTTTTTTAATGAAAAAAAGCACCACTAAATACAAAACCTATTTCTTCTATGTGAGTGACAAAAAATAAAAAGATTATAAATGTGAATTGGTCAAGAAGATAAATGAAACAAATTTTGGTAGGCCAATGATGCTCCCACACGCATTTTGTGTTTAGCGACACGGGTTTTAGTGTATTCCCGATTTTATCTTTTACATGAACAGTAAAATTTCAATAGGCTGATTTTTACTGTTCATGTGAATTTCAGCGAGCCGATTTGAAATTTCGGAGAGCCGAATTGCACTGTTCTTGAAATTTGGCAAGCCGATTTGAAATTTTGCAGAGCTGAATTACATTTTTCATGAATTTTGGCGAGCCAATTTACATTGTTCATGAATTTTGATGAGCCGATTGCACTGTTTATGAATTTTGGCATTATTTTTCTTCGGTACGACAGGTGGAGAGTAAATTAGGCATCACAGTAAAACTGGTGTCTATATACATAAAATACCCATGTGAGAATCGCTGGCCATTTGGTAAAATCTATATTACAATGTTTTACTTCTAACATATAATACATCACGTCCAAGCCCAATTTAGACAAGTAAACCTGACAAAAACCCCAAGCCCAAGAAAATACTTGAGTAAGAAAAAAATGACTAGGGGTAGTTAATTGGTCCATTTATAACTCATCAAGTCTAAGTTGATTTTTGTAGTGAATTTCATGAAAATTGAAGAACAGCTCACCTGATTAATATACGTAAGATATTCAAACCGGGTATTGTGTTTTGCCCCAACACTATATGATCAAGCCTGACCGAGTTTTGAATGGGCTTTATTTCGGCCTGCCTGATCATCAATTATGTTACAACTTACTGCTCAAACCTATTTTCTCAAGCCGGAATTTGCGGGCATTCGGATTTTTAGGCTAATTGTAGTTTTTCTTGTCGTATTATTGGATTTATATCTAATTTAAAACCATTTTGCTATATCTTCAATGTTGGACTAAGTTCATGTAATATGGACACTTAAAACATTTTGCCTTTCAAACTATACTCGGAAAATAAGTAAGAAGTTTTCCAATCAACTAATCCTCGTCATTCAATTTAAACTCTATAAAACATTAATTCTTTCGCATACAACAGATAATTTCTTTAGATTAGTCATACTACTTATTTATTATGACACATTAAAATTTTAAAATAAATGCCTTATTTAATTTCCAACGTCCATCCACCATCACTTTTAAATAAGATGATTAGACTAACAGTTAATATTGCATATGAAAAAGAAATATCCAATCCACAATGCCTCTTAAATTAAGAAAAGAAAGTGGGGCTGACCAATGTACCACTCATTTGGTGAATGCGACCAAATTGCATTATGAACATACTCACATTTATTGGTCAAGCAATTAGATGGATTATATAAGGTGAGTGATCCTCCCACAGATACTTTATGTATACA
Source organism: Chimonanthus salicifolius (assembly GCA_013350335.1). Lineage (NCBI taxonomy): Eukaryota > Viridiplantae > Streptophyta > Magnoliopsida > Laurales > Calycanthaceae > Chimonanthus > Chimonanthus salicifolius. Next base: position 47,325,877 of record CM023534.1, read on the forward strand.
TACACGGATTTCACTGTGATGCCCTTCACCTTTCGTACCGAAAATACAAAACAATAGAAATGTCAGAAATCAACTCGCCAAGAGTAAAATCGGCTCACCGGATCACTCGTGAACAGTAAAATCGGCTCTCTTCTGAATCACCTATGAACAGTAAAACCGGCTCTCTGAAACACCCTGTGAACAGTAAATTGGCTCGTCAAAAATTAGTAAAGGATCCGATTGGTGAGCAGATTTCTGACATTTCAAACTTTTTCAATACGGCAAGTGAAGGGCAAAATGAGTATCACAGTAAAATCTGTGTCTGTATACACACAATATCTGTAGAAGAATCGGCCATATATAATTATACTACAGTCAAGTCACTGTATAACTTCTCTCTCTGTATTGGTTCCAGTGCAACAAAATTTAATTCAGTAGGGGAGGTGGCCCTGGCTCATTAGTCCTTCCCCCAAAATGTCCATAAGTTCTGATTTGGCTAGAATTCTCGACTCTAGTACCCTAAGAAATAAAAAAGATAAAACTACCAGTACGAATGTAAACTGACGAAGCATGCCTGCTTTTACATCATGATCCAAATTCTATAATATATATATATATATATACTAATGCCATTTTCGTATGAAATAGCCAGTGAATGTTGACACAAATATTACCTACTTGGGTGTCAATTTTCCATATTTTCTATGTGGGGCCAGATGGAGTGCAACTCGTATGGATTGAGAGAGAGTGTCTTGATGATACCCTGCAGGCTGTGTTGACGAGAAATGGCTTGGGTTGGAAGACTTCTTCCTTTGCTGAGAAGGCCTACTCCTTCTCGCATCTGCTGCTGATTTCTCTCCCTCTCGTCTTCACTTTCTTTCATTTCAACGCTTTTGAAAAGGTTGTGGCTTGAACTCTCCTCGTCACCCAATTTCTTATTGGGTGTCTTGTTTTTGAACACCATGTAGACCACCAGCTGTGCAGACCCCAAAACTAAGCCAACCGAGTTCGGCACCTGTAAGTAGGCTCAAAATTAGTTTAGACTCTTTCCAATTCTCCACACCTATACCTCTCAAACTCGTAGTTTTTGTGGTTTCAACAATCAACACTTATAATTGTTTTACTAACTCTTAATTTCATTGACAAAATAATAATAACAAAAATGATCTTTTATTTCTCCTGAGCAAGAAGTATATAAAGTGTAAAGTTAAAAGTGTTAACAAAGTTTCAAATCACCAGTGAACTTTTGGTTAGTCGAGTTCTTAAATTATCATCTCTACACTAGATGAAGACAGACTTGTCAAATAGAAGCCGAACCCGATACCTTTTAAGCTTCAAATAGGACCCAGCGATTAGTGAAAAAATTTAGTGAAGCCCAATCTGTATCATTTATATCAATTCCAAGTTCTAACTACGGCTGGACTCGAGAAACTAGACAATCTAATCCTTTTTTTCAAATTTCAGACGTGGGCAGCAACCCAAATACAAATTGTACTAATTCTGCAAATAGATAGGACAACGGCTTCATACTCATGGTGACGATTACCATCTAAAACAGACCCCTCAAATACTCTCCATCACTAAACTATGGCACCATTTATTGAATGGGAACAAGAGAATACCACTACATTCTACATTAATACTCTGTGAATCGAGATTCAAGAGAAAAAATATCGGCCCACATATGTCAAGTTCAACCTCATGTCGATTATGATTTGTGACATTATGGCTTTTGGATGATGGGCAGGATTCCCGTCATTTCCCCATTTCTCCTCTCCAATTTAATTTTGAATTCTCCCAAAGAGGTAGAAAAGTAAATGGTTTCCTTTATTCTTTCTTTGCTCCTCTTTTTCTTTCTTTTCTCTTCATTATCTTTTACTCTGAAAAAGATTGTCAAACAAATAGAAGAGAATCCCTAACAAACAATCCCCTAATAAAGAATCTCTTTTCCAAATAAATCCCCTAAAATCTTTCTCCTCATCTTCAACGGATAACCGTAGGGTTGACATGTACGATTTTGGTAAATTATAAATCTTTGGATTATAAGATCCTGAATGAGTCCCTCTTAAATCTCAAACAAGAATGATTGCAAAGTGTGGACTAGAACTTACTCCAATAAAGTAGTCCTTCACAAGTACTGAATAGATTGCCCAAATGCCACCATTGAGAAAGAGGAAGAAGGATAGGAAGAAAGGCATGTACTCCACACTTTTGGTCCTGATCACAGTTCTCTGCGGCAAAAAGTGATATTAGAGCTCCATCTTTAGAAACACAGGCTTTTTTTTTTTAATTTATATGTGAAAACCACAGGAAGTCAGCGTAAAATCTCTATAGGTGATACTCAGTGCTTTTAGAGTACATCAAGTTAGAATATAAGGGCTCGAACTTGACACCTCTTACTTTCTGAAGTGGAAGATTAATCGGTTGAACAATACCCATATGGACAAACACAGGCATATTGTCCTTAGAGAGATTGTCATATGCCCAAGTTCACAAAAAAGTAAGAGGAATTACTTACCATGGCAGCCAATGGCGCAGCGTACATGCCCACGGTAAGACCAGCACACATGGAACCAACAACAATGAGACGCATTCTTCCATGAATTGCCAAAAGAATCACCATCATCAGTGTACCCATTAAGCCAATGTTCAGACCCGCCACCAGTTTGATCATATTTATCTAGAAAGAGAGTCGCCATCATTACCATTATAATCATTTTTCTATCGATATAAATAAGTTAAAAAGTATGACAATTTTTAATTGAAGTGGATGGTTATCAATTAGTGATATTTTGTTGCAATATATTTTTTCACTTTCTCATGACAGTAAATTATAACCTATATTGATAAATCTTGAATAGAAATTTTCTGTTGGTTTACTATTTTTTTTTTTGTGAAGTTATTTTGGATTGTTGATTTCCATGATTTATAAATGTTTTAAATACTCCTATTAGAAGCTGATATATAACAAAATTGATCTATGTTAAATGGCACGTATCACGTCAGATTTTTCATGGTGACAATAATATCACACTTTTCCTTTTTAATCTAATTAAAATATTAAAATATTTATAATTTGATGGTTTGGATTTACGTTTATATATTATTGGTTACTATTTTTCATGTTATCTTAAATGATTTAACTCGATCAAATGATCAGAGTAGATGCATGATTCCTATACTTTTTATTTGATAAAATATCCACACATTAGTGAATGAAAAAGACACTTTATAAAAGCATTTAAGGGGTCGCCATCTGATTGTCAAAATCATAGAAAAGTGAAGAATACTCAAATTTAAAAAAAATATATCAGATTTCAAAAATATTAAAAAAATAACCTAGATCAAACTAAGGGTTTAAAATTTAGTATTGATATCTCGTTATCAGCCGATATTTTCTTCTTTCTTTTAACAAAATCGTATTATGTCGACTGATACGATTTGTATCGGCCGATATTCAGACGCCGAATGAAACATTTCGATGGCATATAAAAATTGTAGTTTTGGCAAACTGATGCAACAAAACTCAAAGAGTGTTTGAGCAACCAAAATAAGCCACTCGAATGATAAGAACGAACATAAAACAAGGGAAGATTGACCAAAAATTAAGAAGAAAGAGTAAAAATTCTCCATGTTATTATGTTCCATCTCCATTTTAATTACCCTGCATATCTTAAATTCTTTCAGATTTATTGAAGTTTCACGCTTAAATCTTTGCACTTTAAAATATCTTCATATTATAACGTCTCCAGTGCATTCATATCAGCCTATTAATTTCCTAATTAGTTCTTTTTATCTCTTTGATCTTGGAAATTTCAATAAAAACTGAAATTTTGAAAAAGATGAAAGATATAAATGTTGAATGCTGCTACATCTTTGATAAACATATGACAATCAATTATTTCATTTAATAATAATAAAATATTCAAAGGAATAAATTATGAACTTCCTAATTATTTTAATACTTCTAATTGTCTTCATCAACGATTTTTTTTTTTTTTGGAAGTTGAAAGGTCATTAATTGAGAAATCATATTTTTAAAATATCGAAAGTACTTTTCTTTCCATGATGACCAATGCAGGTTTTTCTTTTTTACAAATTTCATTTGAATTAAAAAATAATACATTAATATTTTAAAATATAATATTCTAATTAAAATATTCATGTCTCAATTGATGGCCTACAATATTATTTTCATTTTTACTTTTTAATACAACTAAGTAGTAATCACCCTTTGATGCATCGGTATATGTATTTGGCGTAAAACTTAAATAACTTCAAATAAATATTTATTTTAAAATCTATAAACATAATTGAAATTCGGCACATACAATTATCTTTAAGTTATCAAATAATGCTATTTTTTATTTAGATGAAAATCAAAATGAGAGAGAGAAAGAGAGAGACCCTTTTATCCTTAGAAGCAAAGCAAATAAACAGAGTGACATAGATGGCTTGCAGAGCAGCACCCACTCCATTGACTGTAACAATGAGTAATCCACCGGGCTTGAGAAGTCCATAGAAAGTCCACAGTGATGTGCTAAGCAGTGTAGAAACGTAGGGAAGCCCCTTGAAATTCTCTGTCGATTTCTTGTTCACAATTCTTTTGAACGTGCCTCTGACATTACATTCCACAACAATATTCTAATAAAATTATAAACATTAAACTATTACAATATTGGAAAATGGAGCACCCAGAGCAATCAAATTCAAATGAACTGAAATTGTTAGAGAGAGAGAGAGAACTCTTACATTGGAGAGGTAAAGACCAATATGGAGATGATGTTGCCTGTAAGAAACAAGTGATCGTCCAGAATCATCAAAACCGTAGAATTAAAAACACATCAATCAACAAAATCCGAGTTTTGGGAATTTTTGGAGACTCACCCAGGATTCCTATGATGAAGCTTAGAGCTGCCATGGTGAAGCTTAGACTTAGACCAGTTGGTTTGCATCTAAAGGGGAGAGGATATGGTATCGTTTAAATTAAGATGGGTTTCTTCTGCTAGTCATCGATTTAAGTTTTGAACGGTTGGATGGATGCCACGAGTGCAGTTTGACATCACTGACTTGTGGGAATGGCATTTCGACAAACCTCTCTCTTCTTTGCCCTTTTTTGGGTTTTGCTTCCTATCGTCGCCATACCATGTGGACATTCTGAAATCTGAAATGTGAGCTTTCTCGAGATGGGGAAATATTCGAAAGATGGTGGCGTGGTCTTCTTTTAAACAAGGTCGGTAGGCAACACCATTCAATCATTGATGCAGACCGTCAAACAAATGGTGGCCTCTTTAGATTGTAGTTGCCAAAATTATGTAACTAGTGGAGTGTTGTTTTACCCAACATTTAGTGGTAGTGGGAAATGTGGGGCAATTTCACAAAGGGAATCTTCTGCATTCGTCAATAATAAATTCTCTTTACAACTTGAGCTCTTCAAAAAATAAATTATTAAAATTATTTTGTCAAGTTCAAAGTCAGTGGTGAATTTCTCAAAAAATATCATTTACTTCGACGTATGCATGATGCAGTGGGGGATCGGTTTCGAAGGACTTGGTTCAGTAAGGTGGTTAAAGTGGATTCTGTTATGTGTGTTGTGGAATTAGGGATGAGTTATTGAGTGGTTTGTAAGACTAAATATAATTCATATTAAATTTGAGGACTCTACAAGGATATTAAATTAGAAAAATTGTGTTTAAATAAGGAATCTTTATTTTAGGAGAGTTCTAAAGGTGGTACGTTTCCTATTTTGATGTGAAACAGGAAAATAAAGTTCTAATTGCCTCAGAGGTCCTCTCTCTGCCTATAATAGGGTCTCTCTCCATTATTATCCATCAACTTAAGCCAACCCTATGTCTCAAAATACTATTCACGAAATTGGGAGAGGACATTAAGGAGGAAAGACGTAGAAACTCCAAGCCGAGTGTTTTTTCTTGCTTTTTGACTCTATGAAGTATTGACATATCAAAAGAAAGATCAGATCTCATTCTTCTTCATCAATAGATCCGGATATATCTTATAATTATTATTTTTATGATTTTTGCATTAATATTGATCCGTATTTCAAGCATTAATCGATTCAAATAATGTGGTTATGTTTTTCGAATATGTTGAACATTAAGTTTAATGATGATTGATTCTCAATAAATAAACTCTAATATTATGATAAATTATTACATATGGTATCAGAGTCTGGTTCATAGGATCGATTATTGTTTGAAATAAAGAAGAATTAAAGAAAGAAATTTTTCAGATCTCAATGAAGAAGACGACCCTTTGTAGATCTTAAAGTTTATGGATTTTAAGTTTGGATGATTTATGGATTTTAAAATCATGGATTTTCCTCTTATGTTTTTAGCAAATCTTAATGATTTATGGAATTTAAAATTTTATTGATCATGGATTTTAAAATTATGAAATTTAAAATTTTATGGATTTAAAGATTATGGTTAATGGATCTATGGACTTAAAACCAGGGGTTTTTCCTCTTATGTTTTTAGAAAATCAATAATTAGTAAAGCCATTATTTTTTACCTAATACCATATTATGATACGATTTGGTTAGCCACCAAAGTGGCCCAATCGGAATGTGTTTGGACATCAGATATATAACAATGGTCCAATAGTCTTCCCAAGTGTCAGATAATAATGACTTTGTTAATCGCGATCCCTAATCATAGAGATATTAGGTTGGCCCAAAGGTGCGCCGTTCCGAGTGGTTAACGGATTGAGATAGGATGATTGGCGGGTACTTGTGGTTGGTATTTGTCCGGACACCCAAAGGTAGCGGCGGTATTTGATCGCTTGTACTTTGTTGGTCAGTTCTATCAGTGACTGGGAATCACCATAATGAAATAGTATGCCATAAGATTATCTAAAGCTAGATCAAGTAATAATGTTTACTAATATTAATTATTTGTGTGTTTCAATTAAGTTTAATTCATAGCATTATGTAAGTGAGCATGAAATTATGTATTTTTTGCAGCATCTCTCCCTATTAAACTTCATGCGCAAGCTTCGGTTGTCCCAATGTTGACTGGACTTTATTTCTTTGAATGGAAAAACAAGTCGAGTTTCACCTTGGTGTGCTTGATTTTGATAAAGCATTAATTTCTGATAATCCTATTATTACTGGCACAAGTACAAAGTCTGAGAAAAAGTCTTATGAAGTGTGGATAAAGTCAAGTAGACTCAACCTTATGTTCATACACATGATGGTGACAAATAATATCAAGACTTCGTTATTCAAAACTGAAAGTACTAAAAAATACCTCCAAACTGTAGAAAATAAATTCAAAACAACGGACAAGTCCTTAGCAGTGACACTTATGGCCAGGCTAACCACCATTAAGTTCGATTAAAGTCGTGGCATGTATCATCATATAACGAATATGACAAATATTTCTACTCAGCTGAAGAATATAGGGATGAGTGTTGATGATTCTTTTCTTATTCAATTAATTCTGAATTCTCTGCCTCCTCAGTATGGGCTATTTTAAATAAATTACAATACTATGAAAGATAAATGGCAAGTAAATGAACTGTCAAATATTTTGATTCAAGAGGATGACAGACTTAAGTAGATGGGACATAACTCACTCCATCTAACACATCAAGAACCCAGTAAGAAAAGAGGATGAAAGCCTAAGAAATTTAAGAAAATCGAAAAGAAACAATTTGATCACAGTACGTCTTCAAGGACTCAAAATCAGGGGATATGTAATATGAGGTGCCACTTCTGTAAGAAATAAGGGCACTTCTAGAAAAACTGTCATAAAAGGAGAGTGTGATTCGAAAAGAAATGTAACTATTCCAATTTCTATATGTTTCGAATCTAATCTCACTGAAGTTTCATTTAATACTTGGTGGCTTGATTTTATGCCTACAACTTATATTTCTAATACGATGCAAGTGTATCTTACGATCTAGACCATCGCCGCAACTAAAGTATTCATTTGCATGGGAAACCAACAAAGGTGCCAATTGAAGCCATCGAGACTTACCGTCTTTTCCTCGACACTGGCCACCTCTTAAATTTATTTTATTCTCTTTATGTTCCTTCTGTTGCCAGAAATCTTATTTCAATTTCCAAAGTTGATGTTAATGGTTATTATTGCAAATTTGGATATAATGCATTCAGTTTGTTTAAAGGTTCTTCTTTTATTGGGTCTGGATTATTGATTGATAGCATTTACTGTTTAAATCTTGATGATTTGCTAATTCAACCGTAACCCTGCATCATAATGTGGTATTAAACGTGGGTTGATTAATGAAAATTCTTCTATTTTGTGGCATAAACGTTTGGGACATATATCCCGCGAAAGAATTGAAAGATTGGTAAAAGATGGGATTATCACGAATCTTGATTTTACTGACTTAGGTGTGTGTGGAATGCATTAAGGATAAACAAATCAAACATATTAAGAAATGAGCCACAAGATCTAAATGGCTACTTGAGTTGACCAATATTGGTATTTGTGGCTCATTTGATGTTTCATCTTTTGGTGGAGAGACTTATTTTATCATCTTTATTGATGACTTTTTGTATTATGTTTATATTTATATGTTGCATGATAAATATCAAGCAGTTAACACCATAGAGATATTTATCATTAAAGTTGAAAGGCAACTACATAGAAATGTGAAAACATAAGGTCAGATAGAGATGGTAAATATTATGGTAGGTATGATGAAACGGGTCGACACCCGAGGCCTTTTGTTAAACTACTTAGAAAGTCGCGGTATCATTGCACAATACACGATGTCCAATAGCCTCGGCAGAATGGTGTTACTGAAAGGCGTAACCGCACACTTATGGACATAGTTAGGAGTATGTATGTAATAGCATCGTACCTATTATGTTGTTGATGTATGCATTAAGAATCGCAATCTACTTGCTTAATCGAGTTCCTAGTAAGTCAGTTTCTAAGACTCCTTTTGAACTGTGAATGGGAAGGAAAGCCAGTTTGAAACACCTACATGTATGGGGTTCTCCTGCAGAAACAAGAATTTATAATTCAAATGAAAGAAAACTTGATCAACGAACAATCAGTGGTTACTTCATAGGTCATCCTGACAAGTCCAAAGGGCATATGTTCTATTGTCCGAACCATAGTATGAGAATTGTTGAGACCGGTAATGCTAGATTTATTGAGAATACTGAGGTTAGTGGGAGTGACAAAATGAGAAATGTTGGTGTACCAGAAATAAGGGTAAAAGTTCTCATTCTCGTAACTTCAGAAATTGTTTTTCATAATGTCACTGAACAACCTGATGAACAACATCTGAATGATGAATCACTCTATGATGAAACCATCACCAATAATGAACCGATTGTATAACAACCGTAAGAAATAACATTAAGAAGGTCTGAAAGACAAACGAGACATGTTATTTCGGATGACTATTTGGTATATCTAGAAGAATCGGATTATGATTTAGGGACTATTAAGGATCCGGTCACTTATGAAGAAGCCATAGAACGTGATGATTCTAGTAAATAGTTAGATGCCATAAAAGAATAGCTAAAGAAATGAAATCTGGGATCTACTAGAATTGCCTCAGGGGTACAAGAATGTTGGATGTAAGTGGGTCTTTAAGACCAAACGAGACTCCAAGGGCAATATCGAATGATTTAAAACAAGACTTGTGGCCAAATGGTTAATTCATAAATATGGCATTAATTATAAATAGGCCTTTCTCTCTTTTATGCAGAAAGGACTCTTTCAGAATCATTATGTCTTTGGTGTCTCATCATGATTCGGAGCTTCACCAAATGGATGTTAAAACCGCATGTTTTAATGGTAGTTTAGATAAGGATGTATATATGGAACAACCTAAAGGATTCTCCATAGAAAGTAAGGAATATATGCCATTCAAATTAAAGAAATCAATTTATGGCCTTAAGCAAGCCTCCAGACAATGGTACCTTAAGTTCAATGATACCATTACCTCTTTCGGTTTTAAGGAAAACACCGTTGATCAGTGTATATACATGAAGGTCAGTGGGAGTAAGTTTATTCTTCTGATATATGTTGATGAAATTTTGTTTACCACTAATAATCTTGGTATGATTTTTGAAACCAAGAAATTTCTTTCCAATAATTTTGAAATGAAAGATATGGGAGAGGCAGCTTACGTAATTGGAATAAAAATATTTTGTGATGGAATATGTGGTATGTTGGGGCTGTCTAAGAAAGGCTACATAGAAAGAATCTTGGAGATTCGGTATGCAAAATTGTTCCTGTCAAGATGCCTTTATTAGAAGGGAGATAAATTTAGCTTAAATCAATGCTCGCATAATGAACTTGAAAAGAAACAAATGGAGAGAATTCCTTATTCCTCAGTCATAGATAGCCTAATGTATGCCCAAACCTATACCAGACCCGACATTAGTTTTGCTATTAGTATGTTGGGGAGATACCAAAGCAACCCTGGAAATGAATCACTGTAAAGCTGCAACGAAAATAATGAGGTATTTACAGGGTACTAAAGACTTCATGCTTACGTTTAAGAGGTCCAATAATCTCAAGGTCATTGGCTACTCAGGTTCGGATTTTGGTAGTTGCGTTGATAGCAGAAATTCAATGTTTGGCTATTTGTTCTTTATGGCTGGTGGAACAATATCATGAAAAGCGCCAAACAGTCTATCACTGCAACATCAATCATGTAAGCAGAATTTGTGGCGTACTATTAGACTACTGTTCAAGGAATCAAGCTGCGGAATTTTATCTCAGGACTTGAAATTGTCGACAAGCATTGTCAAGTCGCTGAGAATTTACTGTGATAAATTCGTCATGATTTTGAATGGGAAATAAATAAACAAGGAAGTGAGGCAGGGCTCGCTAAACAGAGGTTGAAATTGGGTGTCAGTTATGTCTCAGGTTGCAGTTGATGGTTTGGGTTGTTAGACGGACAGTAGGTGAAGGGCAGGTTGGTGAGGATAGTGGGGTTTTAATCGAGAAGATGGAGATGGCTGTTTGGGTGTGAGTGGTTGCATGAGTTGGATCTACAACAGTGTCACTGTGGTTGCAGGGTAATCGGAATTGGGATTGGTTGGTGATTGGCTCCAGAGCGGGTTTGTAGTGACTTGATCTAAATTAGTAAATCTTGATTCAATTAGAATATTTCGGATAAACTTTATCTAATGTTATATTTATTGACTTGATTTATTGTTTAAAATTGTTCAAAATTTAATATTTGATTTGAAAACCAGAACGTTGAGTCCCAAAACACATTGGAAAATGATATAGGAAATTTTCCTTGGAGCCCAATTTTTTTAAGAAATGAGCTATTTTTGGAAAAATGAATTAAAAGAGGAAATCAATTTGGATTAAAATACCTCCATGGCTGACTATGCACCTTATTAAAAGGAGAAATTTCGAGTGAGCTACCCCACTTTCGAAATTTTGGAATTTCTCTCCTCCTTTGGGCATCTCTCTCCTCTCTTCAACTTGGTTCTATTGGATCTTATATTGGAATTCTCTCTTGGTTTTCTTGGAATTTTTTTTTTTTTTTGGGATTTCATCTTCTCCAACAGGGTTTGTATATTTTCCTTTCCTCTTTATTTGTTTTCTTTGAATTCATCCTTAATTTTTCCATTTATAACTCAATAGTTCTCTCTCTCAAATTCGATCAAACCATCTATGAATTATTGTGAAATTTGAACGAAAGAGATGAGAGAAACAAAGAGAATGAAAAGAGGAATTGAATTCAAGAGGTTTTAACGAATTTTAAAGGTTGGAAAATTGATTTCTGTTAATTGGTTTGGAGATTGTAGAAATCCACCTATGGAAATTGGATTTTGGGTTCAAAATTTGATCGTCATGGATTCAAATTTTAAATATTTGTTTTAAGGATGGTGAAACCAAATCCTTGATTTCTAAACCATCCTAGTCCTCTTGGGGATTGATTCTACATCTCAAGAAAATAATTTGGAAATTTCTAGATTATGACTCAATTGGTGAAAATGTTACAAGTTGAATTCTCATATCCGAAATCTCGTTTTCTATGCGTATTATCGTGAGAAAAATCATAGATAGTTCTCCCGAAGGATTTTTTATCTACAAAATTTGATTTTCTGGAAACTAGACTAATTGATCTAGTTGCTGGACAAATTTGAGTGCAAAAAGGATATGTAATGATGCCCCACATTAGGTCATCAAGTTAGACCAAATTTATGGTTTAGGTCTGATATACAGTTTTGCTGCAATTTATTAAATAAATCATAACTTAATCTCCAGGTATCAAAACGGTACAACATTTGTACCTATTCTTATCTAGAGAAAGATATCTATCTATAGTAAACAAAATTGAATTTTTAGTGATGTTTGATACCCTATAATTTATATATAGTCGGATCAAATTTCATAACCTAGATTTGAAGGCAGTTTTGCAACAGGTTCAAGTAAATAATTTTTATCTTGGGCTTGTAGGAATCAGAATAACGTGAAATTTGTACTTAAAGTCAAAGGAACACTGAGACCTATCTCCGAGAAAAAAATTGACAAAGAAAGAAATTAATTTGGTAGGTCAAATCAAGTCAATTTGGTAGGTCAAATCAAGTCTATACGCCGACAGTCCATGTTAGAGTGCAATCTGTGTGGGCAGTGCAACTATTGGAGTAATTTGGTCATAACTTGGGCCTAGGAAAATCAATTTGGGCCAAATAAGATATTTTCGGCAATGGCATTCAGAAACTATCTACTACCAAAATATGAGAATTTATTGATGAATGAGTTGTTCCCAAAAAATTCTACAATATGAGTGAATTTTCACCTTATTTTGACTTTCTTGGAAAAATTTGCTAATCGTGGAAACTTGAGAATTTTGAGTTTTTTAATTTCTGAAGTAGACCCTAGTGATTTTAAGTGATAGACTCATTTAATTTTAAAAATTGGGAATAAATTTCTTAAATGATTTTGGAACTTGAAAATAAATTGCAGAGAATTTGGTTTGAAATCTTGTTGAAGAGGCTTGGGTTTTTGGTGTGTGATCCTTTGGAATTTAAGGTGAGGGAAGCAATACACTTACATGTATTTTCCTATAAATTATATCATTGTGTTTGAATGTATAAAATTGGGTTAGACAAAAGGACTGAGAAATTTATGAATTAATGGGTAAAGTCTTATACATCTCACATAACGTAATGGGTAAATATTTTGGCTAAGTGTTTAAGCTAGTGAATGACTCAGTTAGTTTGAACTTGTGGTTTATACATGTTACCTTGTTGAAAAATCCATGATATGTTTTGAAATTTGACTTGGAATTGATCTATGCTAATGATTGGAAATTTGATGAATACTTTTATTTTAAAACCTTTATCATGTGAAAGTGGATTAAGGAGGCTTGGCTCCGGAATCACTATAAAAAATTTAGAACGTCGTCTCTAACACATGTGGTGGGTGGAATTCCCAGCCAAATGAATAAGTGAAATTCCTATTCTACATGTGGTGGGTGAAATTCTCAGCCAAATGAGTAAGGTGAAATTCTTAATCTAAATGTGAGGGTATAAGTCCACACTTAGTGGATTTGGAGATAGCTCAAGGCTGAGCTAGTCCTAACAGTGGATGTAGATTGGCTAACAAAACCATTATAAATTTGGTCTTATGGTGTTTGATCATTGTGTGTTTGCGTTTTAGTATTTAAGTACTCTTTTAATACACATCACTTTGCATATGATTATCTTTATTTATACATTGTGCACAAGCATTGATAATCAAGCAATATGAAAAGGGTTATAAACTTAGTGTAATCATTTAAGTAATTAAAAATTATTTATCACACTAAACAAATCTCTTGATTAATATTGTCATTTCGCTGCACTTAAAATTTAAATAATTAAAAAATTTGTGAATGCTATGGAAACTGGGATTGACCTATTCACCCATTCCCCTTCCCCTCCCCTCCCCTCCCCTTCCCTCTAGGGTCAATCTTGTTGTAGCACCCAAAGGGAGAGCTTTCACAAAAGAAAATATAATAGAGAGAGAGAAAGAGGAAACTCGTTGACTTATATCTCAAAATTATATTGAGTCAAGTCAATTTTGACTGATTCACTGAAGTTTTATTGAAGTTTTAAATTATAATTGTAGTTAAAGTTAAAAATAAATACTTGCTTAAATTTTTTAATTCAAATAATTAAATAAATATTTTTACAAAGAATTAGAATAGAAAGCTTACATGAAAACATTAAATGGGAATAATTGTACTTCACTTTTTTGTTTGAATATTTGTTACATTATGCTTTACTTTTTAGAGAGTTCACTTGATTTACACCTACACTTGTTGGAGTGAAGAAAGATGATTAATGAGAATTTGAGGGCGGAAAGAAAATAAAGAGAGGCTACTAAGAGACAAGATCACCATGAATAGAGATTATGAAAGAGAGAATCGTGAGAAAGAGCGATGCAATAATAAAACCAAGAAGCTATTAGTTGCATATTTTGATGCAAAATTGGGAATGAGCGATTTTTTTTTACGAAAAATGGGAGAGTTTAATCACTGAAATTTCATAGGTGATTAGCTTTTAGTTCTTAGGTGATTAGCTTTTAGTCTTCCATTTACCAAATGGAGGTAGATAAGTCTCCTCCAATTAGTAGTTTGGAACTTTCAATGTATTGAAAGCTATCAAAGGCACACTATTGCAGCTATTCCGACTCACTTATTATTTTAAATGGATTTAATGTGTTCTATTGTTTCTTCTCCCGAGTCTAACATAAACATAATAAAGAAAATCATTAAAAAATGGAAAAAAGAAAAAAGTATTTGAAACAATGGTTAGTTTTTAGTAAATTCCCACAAAGAAGGAGATCATCCCTAGTTGTTGAGCAAAGGAACAAAAATGGCCATTGACTGTTGTGGAGAGACAATAGAGAAAGTGTAATTAAGGAGAAACAATTTAAATATAAAATATATTTAAGACACGTTCTATTTTTAACATAAACTGAAAGTTCCCTTGTGCTAAAATCAGATTAACTCTAGAGGGGGGTGAATAGGATAATCATAAATTTTAAGGCCTTTTTCAAATTTCATTGATTAATATAAAATGTATTGTGGAATTAAATATAATTAATCAAGTGTGTAAGATTATAAACAATCACACAAGTAAATACCAATGAACAAGATGTATAGTAGTTCGATTAGACAACCTACATCCACTAAAGAGACTCACCCAACCTTGGGTTATCTCCAAATTCACTAAGCGTTGGAATTATACCAACACAGTAGAATATGACTTCCACATATCCAATTGATTGGGACTTTCACTCAATTCCTATCCCACTATTTTTTATAGTGGTTCAAGGGAAAAAATAAAATCTTTAATCCACTTCACAATGATATTGATTTGTAAAGTAAAAATCTAAACTAGAAGCACTTGCCTTAAAGCCTTGCAATGTGTAGATGTGCTCCCGAAATGTTCCACTCAATGTGATGTCGACGAAGACGTAGACCCGTCGTGTAGAGCAATCACAATACTTGGAAGGGTGTCTAGGAAATTGGAGGTCCAATGTCTGGTTTGCAAGTGATCAATTTATAGCAAAAATAAAAAAATTCGAATCACTGAAACACAAGATCGATTGTGTCCTGGCAATTGATCGTCCGTGTTTGAATTGCTTTCCACCAACCCGACCGTTGTACATTTAATGTACAATAACGACATAAAAACGGTAACCTCATGATTGATTGTCCGTATTTCCTGGTGACTGATCATGTGTTGGCGAAAATATCAACCTAAGACTAACCTGTATTTACAGTGTTAAGTCTTATCCAGACTTAAGGCAACTGATCGTGATGTCGATGCATTCCAGCCCTGTACACACAATTGATCGTATACCCGATTGTTCGTATGTGATCAATTTTAGGCCTTGTTTAAGTTCAACCAATGTTTTGTCTCAGCGATAGATCACTTACACGATTGAATCGTCAAGGTACGAGACGATCGATCGTTCTCATTATTGTATTGTCCTGAGACCACTTGTGTTTTATAGTCTAATCCAACCAGAACCTTCGATTTTCCACACGACTGGTCGCTAAGCCACGATTGCTCTCTACTGTCACTGGTGAATGATTGCCGACATGATGTGTCGTCCTAACAGCAGTTTTGGATGTTTGAGTTTTATGTCATTTGGTTTTGATTTGGTGTCAAACACAAGTTAGGCTTAATTAATTATCCCGATATGATCTCTAAGCTTAAGCAAGGTTATCTTAAGCTTTGGGTTCCACCCAAGGTTAACTATGGCCAATTATCTTTTGTGACTGTCATAAACTGTTGATCCGTTGAGTCTTCACACCTCAACAAACATTTTGAGTCTTGAGTCTTAAGCTTCTCTTTTTAAGACAGCGCTTCACTTAAGTTATGAAATTGACAAATAGGTGACTCAGCAAGCCAGACACTAACATAAACGATAAAACGAAGGCTATAAAGAAGAAGATCATCTCTAGTTGTTGAGCGAAGTACCAAAAATTCCATTGATGTCGTGGAGAGACAATAGAAATAGTGTGATTAAGGAGAAAAAGTTAGATAAAAAAATGCATTTAAGACACGTTTGATTTCTAATGTAAACGATAAAACAAAGTTAATCTTTTTGAACGGTAACAAGATAAAACAAAGTTATATAAGGTCACTTTTTGACTATACAGGTATTCCTTATTTTCTCATTTATTTTTGTCCTTCACACCAACTGCATTTATTAGATTATTTAATTTAAAATTTTATTTATATGGTATTAGGCCCTAAATATATATAGTTAAATCGAAAAATAAAACTTTTTACATTCAAATAACTAGATTCAAACCTATCTATTCATTTATTTATAAATCTATATTAAATTCAAAAAATATTTTAAATATTTTGCTTTTAAATAAATTTTGGGTATAATTTTTACTTGTTTTAAACTCTAAAAAATTCCAATATCAATATATATTAAATGAAAATTCATTTGACAACAACGAAGTGGGTGCTGCTTGCTCCCAATCCTCTATCGTCTCCTTCTTAGGGGATTCACCAAATTAATTTCGCCTCCGTTCTAACAGGGCAAGCATGTTATCGATCCTTCAGTATTCAGGTGCATCTGAATTCAATAATTGAGCCAATAGACGAGTGAACAAACTAAGCGACAAATATAGGAAAGGGAGAGAGAGAATACAGAGGGAGGAATGGCAGAAGAGAGCAGGAAAGGGAAGTCGTCTTCATCCTCTCTGCTTTCAGACGAGAGCAGAAAAGGGCAATTAGTGTCCTCTTTCCCTAAACCCTCTTCAGACGATAGAAAGGGTTCTTCAACTCCAACTCCAATTCCAACTCTACCTCTAAAGAAGATAACAATTAAGAGCGCTGACATGAGAGACGACATGCAAAAGGACGCCATTGATTCTGCTCTCGGAGTCCGTCCTCTTCTCACTTCTCTTTCTTCTTCTTCTTCTTCTTCTTCTCCATCTTCTTCTTCTCTAATCTTGGAATTTGGATTCTCAGGCACTTGAGAAGCATAGTGTTGAGAAGGACATTGCCGAGTACATCAAGAAGGAGTTCGATAAGAAGTATGGAGCCACCTGGCATTGTATTGTTGGGCGCAATTTCGGTACGTCTTCTCTGTTTTGGACATTCATGGGTTGCTTCTCGGTGAACTTGCTTGATTTCTCATTGTTCCTTTTCTGTGTTTTGTTTGATTCTTCCATTTACTTTTTAATTTTGTGATGATGGTTTTCCATTAGGTGAATGCTTGGTTTCTGATTATTATCATGTCTTTTTTTTTGGCACACCATTGTCTGGAAAGTTATTGAGTATTCCCTGTATGTTGATGTTAGATGAGTTTTTGATTTCTCATGGGCTGATTTGTTTGTGGTAATCCGATTGTTATGTCTTTGATTGGTTTAGTTTATAATGAGGATGATTGGTATCAATTTGGCCTCTTAAGTGATGTATCTTTTGTACCCATCCTTCTCTATATTCCTTTTTCAAACGTTAACATTTTTTTTTATGAAGGAGAATGTACAGTATCATTGTGTAGCATAAGAGATATATACTGAGTGAAATAACTGCATTAAAAAAAGAACACATGCATTGCCAAAAATAAAAGAATAAAAGAACTCTTTGTTATCTTTAAAAGAATTTATTACAAAAACCACAAAATATCTCATGTCTCTCTACTACTTTTGCTAAAAAAATCGAAAATGTCATTTTCCTTTTTAAGAGATAAATCTGCAATGCCATTTGTTGATCAACTCATGTGTCCATCATTGCCCCCACCAACCTGTTCATATCACTAGCAATTGCAGCAATTTCCATGGAGGTTTCCTTTTGCCCATAGGCCTAACCTTAGTCATCTTCAAAGATCTCTCTCTCTCTCTCTCTCTCTCCGTAGTGAGACACTAACAAAAGCTTTCTTCTAGGTGTGTTGCCTTCCTCACACCATGAAGCTAGGATGCTTAAAATGACTCTTTTGATGAAGTCCGCTTATACATGCTTTCACGCTCTACTTAGAATTGTCACCAGTTGAAAGACTCACATTCTCGTCCCTACATAACCAATTTCATTCTAAAATTCAATTTCTAGTCACTTGATCTTAATGGATGAAATTATCAAGTGTCATTTTCTCAAGGATGTCTGCCAACTTTGACTATTAAGATCATGTGGTTAGAAAATGAGTTTTGGACTAAAATTTTAATTGGTGGTAGGCCTTTACATGTAGTTTCAATCTGTATAGTTAGATTTTCAAGTTACAAACTAAAAATTAAAAAACAAAAAACAGTAACAGGTGCGACCTTGTGACCAGTTACAAAACAACATACCCACCATACGGAGAATTACCAAAACACAAGCAAAACCCTCCCCAAAATTACAAAAAATTATTTACAATTTTCGAAGTTAAAGTTAACTCATGATGAGCCATATCATTTGTAGCTGAATTGGCTGACTGAGGAGCTCAAGTGATCTTGAAATCATAAGTAAAAATAGAATGTTGATTCCTCTCGATTTTATCCAAAAAGATCCAAGGGCACTGAGGTCCCAACACCCGCCCCTCCACAATCTTAGAATCACCTTCCATAATGCTCCCATGAACCCCTAACTGTTCCAACTCCAATATGCTTCTCCATAAAGCAAACAACACCTCAAGAGCTAACCCATTAGGAATTGGGCCAGTGAAAGAAAGCAAAGTATTCCCCAAATCATTGCGGATGACCCCTCCATAACCTGCAAGACCACTCTCATACATGCAACTACTGTCAAAATTAAGTTTGAGAAGCCTAGCAGTAGGAGCAGACCAAGAAACTTGGGGCCTAGAATTCAAATGAGGCATAACTAAATCCACATAAGCCCACTCCCTACAAATATCTGACACTGAAACTCCTCGGAACTTCATTGATCCAACAAACCATCAAGCATCTTGAAGCTTAATAAATCCAGGGGATTCTGTATTGTGCATTCCTTATCTTGAAAAATCCTCTTGTTCCTTTCCAACCAAATAGACCAAACAATATTCAAACATGTCGGCTTCCAAAGACTTCGACGGGAAGCACTACCTGTCACCACCTCATCTTCATTAAGCAACTGACACCATGTTTGAGGAAGACAAAAACTAATACCCAGCTGCTGAAAAAAATGCATCCAAATCTGATTAGAGAATCAACAATGAAGTAAGTAACAAGTGATTCACCGACTCAGCACCATATAAGCACAATGGACAGGCATTCACAATTAGCATTTTCCTCAACCTCAAATTATCAATTCTCAATATTTTTTGTAATCCAGCAATCCAACCAAACACCTTCACCTTAAAAGGAGTAACCCCTTCCCAAATCTTAGGGTGAACAAAAGGAATCTCACCAACAGACTATAATTTTTTGCAAAAAGGCTTCACTGAGAAGAAACCATGAGAATCTACTCCCAAATTCGCCGGCCATTACTGTTGCCAACAACGAATACACTTTCCAAGAGATTCATTAAAGTTACCCATCCTTCCACCATCTAATCCTCCAACTCCCTTCAAAACTGAGGGCCTCAGACGACCTTATTTTGAATTATTTCATAACATTTCCTGACCGAAGCTTCTTTATTTGCAGCAAGAGAAAATAGCGTAGGGAACTTCTGATGGGCTTTATACATTTTAATTGGATGGGCTTGGGCTTGGGCTTCGGCGTTTAAAAGTTCGGCGGGTTCGCTTTTGTAGTTATAAATGGGCTTAGGATTTTTTGGCAAAGTCCCGAACCTAGACCGTGAGCATGCCCATTTGCAAGTGGTCTTGGAGGTATGGAAGGGAGCAAAATTCTTTAAGGAGAACGGTATAGGAGGTGTTATATTGGAGAGATGGAGGAGGGTGGAATTAGGGGTAGATGGATAGAGAAATAATCTTCAGGTGCTGCTAAAGCTATTTTTAGGATAAGAGAAGGGAATAAAATGGTGGGTGAGGTGTTTAAAAAGTGGTTCAAGTTTCTGGTGGGAAAAAATGATAGGTTTTTTTTGGGAGGATGTTGAAGAATCCTGAAAGAAGATTTCATGCGCTTGTATAAGTTGACAATGGAAAAGAAAACAAAGGTGTCAAATTATTGTGAAAGAATTGCAGGAACTAAGCTTCTAGAGCTAGACTAGAGGTCTTTTGTTCGACTCCTAAGCTAACCTAATATACAAGGCTTGAGGGTGTCTTTGTGTATCTGTGGGATTAGTCTCATCTCCAATGTAAAGTGGGGATACCCATTAAGATCCCATCGATTTACCCGGTGTGTGCGGATAGGGGAGTTTTCACACATCCCAGAGGACTAGTCGGGTACGACGCCTGGACACCTCCGGACCTCAAAAAAAAAAAAAAAGATAAATAAATGAAGTAACTGTGATATGGTTGGTGACGTTTAGAAGAGCCTTGAGGGAGGTGGAGATAAGAGTAATAAAAGTTACTGGAGTTGTTGAGTACTACAATAATGAATGAAGATGAGGACGATACATAAGTGTTAATAGAGGATTCATCAATGGAATATTTAGTTAAAGCTTTAATCAAAGCAATATGAGTCTATTGCTAGTGTCAATGGTATGGAAACATAACTCTCCTTTTGTGAAGTTGACAAAAGTCCTACTAGACTGAAAAACCAATGACTCTATTTAACACTTGAGGCATTCTCCTCTCAATGGCAAGCTTTTTAGATTGAGTTGTACCTCAAGAACATTAATATGATTTTCTTCATGGTATCAGACTAAGTTACATGTGCAACTGTTGCACGTAAGGGAGGGTGAGCAACTACACGTGAGGGAGGGTATGAAGTTGAAAGGCCCACATCTCCTAGAACCTGTTGGATGATGTGAATTGAACCCGAGCATAATTTGTTCTGCAGAATTTCTTTCCTCTAGGAAATAAATAAATGACCTTTTACAGTGTGGCAAAATAAAGGTTTTAACAAGATGTAATATGGTGATGAGGATGTAGATTTGTCTTGTGTTCTATCTAGGGAATTGGAGGATAGTGGTGACCTTGTTTTTTCTGGATTCCTTTTCGTGGTGGAGATGTGAAACTGGTTCTTTGATTTGATAGGTTATTCTTGGGTGTTGGGCAATTCCATATCGAGAATGATTGATGGTTGGGGGATTGGAATGTTTAAGGAGAAGGAACAATTGGTGTGGAATACTATTCTGGAAGCAGTCCTTCGTTGGTTTTGAAAGAGAGGAGTTCGATAATATTTGAGAAGAAAGTTAGTTTAGTGGGAAAGATTTTTGAGATGGCTAGGACATGCCTAATTAGATGTCTCTTGGTGGAAAAGGAGTTTAGAGGGGTCCATTTTGATGATTTTATTACAGATTGATGGGAGGTAGATTGGTGAAAAAGAAGATTGTTTAGAAATGGGATAAACCAAGACAAAACACCAGTTGGTTTTTCTAAGTTCAATGTGGACAGTGTAGTGAGTGGGAAACTGGGACCAGTAGGAATTGGGGGTGTTTTGCATGATTAAAATTATTCTTTTGGCACTCATTGCTATTAAGGATTCCAAAGAGGTTGAATTTTTTGCCATAAATTAGGTTGTTGGGGTGTGGTTGGAGCATGGCAGAGGGAAGTTAATAATTGGAGGGGATTTTGCAAATGCAATTGCCTAGTTGGGGGAAAAAGGTCACCTTGGAGATTGTTGGCAGTTACAATGAAGTATCAAGCTTTATAAACTCTTTTGAGATTTCTTTAAGACATGTGAGATGCTTTGCAAATTGTGTAGCTAACTTCTTGGCAAAGACAAATGTTGAGAGTTCAGAGCTATTTTCCAGTTTGGTGCAACTATTGTTTTTCTTGTTTCTTCCTTTTTATTTGTGTGTACTTTATCCTTGATTAAAAAAGTTAAAATTTCACAGAAAAAAAAAAGGAGGACAAATGATCATTGCGCACATCCATCTCTTTTGGGTTTCAATTTAACACATGTGATGGGTTTGTTGGAAAATATTATGATTAGATGTAAGACCCAACAAAGATCACTTTGATTGCATTAATCAAGCCATGCTTTTTGAACCTTAAAAAATTTGATGAATTTAAATTAATTTTAATCCTTAAACTATTTTAACCTCTAAAAATATAACATGATTGAAACAATTCAGGTGATTTTTGGTGGACCTATACTAAAGCGTAGACATTTTGAATAAACCTATGTTCATCACCATTGCTAGATGCTAGGGTGTGCACCATCTCACTCTTCATACATCTTACATGAATTAGTGCTAGTGAATGAGCACTTTCACCTTCACAGTTCTTCTAATCAAACTTGAGATAGAAAAGGATAGCTTATTACCCCGTCTTTGTTGAATGATAAGGTTAGCATGCATCTTTTAAACAAGACTCACAAAAGAATCACGACCCATAGCCCAGACCTAAAAGGCCCCCACCCAAACATTAGGGTTCCAAAATTAGACATGACAAAAAAAGGGGTCTCCAGATATACATTGACTGGAACCATGACCAAAAGAAGATTTCATCCAAATAAAAAGGTTCAAGTACAAGGTGCAGATGGAGGTGATTGCCATACATTGAGTCTAGTTGGAAGTGGAGCTATTGACAATAATGCACTCAACTTCATAACTGCAACATAAGGATTGAAAGGAATGCTCTTCATCGATGTTTTGAGTGAGAAAAGAGAGAATGTACTAAAAACAAAGAACCTACAATGGAGTTGGTCAGAAATTCCAAGCAATACCCAAAGAGCCACAAACTTAATCAAAACAATCAATCCATGAAGTACTTGCAGAGGTTCTACCGTTAGAAAAATTTGAGCAAAAGAGAATTCTTGAGACAAAGTGCATGGGTTAATTGTTCAACATTTTACACATTGGGGAAGCTACTTGGAGGAATGGTATTTCTTGGTGGGAGGTTCAATTCGGAAGAAACCATAGAGGACATAGAGTCAAAAGTCATTAGTAGAAGAAATGAAGATGACTATGTATCTGATATTAGAAAAAATATTCCGTTTGACAATCTCAACATTGCAAAACCTACTTTTGAATAGGTGTGAGTTCACATAAAAGGGGTCTTGGAGCCTAAGGTGAAATGTGCATTTCTTGGCGGAGTTTTTTATTTTATTTTATTTTATTGTAGGCACACCTTTTTATTTTTAAACATATGAATTTATTTAGTTATGTATATTTTTTGCACCAATATAAATTTAATGCAATTGTTTGCAATCATTTCTGGATATTAATGCAAATGCATTACTATCAACTAAACAATGCAATATATGTACTATTAGCAAAATGCATCAATTGTAAAAGCACAATTGTATGATATGAGAAGTTAATAATAAAAGCTTAATGTATGGAACCAAGTACTAAAAAGTCAAAGTTATAAATAAGTCATCATCCTAATGATCATATCATCAAAAAAGAAAAAAGAAAGAAAGAAAAGGTTTAAAAGTAACTTTATCACATGATCCATCAACCACCAATCAAATAAAAGAAGTTCGTCTTGAACAAACAAAAAACCTGACTTTCATTCCATGAAGCCTTCATAACATCATAGTTATCATTATCGTCATTGTCAATATGATCATCAAACTTGTCCATACGTCAATGCATTCTTCATTTTCATCGTCCTTGAACCCAAGTTCTTTTAGATTTTGTTATTAAATATTACTCCCTCCGTCCCATTTTAGTTGTCTCATTTGAAAATTTGTATTTTTTAAGGAACTCTCTATTTAAGGCTAGCACTCCATGTGATTTCATCCATTTTCAACACATTTTATGTTAAATGAGACAACTATTTTGGGACAATTCTAAAATCTATATAAGACAACTAATTTGGGACAGAGGGAGTATATGTTAGTACCCAATATGTTTTTACTTATATTTTAACACTTAAAAAAGACTTAAGATTTATTATTTACATTTAATCACTGAAGAAGGACAAAAATTTATGGCACTCCTTTTTGCAAGGTGCAAGGCGTGCTTGGGCATGCACATGTGCCTTATCTGGTAATATTTGGGCACAAAACCACTTTTGGTGCCTTATGAGGTGCACCTAGGCATGCCTTTGACTACTGTGCGAAAGGGTAGGGAAAGAAGATGCGATTAGTTTGGAGATCCTATCATCATGGACTACACTATGAAGAAAGGAGATTTCATTTTCCATGTTTAGATTTCTCTATTGTTGAGTTCCCACCTTTTGAAACATGGCATCTCGAGTATAGTTTGAGAAGGTTCGGTCATAGAACAAGTGCTTGACATCTTCATTGGCAATAGAACATAAAGGATCAAAGATCCAATTGAATGGACTGAGCAACCAATAAGCATTTGGTTTTCAACCAATTGTTAGTGAAAAGCTAAGCGATGATGAAGTGCTTTGGGACACACCTAGAAAACCATAGGAAATTGTAACAAGGTGCGTCTTACAGACAAATTTAGGGTGAAGAATCTGATATGTTCAAAGGAAGAAAAAGGGGAAGAGAAGGAAAGGGAATTTTTGAGAAGATGATTGCATTTCATTGATTGGAGTGAGTATAAATAAATAGGCTGTGATACAATACAAATTTACATGTTCAATTACAAACCCTGTCGTGAGCCTCACCACCATACAATAGACTATGCGTCTTTACATGAAAAAATATTTTACATAATTTTACAACACTCCCTCTCAAGCTGGTGCATAGACCAACTGGCTAAAATTGTTTTCTAGATGCCAATGAGAAATGACCGTGGTAAGCTTATCCACCAACTAATCTTTTTACTTCAAATATAGAGTTGTAATATTTTTGAAAGAGACATAATACTGAAGAAAATGACAATCAACCTTAATGCGCCTCGTGAGCTCAAGGAAAGTAGGATTTGAGGCAATGTTAATGGATTCTTGATTAATAATGGCCTTTGAAGAAAAAACCCCCAACTTGCTCAAAAATTGCTTGAGTAACAATAGTTCAAGCGCTATGTTAGCCATGGCTCTGTATTATGCTTCAGTGTTGGAGCAAGCAACAACATTTGTTTCTTGCTTCTGCATGAAAGCGAATGAAATCCTAGAAATATGCAGTAACTTGTGGTGGACCTCCAATCATCAGGAGAGCCAACACAATTGGCATCAAAATAGCTACGAGCCTTGAGATTAAACTAAGCCTTATAAAATAGACAACTACCATGATGGGCTTTGAGATGGCAAAGAATACTAAAAACATGCAGGTGCACATACTTGGAGTATCCATAAACTGAATTACCACACCAATTGCAAAGGACAAATTGGGCTTGGTGATTGTGAGAAGAGTTTGCCCACTTTGGGGTTTGGTAAAGGAGTCCCATCAATAGCGGAGAGCTTAGAATTGGCGTCATCTGCGATTTCTGTTAACGTACATTTAGAACAGCCTACGTCGTGGAGAAGATCTAGAGCGAATTTTTTTTGGAAAAGAAGACGAGAATTTTTTTTGGAAAAGAAGACGAGCTTTAGATGATTGAGCAACTCCAATCCCTATGAAATAACTGTCGTAAATAATATTCAAGAGTTGACTGAAAGATATCGTTAGTCATAATTGATTTGTAATTGATTATTCTTTCCTTTTTTGCCATCTTGATTGACTTCTTATAATCTATATATTCATATGTACTCTTCTTCTTCAATACAAGAAATACATACAAAGAATTAATCTCTCTCAGTTTTCGTCCCTCATTCTCATTATTTTCTTCTCTCTTTTACATTTTTCCTATCAACATGGTATCAGCTAGAACGGACGGTCCTTGATTTCTTTGCTGTAGAACCATTTTTTTCAACGACTAGTCCTTCCAAAAGATCTTTTCTCAATCATTTCAGAGAGGTTTTTTCTGCATTTTTTGGGTGGTTCATAGGGTAGTATCTGTTTGTGCCCTTAGATTTAGAGTCTTTATTCGGATTTGAACAAACTCTACAGTCGTTTTTGGCCCTACATCACATCTGTACGGCGTGATTTTGAGTTTGAATACTTGTGGAACCCCCTTGGACTCATTTTTGTTTACTTTGAAAGAAGTGTACCAAAACCGAGTTTCTGTAGGAATTCTAGTTCCTGGTTTCGTTCCAGAAGGCGGAATACCACTCAATCCTCTAAAAGATTTACTTCAATAATCTGCTTCACCTGAGCTCTAATCCTTACGAAACTTTGACTGTGTATTCGCCCCTTACCCTACTGTCTTTGCCTACGGTTGACCTTGGGTATCGGTAATAGGTGGGGTCCCTTTTGTTGTTCTCGGTTTCTTTCCTTGCAGGCAACACATAACCCAATCCTTTGCAAGATTGGATTCGATTTGCTCTAGTAGAGATCAGATCTTGCTGCAACTTTTCCTTGGTGATTGCCCCTTGTTGATCTACCTCTCCATCTGGTTGACCAAGGGTTTTGGTCAACAGTGGGGCCCATTTTGCTATTTTTTCCAATTCTACTATAGGACGTCAACATGTTTCTAGTTCTGGGGTTTTCTGCTTCGATCAAGCATCTGTGTTGTTGTATTCTCTTCAAACCAACACTGGTGTGGTTGCCCTTAGTTTCTCTTCATTACTCCTTGGGTTGATCAGGGTTTTGGATTGTGTGGGGCCTGTTGTTCGCCCTCCTTTCTTACTGTCTTGGGGACGTCAGGGGGTCTTTTGTTCCTAGATTTTTCTTAGTTTTGTAGGATTATCTTTTGGATTCACTGACACCCAACTGCTACACAGTTGCCCCTTCCTCTTATTTCACTCCAGCCGGAGTTGCTAGAGTTTTTGTCTTTGTGGGGCCCACTTATCTCAGTTTTTTGCAGCTGTTGTACCAATGTTGTGGGTTGATTTGTTGGAAAACTGTTAGTTGGAGCTAGTTTTTTGCTATCTTATCAGTGTGATCAATCCTAATGGCATTCTCTAGCCCTACTTCTGGAGATTATGTTATTCAAGTGTCTCGACCTGAATTTGATATTTTACAGCAAGATAGGGTGCAACTTAAGAGCCTTCAATCCTCTGGTTATGCCCAAACTTCTGTTGCTCAATCAGGTACTATCTCATCTGCTTTTTAGACCTCATCCAACAGTCCCTGGATTATTGACTCTGGGGCTATCGATCACATGTTAGGTATGTTTCAATTTTTTTCTATTCTTAATTCTTTTTCTTTGGGCATATTAAACATGCTGATGGGATCCTTACCTCCATCAATGGTAAATGTACTATTCCTCTATCTTCTCTTGATGTGTCGTCCATTCTTCAAGTTCCTTGATTGTCTAATAATCTTTTATTTGTTAGCCCACTTACTAAGGCTTTAAGTTGTTCTTTGACATTTTTCCCTTCTCATTGTGTTATTTAGGATTTGGTCACAAAAAGGACAATTGGAGATGGTCGTTAAAAAAAAGGGCCTATACTTCTTTGATCCACAAATAGGCTTAGAACATGTTACTCATTCTATTAGTCATCATGATACTTGGCTTTGGCATTGTCAGATTGGTCATCCAGCTAATACAGTTTAAAGCATTAGTAACCTTCTTTGAACATTGATAATTTTGTCTGTGAAAGTTGCTGGTATGGAAAGCAGCATAGACCCACATTTTCTCAATCTTCCAATCATTCATTTTCTACTTTTCTCTCCTTAATACATTCTGATGTTTGGATGTCATCCGTTATTTCTTTAATGGGATTTCATTATTTTGTCACATTCATAATGATTACTCTCGAATTAATTGGGTTTATTTGATGGAACATAAATTTTAGGTCTTTGATCACTTTTGCACTTTTCATAAATTGACTACCCACCAATAGGTAGCTCAGCTGGTGGCTTCTCCCCTCAGGAAGAGAGAGGTCACGAGTTCGAGCCCCGATGATCTTTACCTGGGAGTGTGGGGTCTATGTTACTCCCCCCAGGAGTTTTAGGAGGGCTATGGTCAAGGCGTAAGTTGGGGTGGGTCTGAGGTTCCTCCTGGGTCTTCAAAAAAAATAAAAATAAAAGGACTACCACTCAATCTGATTGTCGCCTTAAAACCATCTGAAGTGATAATAGGGGAGATATATGTCGTGCTCATTTTTACATGATTTTCAACATGAGATTGAATCTCAAACTTCTTGCCCTCATACACCTCAGCAGAACGGAGTTGCTGAAAGGAAGAATAGTCATTTTCTTGAGGTAGCCTGATCTTTGTTATTTGTAATGAATGTCCCTAAATCATATTGGCCTGATTCCATTCTTACTATTTGTTATTTAATAAATCGCACATATTGATGTTATTTCTACCTATCAGTCTGTTTCTATACTTCCGAATCGTGTTTTTGGATGTACTTGTTTTGTTCATAATTTTTCTGTTGACAAGCTTGCAAAAAAATCAGCGAAATGTGTGTTTTTGGGCTACTCTTCCACTCAAAGAGGATATAAACGTTTCGAACCGATATCTGGTAAAAGATTTGTTTCTATGGATGTTACTTTTTTTTAAAAAAAATACTCTATATTTTCAACCATCCAATCATAGTTTCATCACTACTAGGAAAAACAGGAACTATGGTAGTTGACTTGACCAAAGTACCAATTGGAACAACACCACCCTTGAGGAAAAGGTGTTCCTTTGCTCGAGGGAAGGCTTAAAGCATTGTTGTTCGCGAGTCACAGCTCTACAAGACACTCATTTGTTGTTGCATGGGAAAGGGTATGTCGACCAAAAGCTGAAGGAGGCTTAGGCATTCGACAATTGCAAGATATGAACATGGGGTGCCGCCTCAAACTCTCATGGAAAGCAATGCCCTAAAAGGAGAGGGGACTCTCCATGGGCCAGCCCCCCCAAGAGGGCTTAGTTGATCCATGATTTATGTTTCACATTTCTTTTCTGTTTCGAGAAAGATATCGATCCATTCCAATTCTTTCTTTTTCTATTGATTCTTTTCTGATCGAGAATTATGGATCCACAGATCTGTGTCTATATAGATCATGTTCTGCTTAGCCGCTTCCTCTATAGTCGTGAGCTCGTTCTTGACAAATCCGATCAGGTATTCATATCTAGAGTAAAAGGATTCGAACCTTTGCATGCCGGTATTGTAACAGATATATTCTCGATTCATAACCTCTCTCGAGCAAGAGAAAGAAACATCAAATTATTCATGGATATCCACGATATGTTCCCTATGGTGACTGGGTTCATGAATTATGGTCAACAAACGGTACGAGCCGCAAGGTACATTGGTCAAAGTTTCATGATTACTCCTCTTTTTAGCTCTAGTTGTCTAGTTGCTTGGCCTTCTGGTTGAAGACAAGAATAGTTGCTTTAACCTTTCCTTCCTGTCACCTTTCAGCTTCGGCTTCTCTTCTGGCTCTTATGGCATCAACTTTCTTTCTGGCCTTAAGCTTGAAGACAAGATTAGTGGAACCAGCTAATGTTCTTCCTATTCTTGAAGATACAATTGACACTTCTCCTGATATGTCTACCTCTAAGTCTCTCATTGTTTATAACAGGAAGAAAGATAGCCCTCATGCTTCACCTACTACCACCCAATTATCCTTTGACTGTCTAGATCCATCACTTGAGAATTCTGATCTTCCCATCGCTTTGAGGAGAGGTAAATGTGCGTATACTGAACATCCGATAATCATTTTGTTTCCTATCATACTGTTTCTTAGTCATATCGCAGCTTTCTCTCTAAAATAGATACCCCTTCGATTCCTAAGAGGATTGATAGTGCTCTTGATATTCTTCTTGGAAAGCTGCTTTAGAAGAAGAATTGGTTGTGCTTGGTAAAAAATCGGACTTGGGAGATGGTATCCCTGTCATAGGGGAAGACTCTAGTAGGGTATAAGTGGGTCTTTGCTTTCAAACACAATTTAGACGGATCTATTGCTCGATATAAAGCTCGCCTCGTGGTTAAAGGCTTCACTCAGATCTAATGGAATGATTATCAGGATACTTTCTCTCCTATTGCGAAGATCACTTCCGTACGGATTATTATGTCTATTGCTACTACTCAATTTGATGTCAAGAATGTTGTGGGACCCAATTCAAGATAATTGACCCGACTTATTTTGAAAAGTCAACTGTATTATTGTATGATTTAATGTAGATAAGTGTTCTCTTATTATATTTCCTTTTTTGCCACCTTAATTGGCTCACTTTTTCCTATTTATTCATGTATCCTCTAAGAGGAAAATACACATTCAATACAAATCAATATAGAGAATTTCTTCTCCATTTCATCTTCTCTTTTCTTCAGTCTATTATTCTACATGGTATCAGAGCCAAACAATCTTCTGATCGTTTTAAGGAGAATTTTTTTTACCACTTTACTGTTCCACCTTGGCATTCCTGTTCATCGTCGGATTCTGGCGTCATCTTCAGGCCCATTCTCTGAGGACATCTGAAGTGGACTTCTCCTATATTCTTCCTTCCTCAATCTCGGGCATTGATTCCCAGTTTTACAGACGTTTCAATACTTCATGTGGATTCCCCTTCCACAACGTCGTTTTACTTTCCCAGCCGTACATCTCCTCTCCTGCAAGGTCCTTGTCGGCGGTAACCCCTCATACCCCTACCGTTTTTCAGGGGTCTATCCATCTGTGCCGTCGGATATGCTCTTTGGACTGCGTGAGACCCTCCACTGTCCTACCTTGTCGTTTCTGCCTGGGATGCAAAAAACCTAGTTTTTGGGTTTTTCGCCTAGATCTGTTGGCTTTTCAACAATTTTTGCTTGCAATAGAGCCTACAAGGATTGCACCTAGCCTATGCTTCGTTGCATCTGGTGCCCCCCAACTTCTTTGATCGGTGCCCCTCCCCCCCTCCTTTTTGTTGGTTTGTTCAGTCGCTGCTTGGGACGCTAGAACACCAGATCCTGTGCTCGATCTGCTGGTTTTTACACACTTTTTGCTTGAAGTAAAGCCTACCAGGATCGCCCCTAGTTTTTTTTTTTTTTTGTTGAGTACGAAGGGGGGAAATCTCCTTGAAACTCCTGAGGTTAGGTTAGTTCTCCTAAAACCCCCACTTCGGGTGACGTCCCTCACCCACAAGCTAGGATCGGCCCTAGCTTGTGCTTCAACGCATCTGGTGGCTCCCCACTTCTTTGACCAATGGGCTCCCCTTTTGTTGGATTCTTCAGTCGCTGCCTGGGACACCAAAACAATGTTTTTTTGGGTTCTTCTAGTTTGATCTGCTGGCCTTTGGTTTGAACAACCTTCAAACTACCTCTACTACAGTCGCCCCTTGCTCTTGCTTCAATCTAACTAGATTGATATTGTCTCTATCAATGGCGAGGACTGTTTTTGCTTGATTTCCTCTCCAAATCTGCTGCTGGACTGTTCTTGGGTCTACTTTCTCCTTTTGGACTATATCTGCATCTACGGTCCTCTGATTTGGTTGTTGATGTACTATTGTCATTGCACCTACGTGCCTTTTCTATATGTTGGGTTTCCTTTGGGCTTCTTCTTACTGTTGTCCTCGGTCTTATTATTGATAGAGCATCATGGCCTCTTCTTTTGCATTTTCCCTTCCTCATATGTCTTCTTCTGACACTCGTCAGAACGCCAGAGTTTCATGGAAGAAGGATGTGGCTAATAACAGTGTCCCAGTGACTAGAAAGGACATTAACTTATTACTACAACGACTGGAGCGTCTTCAACTCTCTAAGGTCTCTATTGTTGTCTCCTTCCCATCATGTATTGAGCACTGTGCGCACCATGTCTCACATCATTCCTGAATTCTTGATTATGATGCTATTAACCATATGGATAGTATGTCCACCCTCTTATCTTCCCTTTCACCCGTTTCATCTAGGAATGTTACATTAGCTAATGGATTCTGTACTGATATTGCTGGGAAAGGGATTGTTTTAGTTTGTCCTGCTTTGAAACTTTCTTCTATTTTGCATGTTCCCAATTTATCCCGCAATTTGTTATCTGTTAGTGCTTTGATTAAAAGTTTGAATTGCTGTCACTTTTTTCCTTCTCACCGTGTCCTTCAGGATTTGACCACCAAGTAGGTGTTGCATGGTGGTCATGAAGTTGGTGGCCTCTACCTTCTTGACTCTCGTCTTGGCAACCCCGAATCTTTTTCGGCCTCTTCCTCTTTATATGTGTGGTTGTGGCATTGTCGCATGGGTCATCCATTGGACCCTGTTTTGAAACAACTTGTTCCTAGTCTATCTTTTAGCCATTTCAAGTGTGAACACTGGCAATATGGTAAGCATAGTAGATTTTCTTTTCCCCCATCTCTCAACAAAACTGCATCTACACTTTTTTCGCTCATCTATTCTGATTTTTGGCAATCTCCCTCTGTCTCTTGCACTGGTTTTTGTTATTTTGTTATATTTATTGATGATTATTCTCGCATGACTTGGACATATTTGATGAAACACAAGTCTGAGGTCTTAGATCATTTCCGTACTTTTTACCATTGGGTTAACACTCACTTTGGTTGTAAAATTCAAGTTTGCGAAGTGATAATGGCGTAGAATATCTGCCACACTCATTTGTCCAATTTTTGCAGGACCATGGGTATAGTCTCAACTTTCTTATCCTTCTAGACCTTAACAAAATGGTGTAACTGAACGGAAATATCGTCACATTTTTTAGGTCGCTCGTTTACTTTTTTACCATGCATGTCCCATAGTCTTATGGTCCGAAGCTGTGTTAACTGCTTTTTATCTCATCAAAAGAATGCCATCTCGCATTGTAAAACATCAGTCCCCTATTGACCTTCTCTCGTTGCATAAAACCGCCCATCATCTTCCACTATATGTATTTGGGTGTATATGTTTTCTTCACCAATTCTCTAGTCATAAACTCTCTCCTTAGTCAGTGCGCTGTGTCTTTTCGGTTACTGACCTTAACACAAAGGGTATAAGTGTCTCAACCCCCTCATTAGGAAAGCATATATCTTGGATGTCACATTCTTTTTAGCGGGATCCTCTATTTTTCAGCACCCTCTCCCTCTTCCACCTCTCATGTCCTTCCTCTTCTCCCTGTAGATCGTAGTCCCCCCTAGCACTACCAAGCCCATTTTGGTGTATCAACACCGAGAGCCTAGACCGCCACCTCCCATTGACGTCACCCACTCATCTGCTAGTGGTCCAGATCCGCCAGCCTCTGACCAGTCTGATCTCCCAATTGCACTTCGCAAAGGTAAACATGCTTGTATTGATCACCCCCTTGATTGTTTTGTGTCCTATCTTGTTGTTTCGCCTTCCTATCACAGTTCTCTTATAGCCCTGGACAACATTAAGATTCCAAAAAGAATTGACACTGCCCTTCATGATCCTTCCTAGAAAACAACCATGAATGAAAAATTTGCTGCCCTTGATAATAACAACACCTGGGAGATGGATCCTCTACCTCCGGGAAAGACTCTAGTTGGGTGCAAATGGGTTTTTGCTTTGAAGCATAATCCAGATGGATCCATTGCCAGATATAAGGAACACCTAGTTGCCAAAGGCTTCACGCAGACATATAGGGTGGACTACTAGGACATTTTTTCACTTGTAGCCAAGATTACCTCTGCGCATTGTTCTCCCTTGCAACTACTTATGCCTGGCCCCTGCACCAGTTAAAAGTGTACATGCTTTCTCCTCCAGAGTTTGTCAAGCAGGGGGGGGGCTCAACTTTGTCTGCAGACTCAAGAAGGCTCTCTATGGTCTTAAACAGTCTCCTCGTGCTTGGTTTGAGAAGTTTAGTAGTGCATTGTTATCTTATGGTTTTACTCACTGTTAGTTGGATCATTCAGTCTTCATCTACCTCCTCCACTCAGTTGTTATGGTTTTGGTAGTGTATGTTGATGATATTGTCCTCACAGGTAACAATGATGCGACCATCTCTTCCTTGAAACGTTATCTTCAATGGACTTTTGATATTAAGGATTTGGGGCCCCTCCGATACTTTCTTGGAATTGAAGTTGCTCGGTCTTGTCGTGGCCTCTCTCTCTCTCAAAGGAAGTATGCCCTGGATCTCCTCCAGAAAGCTGGCTATTCTGGCTGCAAACCCACTGATACTTCGTTGGATGTGAACATCAAGTTATCTGCATCTGATAGGACTCTTCTTGACACACCAAGTTTTTTACAGAAACTCATCGGCAAGCTCATTTATCTCACCATCACAAGATCGGATTTATCTTATGATGTTGGTGTCATCAGCCAGTTCATGTATGAACCACAGGACACTCACCTCTATGCTGTGTTCCGTGTCCTTGGGTATCTTAAGGCTCATCCTGGCCACGGTTTGTTCTATGCACACCAACCTACTTGTTCGGTTCGCAGTTATTTTGATGTTGATTGGGCCGGGTCTCGGGATGATCGCCACTCTACTTCCGGCTATTGTGTTTTTCCTGGGCTCACATTTAGTTGCTTGGCGAAGCAAGAAACAGTCAGTTGTTGCTCGTTCAAGTGCTAAGGCCGAATATCGTGCCATTGCTAATACTGCTTCTGAATTGTTGTGGTTTCGACAATTTCTTATTGAATTGGGCTTTGCTCCTGCCGATCCACTCTTCATGTTCTGTGACAATTAGGCGGCCATCAATATTGCCTCAAATCCAGTCTTTCATGAGCGGACTAAGGACATTAAAATTGATTGTCTCTTCATTCGTCAGTATATTTCTGAAGGCCGATTTTTCACTCTTCATCTAAAGTCTAAAGATCAACTTGCAGACATTTTCACAAAGTTTAGTTCTTCTGAACTCAGCTCGATTCGGTTGTTAGCAAGTTGGGATTACTCGACATATTCGAACCAGCTTGAGGGGAATGTTGTAGGACCCAATTCAGGATAATTGATCTGACTAATCCTAGTTTGGAAAGCGAACTATGTGGTTTTATGATTTAATGTAGATAAGTATTCTCTTATTGTATTTCCTTTTTTGCCACTTTAAATTGCTCACTTTTTCCTATTTATTCATGTATCCTCTAAGAGAAAAATACATATTCAATACAAAGAATTTCTTCTCCATTTCTACAAAGAATGCATTTCTCCATCGTGACATGAAAGAAGAAGCTTACATGCTACTACCTCCAGGCTTTATTAGACAGGAGCAAGGGAATGTATGCTGACTTAAAATTGCACTATATGGTCTCAAACGGTCTCCTCGGACGTGGTTTGATAAATTTAGCACAATCTTGTTAAATTATGGTTTTGCACGATGTTAATCATCTCATTCTATTTTTTGTGTATTATGCTAAAGATGTAATATTTTTTGTGGTTTATGTGGATGACATAGTCTTAATATGGAATAATGAGTCTTCTATCAGTGCTTTGAAAGCCTATCTGCAACAGTCTTTTGATATTAAGAATCTTGGCTTACTTCATTATTTCTTGAGAATTGAAGTTCTCGATCATCAAAAGGACTTATTCTCTCTCAACGAAAATATGCTTTAGATCTTCTTCATGGTATTGGATATTCTGGATGCAAGCCTGTATATACTCCACTTCATGTTAATTCAAAACTTTCTACATCTGATGGGACTCTTCTTCCTGATCTCCGCTTTTATCAGCAGTTGGTAGGCAAGCTCATTTATCTTACCATCACCCAACCTGACTTGTCTTATGTTGTTAGTGTGGTTTGTCAGTTTATGCATGCTCCTATGATGTTCACCTTCATGCGGCCTTTCGCTTTCTACGACATTTTAAGGCACATCCTAGTCGTGGATTCTTTTATAAGAATCAATCTAAGTTTCATATTTGTAGGTACTCTGACATTGACTGGGCTGGTTCTCCTGATGATCGACGATCTACTTCAAGCTTTTGTATTATTTTAGAATCGCATTTGGTTTCTTGGCGAAGCAAAAAACAAAATGTTGTTGTTCGTTCCAGTGTATAAGCAGAATATAGGGCCATGGCCAACACAACATGTGAATTATTGTGGTTCAAACAGTTTCTTGATGAATTGGGCTTTCCTTCGTCAGAGACACTTATTATGTTCTGTGACAATCAAACTGCAATCAATATTGCTTTTAATCCAGTTTTTCATGAGGGTACAAAACATATACAGATTGATTGTCATTTTCTTTGACATCATATTTCCTCTGGAATATTGTCACTCCATATTTGAAGACTAAGGATCAATTAGCCGACATGATGACGAAAGCCATCTCACACTCTTAACTAGATGATGTTTTCAGCAACTAGGGCTTGATTGATATCTTCGCACCAGCTTGAGGGAGAGTATTGTAAATAATATTTAAGAGTTGACCAACAGATTGTATTGAGTTGACCGACATATATCCTTCGTTGTAATTGATTATTCTTTCCTTTTTTGCCACCTTGATTGGCTCTTTGTAATCTATATATTCATCTATATTCTTCTTCTTCAATACAAGAAATACATACATATAATTAATCTCTCTCAGTTTTTGTCCCTTCTTCTCATTATTTTCTTCCCTCTTTTACATCTTTCCCATCAACAATAACAAAGTGGGCATATGTCTTTAATATCAAAAGAATTCTAAAGTTAGCTTTTAGAGCAGTTATAGATGACATTGCTCTCGGTTAAAACATTATCAAGAAGCATAATGTCCTTGCCTATATGGCTTATAATGACAAAATGATTCGAGTGGCGACCAAAAAAAGAAAAACCATATGCCTGTAAGACATTGCTAAATTTATCAAACCATTCTTGCCAGGATTGTTTGAGGCCATTATGGTCTTCTTAAGTCAATATACTAATCCTTGTTGTTCCTGTCTAACAAACTAGGTGGAAAGACCATGTACACTTCCTCTTTGAGATCTCCATGTAGAAACACATTCTTAACACCAAGTTGATGAAGTGGCTATTGGTGAGTGGTAGCAATTGCCATCAACAGATGAGTAGATGTAAGTTTGGTAACTGGAGAAAAGTTTTTTTGGTAATCAATCTCACAAGTCTAGGTAAATCCCTTAGCCATTAGATGGGCCTTATATTGAGCAATGGAGCTATCATGATTGCGTTTGAGTGCAAATAACGATTTGCAACTAAGTGGAGTTTTTCCTTCCGGAAGAGGCACCATCTCCCAAGTATTATGACATTCAAGTGCAACCAATTCTACAAGCAATTTTTGCCACAGCTCGATATTCGTTCTTAACATTGGAATGATTATGAAGACCCATGATGGTCCATAGGTTTAAGCAATTTTTAAATTATTTAGATTTAGAGCAAATGTATGACTATTTCGTGATTTTCATTTATTGTCTTTTGTGTAGTGGATGTTTGAATGACATAAATCTGACTCCTTGGATGACTTATTCAATTACCGGTCCAACAAGCTCAACTTTTTGTCCAATTCTAACACCAATTGATGAAGTTATGACCAAGTTTCTAATAGAAGTGTTAGAAAATATCAAACACTAACACTGCATTGATTTTTGGTGTTGGAAAACCACTTGAACACCCACTCTTTTCTTTATAATTAGAGGCAACCCCATGACATTGAACCAAATGGCTGGCTCATATGATCCTTTTTGATGCAAAGACACAATCTTCCAAAGGCTTGCTTTACCCAATCTTTGACCAAAAAGGAAATGAAAATGGTTTTTGAAGAGAACCTCAAGATTTTGGACTGCATAGACTCTCTCTCTCTAGTTTGAAAGGTGAAACAAAAACTTAATTGACTAGGACTACATGGTTGAGGTTACAAGTATGGAATTACTATACAATTTACAAAACTATGCCCTAATGTCATTCCAATGAAAACCTCACAAACAAATTACTCCTATAAACTCGTCATTTTATTAAAAGGTCCTCTAAGTTACTTGTCAATCTCCTTAGTGATAGAATCATACCTCTTGTAATGTCTTCCTAGAGCTCTTACCTCTCTTAACCAATAATAGTAGTCTCCAAATAACCTTCTTTCCACTAATGTCAAAGCTATAACACAAAACAATCACCCTCAATGATCAAATTCTAGAAATTCTGTCTTTGAAGATCATCACTATTTCCATAATAACCACTAAAGTGGCCTTATTAGACCCCTCTCCCACTGGCCCAAGGTGTTAAAAAACCGGCCTTTGAATTCATTTTCCTCATCACCCACTTGACTAACATCATTTTTGTTGCTTCATGCATATTATTTGTAGAACTTTCTTTCCTTTCAAAAGTCCCATTATCTTCTTTCCTTCAAAATGGTCCACAAAATGGCTGGCAGACTAACTTCTCTGGAGCACCTTTATCCTCCTGGGTATTTCTCTGTTAAGTATTTTTGTAGATGGTTGATGTGTGTTGGTGATACTCGTGTTAATCCAAAAATATGAAAGGGCGAAGCTAATCCAAAAAACCATTTTATGTTATTACTTTTTTCCATTTTTTTAGCTATTACAAATCTTCAATTAGCCTTATCGGTTTTCAATGGCTAGCTTTAATTGTATGTCAGTTACATAGCCAATTTTCTTTAAAACCCTTTATTTTCCTTTCAAAAATACAAAAAAGTTCCTTGACTTTTAGAAACTAGAAAATAAAAATCCCAATCTCTCTATCTCTAGTTTAATATGTGGGCACTCAATGTCTTGGAGATCCAATTGATTTTAGATTGCTACTACTCATCAACCCCTATCGGAGGAGCAGGTGGTTGTATCTTTGGGGCAGCTTCGCTCTGTGTGTCATCCCACGTTGCATAACTCGTCCTTAAGAGGCATCCTAGATGTGACTTGGTTGAGCCTAGGATAAATGATTTTTGCTGTTGTTTGTTACCGCTGTTGGTTCAACGTCCTGCTTTCAGAACTTCACAAATTTTGGACATCTTTCTGAATACTGTCAACTTTTATTTAATAGGTTCATTGCATTTGACTATTGCCCCTTTACTGGTAGCCCAATTTTTTAACAAGGTTTAGGTCTTCAATTGATTTTAAGCATAAAATGAAAACAATAAAAGGAAGAAAACAACACTAGTCTGAACCCCAACATTTTAGTCAAGCGGGCAGCATCTCTATTGCGCTCTCCTCCAATAGCCGACCTTTTCTTTCTCTCTCTCTCACTCATAAACTGACATTATCTTTTTAAATTGTTTTCCTCTTTTCGTTTTCAATTTTTGTCTTTTTAATTCTCCATGCTTTAATTCTTTTTCCTCTTGTTGGGCTCGGGCTGTCCATCAAGCTTGTGAGGTTTGGGCTTTAGCATATATTTGAAGTCTGTGTTGGGCTTGGTCTTGGGCTTGGGCTTTGGCTCCAATTTGTTAATTGAATTCATGCTCACACAGCATAAACCAAACCCAATCCCAAACTTCTTGCCATTATGACTTGATTCTACTGTCTACAATTGATGCAAGATATCCATGTGTATGGTACATCTGAGCTCAGAAGGATCCCATAGAATCCTAATGTCCTTGAACCCAAGGAGGGTTTCTTACAAAAGGAGAACATCATTGTGGTTTCTGATTTCCACACTTAAATGCATTAGTGATTGACGGTCATCGATTGAACCTCATTATTCAAAACTGCAGCTGAATACCTCCATATCCAGTACAAGTTTGTACATACATCATTGAATCTGTTTCTTAAGTTGTTATGCTGCACTCCTATCAGGCCAATTATATACAATACCTTTTTTAGGTGCTGATGTAGAGTGTCTGATGAGATTTCTGGGGCCATCTCTTGTCAAGACATGCTGTGTCATTTCTCCATTGCAGCCTGTTTGATTTCCATCTCCCTAAAAGATATGAGCAGACTGATTGCTATTTGCTTCCATGTGAGCAGGTTCATATGTGACTCATGAGACAAACCACTTTGTCTACTTTTATGTGGAGCAAAAGGCAATCCTACTGTTCAAGTCTGGTTGAGGATGGTGATGACATTGACGATGGACAGAAGCTATATGATATTGGAAGGTGAATGATTTTGAATGCTATATTTGCATTTGTAATCTATTAGTTGAAAGCCTAGGTTCACTTCTACGATGTTTCTTGTCTGTATATTGATTTCACGGTGCATCTACTGCAAACCTCTACCTGTCTGTAGATTTGAGGGTATTTTCCCCAGACTTCTGTTAAGAGCAAGGGTTTTTTTTTTTTTAATTCTTATTGACATGAGAGCTCAGAAGCAGGTTTCTCAAATTTATACTTACTATTATTGCCATTTCCCATGCTCGCACTGCATGTATGCAGGATGTTCTGGCCTGAGAGAGGCTGGAGCAATCAGGTTGAAGGTGGACAGTGTACCAAGTATGGAACATAGGGATTGGTTGAAAGAATATTGGCAAAAAATTCATGCTCATATGAGTTTGCCTGAACTTTAGGGCCAGGATTCCTTCACAGTATGATGGCATTTGGTACTGTGAAGGTGAAGTATTTGATGACCTTCAGCATACGATGCCAGTATGTATTTCAGGCTTTGATCCATTAGCTCAGCAATTTTAGAGAGAACAAAAGTGCAATAGACAAGGTCAAACCTATTGGGGTGCCTAACCATTTCACCATAGGTGGTTTGGCAATACTTGGCTTTTTTTTTTTTTTTGATAAATAGGTATCTGTATCCTACATTGGAGGGGAGACTAGTCCCATGGATACTCGAAACCACCTGTGAACTTGTGTATAAATTTAGCTTGAGAGGAGTCGAATCCAAAATCTTTAGTTTAATCCAGGGTCGACCCTGAGATCCCTTAAAATTTCAGGGGCCTAGGCCGAGTGAGATTTCAGGGGCCTTTTGTGACTGGTATATTAAGGAGTTTAAGTGTGTGGGGGCCCTTTCCGTCTGTAGGCCTAGGCAACAACCTACACTGCCTATGCCCAGGGCTGGCCCTGGTCTACTCTAAGATGCTTAGACTAATACTTGATGTAGTTGCTGCTTGTTTTCATGTTATTCCGTTGAATTGTTTGAACGCTTACCTTCCACGCTCATAAAACAAAATTTTGCTTGTGCATAGTAAGACTCTTTTTCCCTGTACAAATGTTGTTTATGGGTGATAGTCTGCCGTTCGGCCCATGTGGGCCTGTTGGGGTCCAAATTTAGAACTAGCAACCTCCATGGATTGTATACATATTTAATTTGTACCCATTTTGAGTGTGATTTCATCTTTAGATTAAAAGTCTATCTAAACTGATTTCATTTTGACTGCTGATCTTTTGACCTTTAAAAATTATGGCCTTTTGAATTTAATAAACCTAATTTTGTATGACAAACATTATTATGAAAATACTTTTCAAATCCTTTCGATCGCAATTGTTGTTGCTTAGCTTACGGATACGATTCTTTTCAAATCGACTGATGTCATCTTGATAAGAACTAACTACCATCAAGTCGATGATGCCAGCAAGGATCATCTCTCTTATTGAATTGTGTGAATACTCCCTTCAAGTCGATGATGACATCAATTTTGGTGGGTTCGAGTGTAGTCATAATAGAATTTGTCTTATCCATGACTGAGTTCTTAATATCGGTCGATACCAAATAAACTGATCTGTAGGTGATATCTCAGGTTTATCAGCCAATATTT
This sequence comes from Chimonanthus salicifolius, assembly GCA_013350335.1. Classification (NCBI taxonomy): domain Eukaryota; kingdom Viridiplantae; phylum Streptophyta; class Magnoliopsida; order Laurales; family Calycanthaceae; genus Chimonanthus; species Chimonanthus salicifolius. The sequence goes on from CM023534.1 coordinate 47,367,602, forward strand.
CAGTTTGTAAAGTTATCCCTATCACACCAGGGGTTAAAAAAAATTTCGTCACGGTACGGTCTCTGGACATTAACGGCAATTGTTAATGATAGGATATTTTCAAATTCCCGGGTTTTTACCGGAATTTAACAGAAAAATCTCACAGAAAATAAAAATAATTAAAAATAATAAATAATAAATAATTCTCATATAATATTTCTTGAGTAAAAAATATCATATAATTCTATATGAGTTCATTGTTAAATATCATATCAAAGTCATGGTGTTAATATAAATATTATAAATAATATTAAATTATTAAGTAAGATTTAATTGATTAGTCGAAGTAAGATTTTAAGCAAAAATATATGCTATTTATTTTATCTTTGCACTACAAATACCTATTTAATATCTAATTGCATGATTTCATTTTAACGGTTGAAGTTATCATCATCTATGTCTTATTCATATTATTTTACTTTTTTTTTTTGTTAATTGATAGTCATTTATTTATGTTTAGTTACACATGTATTTTTTCATTTTTATATTTTAATTTTTTCATATTATTGTAAGTTTTCAAATTTTAGAACAAACTCCATCAAATATAAGTATCAAATTTCACTTTTTAGATTCTTATTTTTATTTTTATTATTTTGTTTTCCACATTAATTAAAATAGTTAACAAATTCTACTCTTATTTTTAAAATAATTTTTATTTTGTCTTTTTTTATAAGTATAATTAAATTATATAATATTAAGTAGAGATGTTGTTTAAAACTATCTTAGTAAAAATACAAAATTGGAGAGTGTTCCCATTACTTGACTCAGAATATAAAAAGAAAACAACAACAAACGGCCAAACATGTGTCTCTCTCCCAAACTGGGGAATGTTGGGAACACTGAAATGCAGTTTGTCCCACATGGAGTAAGGAGTAAAACCCTTAGTCAAGGTGGGGCTATACAAGAGGCAAGTGACAAGTGAAGTATGACACTCTTTGCTAGGTCCTATGGGTTGGTAATATGTGGCCCAATGGGCTACATGTTATAAAAATAAGTTTTTAAAGGGAAAGCCTTTTCAGGATTTGCCCAAATAGATTTTTTTCGGAAATTTAAAATATCCATTTTTGAGATTTAGGTTTTTATAGGTAAATTAAGTTTTTTTTTTGATAAAAACGTGTTTTTAATGTGATATTATCGTTTTTCTCATTAAAAATGTATTTTTAATGGGAATTTCTCATTAATAACGGCCAGGGATGCAGAAAACTCCCCGGCCGAATTATCTGCTAATATGATTCTCTCTCGTCTTTTTTTTTAAATATCAATATTATTTTATTATTTTATTTTTCTGAATTAAAAAATATAAAAAAACTAAAAAAGAAGCTGTTTTTTAAAAAAAAATTGAAAATGTAAATACCGGCTGATGTTTTGAATATCAGCCGATATATGGGTCCAGGCCCATCACCTTTTTTTAAAAAAAAAAAAAAAATACCGATATTAATCATGTCGGACCAATATGATTTGGCTATATATTGGCCAAATCGGCCGACACAATTACATATAGGCCGTATTTATACGCCTGTTAAAATCTAAATCATATCGGTCGATACGTTTCGTATCGGCCTATATCTATACTCCTGATGAAGGCGATTGCGATAAAATGTCATTTTTAACAGGAAACAATATTTTTCCATTAAACACATGATAAATTTAAATATTTCGGCGATATTTGTTACATTGATATGGGTCGCATGCTCGTATTACTGATACACTTTCTTTTTTCTTTTTTAATTTTTTCTTTCAAAAAATTCAGAAAAAATATAGAAAATCAAGAAAAAATAGGGTTTTATTTTTATGTAATTGTACCATTATATAACTGTCATTTAGATATCAAATTGGAGTGTACAAGTTATGAAATTGAGATTTCAATAATTTTGCAATTTTTTTTGAAAAGTAGCCAAAAATATTAGAAAAATGAAAAATAATTTCTTGTAAACTTTGACAAAATTTTGATCTAGTTAATTAATATGAAATGATTTTATTTAAAAAGAATTACTCAACTTAAATAAATGGTTGTAAGCATTAAAAAAAGGAATTTATATGAAAATAATTGAAAAGAATGAAATGAATATTAAAAACAATTACAAATAAAGAATGAACATATAATAATGACTAATAAATAAAATAAATAAATTATGTACTTCTGTAGGCGTATATGTATTGAAATTGTTTATCTTCAAAATTTGTATAGTATATGAAAAAACATAAGCCACTAATGTCATGACGATCTTGATAGAATAAAATAAAAAATTCTGATTAGTGTAAATTGTGTTAAGTAAATAAGTTAAATGGATAGATAAATTAGGTGGATTAGACCTTATATTGGAAGGACATGTGCTTTTGAGACTGAGTGTAATGGGATGGAACATTTTTTTAGCATCGGACACCACCGAGAGAGATATTTTCGTAAGGATTAGGAAGCAGCACAATCTATTCGGCTTTTGAGGGGGGACATTCCTATGTAAGAAGATATAATCATACGTTGTAATTAGTAAAGAAAGGATATAAAAAATTCACAACTATTATTTGCTATATAAAGCAATAAAATAATTATTAATACCCCGTCTTGCCGAGTCACATATTTGTCAATTTCATAACTCAAGCGAAGCCTTGCCTCGGAAGAACGAAACATGAATCAAGACTCAAGTGAAGGTTGAATCAAGTCCAAGATTGGAAGATCAATGAAGATTCAACATCATCATCACTATATGGTAATCACCAAGGTAATCGACCATAGATGACCTCTAGGGTGGACCACACACCTCTAGGAAGACCTTGACTAGGCTTAGATATCACATCTGGATAATCTAATTAAGCCTAAGTGAGCTTTGACATCCAACAAAACCAAGTGGACTTAAACTTGGAAAACTGATGAACTGTCAGGACGACACATCTTGTCCGGCAATCTATCGCCTTGGATAAGGACAACCCTTCGTGGTCTAACTATCCATCATCCGGATTGACAAGGTTCTGGTTGGAAAAATACTGCCAAACAAGTTCACTCTCAGGCGGATACTATCGTGGGAACACGACCCATCATGGCAACGACCTATCGGCTGGATTTTTCAGAGTTCTATTTGAAATCACTCTGTAAATCTCAGTTGGTCTCAAGGTGATTGTATCGCCTAGAGTACGACCCACCGGCACTGAATTTCACGACCCATCATGAAACACGACCTATCGTGTGTGACCATTTTTGAACTGTTGAAGTGCATTAATGTGCAGCGGTTTGGTTGGTGGCAAGTCACTTTCAAATCTCACAACCCATCGTGACCCACGGTCGATCGTGGACTTACCAATTTCGAAAAATCTGGTTTGTCCATATATACTCCACTGTTTGGAGATTTTAAGGATCCCTTGGAACAACATTTAAGATCCCTTTTTAAGAGCATTTATGATCCATCTTGAGAATCATTAAGAGACTTACCTACTTGAATTCATTGGCAAATTCAAAGGCTAATCAAAGGATCATCTCTCTAAGCTTTTCACCTTGTGAATCATTTGAGAATCCAATCAACAGTTGATTGAGATTAAAAGAGAAAAAGGGAAACCAAGTCTAGGATCAATTTACAAATCCAAATCTTAGAAACCTCTCACATAGCTTGTAATTGCTCATACCTTGGCGCATCTTCGTCATCAATGAAATCACATTGGAAGAACTCTATAAGAAACACATCTACATCTTGTGAGGTACAAAAAGGCAAGTGTTTCTTCTTGTTTGATTTTCATATCAACTTGTTCAGTGGATTAAAGCAAGGTGCTTGAACCACTCTAATAAATAGAGGGAAAAGGATTAGACCGGGGTTGGTTGAACCTTTCAAAACTAGGATTCGAGTTGGGTGAAAGTCTCACTCTATTTGAGTAAGGCGTAATTCCTTCTCTATTAATGAGGGCGTAATTTCCCACAAAGTAAATCTGGGATAACCCAGGTTGGGTGAGTCCATCAGTGGTTGTAGGAGGGATTTACTCCGAACCACTTTATATCGGGTGTTTGGCTCTTTGTTTGTATGATTGAATTTTGTACACTGTTGTTATCACATACTTGATTAATCTTGTTTATTCCGCTACAAACTATTGTACTTAATCGAGGAATTTTTAAAATGCCATAAAATTAGAGATTGTCATATTAAACCCCCCCCCTCTCTCTCTCTTCTCTCTCTCTCTCTCTCTCTGAGACAATCGTGCTCTAGCTCCGGGAACTTTCAATAGTCAAAGACATGGTCAAGGTTACTCACAAAGCTAGACTCAAGAAAAGAGAGATTGCGAGCAATAGAGGGAAATGGGAAGTCAATGACGGTGTGAAGGCAGATATACATATCAACGAGTCAAGAGTTAAACATTTTCAATTCCTATAAAAGTAAGAGATGTAAGATATTAACTTTAAAATTGAAATAACAGTACTACATATGGACAATAGAGACCATTAATAGATGAAACAATAAGTTCAAATGAAACACATGAATCCAAAATTAATAAATGCAATTGAAAAACATAAAATATATAATAATTACCTTTTAGAAGTAGGTGATTCAATATCTAGGTTCGCCAAAATTCACCCACGTTGTAATCTAAAAATGGATAGTTCCAGCTCAACAATTAAGAAGGATCAAGTTCGTCGTCTCGACGACATGGGTCAATGATGGAGAAATTAGGCCTAATGGACCTTAATCACATTGGTGCAAATTGATTTGGCTTCCATGACCCAAATTGCCTAAAGTAGACAATCTTGGATTCTGTCTAATAAATTCAATCACTTTGTTAATCTGAGCCCAATTACCAATTAGGCTCAAGTAATCTAGACATGCTTGTAAGCCCAGAATTTCTAAAGCTTATGTATTGAGAAAACCAATAAAGGGGTAGTGAAATACCAAAACTGCCCCCCCCCCCCGCTTTTCCTATCAAAGGAAAGGGCACTCTGTAACGACTCGTCCCGCTAGTATAATATTGTATGCTTTGGGCCTACACACAGATCCGCACGGCTTTGCTTTGGCGAGCCAATCCACTTTTACTCCCAAAAAGCCTTGTACTAGAAGGAGAAAGGCTAACCACTTATATATAAGGGAATTTTCAATACAACTAGCAATGTGGGACTTTTTGGGGCGGGGTATTACAATCTACCCCCCTTAAAGCCAGAGCCGTCCCCGACTCTGCACACACAACAACCAAGCCCACACCTTCAGGCAGAGAATTGAACCATGCTCTGATACCATTTGTAACGACCCATCCCGCTAGCACAATATTATCCGCTTTGGGTCTACACACGGACCCGCACTGCTTTGCTTTGGTGAGCCAACCCACTGTTGCTCCCAAAAGGCCTTGTGCTAGAAGAAGGAAGGCTACTACTTACATACAAGAGAACTTCCAATGCAATTAGCAATGTGAGACTTTTTGGAGTAGGGTATTACACCATCAGCCTTCTCCCTTCACTGTCGATCTCCCTCTTTCCCTTTTCTGTTCTTTTTCAAGCGACCAAACGGCCCTGATGCTCTCTATCTCACGGGCCCTTAGTGACCCACCCTCACACTGCCAACAGCCACCTAACTCACTCTCTCTCCTATTTTTCTCTCATTCTCTTCTGTTTCTTCTTCTTCCTCCTCACAAACGGACGGAAGCACTGAGCTTCCCTGGATCTTCTGGACACTCAATGACGTCAGGAAAGGTGCCTAAATTTACCCTCTAGCTTAATTATAAGGTTTAAAAAGGGTTAAGATCAAATTTGAGTAAAATTGGAAGAGAAAATGAAGTTTTTGGAAAACCATTGGAAAATGGCTTTTAGTCACTTAGTTCTTGTAGCCGTAAGATCAAGGCTCGTTCTCAGTCGAATCTATAATGCTAATTTTTGAAAATAAAGTAAAATCCATGTAGAACTCATCTGAATGGCTAATTTTTGGAGTTAGGTTTTAAAGCCACTCCATTTCGGAGATAAAAATCAGATATTCCGCTCGTTCACTATCTATTTCTGGTAGGTTTGAGTACTCGGGAATATCTCAAGTACTCAAAGCCTCGAGGGCTCGAAACAGAGAATAGTCTATTTTTCAAGCGGTTTTCAATTCTCATGCTCGAGGGCTCAAGAAACAGGCCCAAGGGCTCGAGGAACAGGCCTGAGGGCTCAAGCAAAGTCTAGGGACACAGATGTCATTTTCATGTTTGTTTCCAAAATTGCTTAAAATGAGATTTTTAAGTTAATACCTAATGCTTGTGAAACATCTCCATCTGCAAACAGTCAACACACAATTTACATAAAATAAAAGTGGTAAAATAATAGTTATTAACTTAAGTTAATACCTAATGTTTGTGGAATGACCTGGGGCCTAGCACTTAATGCTTGAGAAACATCTCCATCTGCAAACCTTTTTGTCTGTATGCCCTCTTAGTGATGGGCCTTTGGTTCGAAACTGGTTCAAGTCTACAGATAGAATCTATCGCCCATTTCTATGAGTTTTTCATGCTTTACTCAGTTTACTAGAGGCCCTGCCTAAATGCTGTGTCTTAAATTTACTACAAGCGCACAAATCATATATAGTATAGCATATAAGTGCGAGGTCAAACTCAAAGGAAATCAACAAAATATATATATAAAAAGATAAATTGGCACCATTAAAAATAATGCAGTTTAAGAAATTACAATTATGGAAATCGATCTAAACATGGAGAAATCTTCTAAAACTTGGAATTATGTTATTAATTTAGCAACTCTCTAAATTAGAAAACCAATCTAAAAATAGAACAACATCTTAATTTGGAATTTAAGAAAACATGAGATCAATTTTTTTTATAGAAATTCAATTTATCACAAAAACTATGGAATTAACTTAGGATCATAAATTTATAAATGGTGGAATGAATTTAAACAACCTCAACTTAATTCAAAATTATAAAATTAAGATGCAAATAAAAATATTCCCAACCTAGTTCCAAAGTTTTATAAAAGAATTGAATGAATAAAATAAAATAAAAGAATAAAATATTCATATTATTTACAGTTGGACAGAGACAAGTATTCATGTTATCATATCCCATATTTTTAAGAAAATAAAATCAAAGCCTAGACTATGGAGCTTGCTTAAATTTCCAAACATACATTCAAGTCTTTCATGCATTATCATCCCGCTTATGAAAAATATGAATTCCATTAATTAAAATTTTCCAAATCAAGCCTTAAGCCTAAGCGGAATTTACACTTGTAATCTCAAATCCAAAATGTCATTCACTCTAAAAAGAGCCTTAGATTGAGAAAATCAACTCCACTTTTCCTAATTATTTCAACACTTTCCTTGAAAATCTTAAAATAATTTTCAACATAAATCCATAAAAAGAATGGTAATAAAATCACACCATCATAATGTAATAATTGGAAATTGGAAAACCATACATCTAAAAGCACACTTTAAATTTTATTAGTAATGGGAAAGAAATCAAGAATTACAATTCAAGGATGTCAATCGAAAATAAAAGAACTGGAATGCAAAACTAAAATTCACCAACCTGAAAAATCTCCTGTGAAACTCGAATTCTGCACAACCTCTTTTTGATTTTTTCCTCTCCTATTTCAATGCACAAGTATATTCCTTGTTCTAGTCAATTTTTCTATGTACCCTGACCTCTATTTATAGTGTGGAGAGAGGAGAAATAAAATACCCAAAACCAATGTGGGACTTTAGGCCCTACACGAATTTAGGAAGCTCTCTCATTCAATCGTATAGGGTACATACGATTTTGCTAGTGTGGAAAATCTCAATGGGATTTGGACCCTATCTGCTGATTCAGCTTCCCTATCATGTAGATCTCCATTCCAACCAGTCTTTCCTTTTTCCAAAAAGTCTTGTACGATCCTAGCATTGCTTCATGCACATAATCCCATTCCCAATTTACCTCATATGATTCTAAGCACATGGAAATTGGAGAGTTTTTCTCCATTTTTCTCTCTCGCCTTTATTTTCTATCCTTATTCCACTTTGATACATCCGAAAATCCATGTTCCATCAATGCTATGAAAAATGCTTCTTTCTCCTGCATATGGTTACTACAACTACTATCTAGAAACCATATATCAACCTCACTTTTTTTGTGACTTAGATAAGTAAGGAACAAATTACCTTCATCTTGTTTTTCTTCTGTGAAATTTGCTTGTTGCTTAGCCTTTTTCCAACAGTTTACCTCAATATGCCCGTACTGCTTGCAAAAATAACATTGCTTGTTTTTATAATTCTATTTTTGGTTGCCTTTATCACCATTTTGACGATCTCATCCAGATCTTCCTCATCCTCTTCCACGACCACGATAGCCACCTCTTCCTCGGCCTTTTCTTGGATGTTTATGATCAGAAGCATCTTCGACATTTCTGTCTTTCTTGGAAATCTCCACCTTGGACTAAAATGCATGCTCGATATTTTTTTTCTGCTGATATGTTCAACCTTTCTTCATGAGCTAATAACGAACCTTCATTAAGAGAATAATTAGACAAATCTTTACTCTTCAATAGCAGTAACTACATGATCAAACTTTGAAGGAAAACTCCTTAAAACATTTTCTACAACTTTCTGGTTTGAGATTGTCTCACTGAAAGTTCTCATTTGATTTACAGTAACAGAAAGTCTAGAGAAAAAATCTTGCACAGATTCACTACCTTTCATGAGAAGAGTCTCAACTCTATGAAAAGTTTGAAGTCTCACAGTGGTTACCTTGTTGTCCCCATGAAATTCTTGCCTTAAAATAGTCCAAGCTTCTTTTAATTTGGTGGCATTTGCAATTCGAGGAAAAATTGATATTGACACAGCTTGATACAAAACAAGTAGAGCCTTTGCAGTCCTTCTTACGAAACTCCTTCAAATCATGTGACTTCTCCGCTGTCTTATCAAGTGACTTCTCCGCTGCCTTGGAGCTCTCAGTATATGTATAACCATTCTCAACTAGATCCCAAAGGATCTTGTGAAATAAAGAAGGTTTTTATCTTAATGCTCCAAAATTCATAATTTTCTCCATTAAAAATAGGCACTAAAGATTGTGAGAGGTTAAGAGTGTTCATACCATTCGACATGATGAATCGCCCAAAACAAGAAAAATAAACAAACAAATACCTCTCTTTGATTCAAAGAAGATCTGCTACTGCAACCGATCTTACAGTCCAATACGCCTAATACTGAAAGAATCTGGCTTTGGATGCCAAAAATTGTTGGAGAAAGGGAGAGAATTGAGAAGATCACACTGATTTGTAGATGCAAAATATTTTTTCTTAACTTCCTTTCAACAATACTTACATACTAATTTATAGAAAATGAACCAACATAGTGGGCATCCCCACTTTCTTAGAATAACTACCTACAAACATCATTAGCCCACTAATACAACTAACACATCTAACCGTAGCACCACAACTTGCCTAAGTCTAGGAACCCATTGCCACAACATGAGACACCTCACTAACAAACATAGGACACCTCACTAATAAACATGGGACACCTAATCCCACATTCATGAGACTAACAACCCACATCCTAAATGATAGGGTAGTAGGATGAATCACAAAACAAACCGTGACTCAACATGTAACTAAGTCAATTTATGTGTGGTGGAGAGAAACAAATCAAGGGCTAGATTTGCATCATCAAAATGGTCATTTTTCCATGTTCATCACTAAACCTGAGATTTGCACCAAACACTTGTCGAACATTAGAGCTTGCTTTTTACAACTTTCTTTACTAGCTTTACTTATCGCTTTTCTGTACCCTTTGGGCTGAACTCTCGAATCGACTCGTGGCTCTGCCCAAGGAAATTTGAGAGGAGATGCTAAGTATTTTATTTGCTTTCGACTTTAAAAAACCCTGCATCGGTGTTATTTTCCTTATGTGTGTTTATGATTGTCATGTTTTATTTATTTTATGCATTTATACTCATGTATTTCTATACGCCTTGGTTTCCGAGGTATTCTTTTGTGCATGTGCTTTTTGCACGCTTTACGTTTAAGCATTTTATTTATTACGCTACCTTTTCTTTCTTTCCCGTCTTCTTTCAAAACTTGTCGGATTATGGTGAGGAGATTCAACCATACTTTTCTTTTGAAATGATCGCATACTGCATTTAAACTCTAAAACTGAAACCATTAATTTTACGACAATAATGGGATCCATGGACATGGCATGATGGAAAGACATGAACGGGACCAGAATGCAATACTTGACACTGCTTACACATGATGGATATATTTGTTAAAAGTTCTAACTGACAGAACGTAAGCATATGAGAGTGTCTAGGAGCTGAGGTCTAGTTGTTTATAAAAGAAGAATGGGACCTAGTTATGTGTCTAGAGATTAATAGGTTAAAATTGTTGGATGAGTACACATGGATATCAATCTCCAACTCAAATCCACGTATGAATGTGGTATTTTATATAGTTGGGTTTGTATGTGTATCTACGTGCATGGCTTGTATGAAATGGCTAAGTGTCGGTCTTGAAATCGGTAATTGTAAAGACCCGACGCAAATTAACGGTTGAATCTAGATTAGAACCTTAATGTGTAGAAATAATTAGGCAATCGGTTTCATTTTTACGTTTGTTTGATACTTGTGTGGTATTGATTGAACATTCAAAATTTTAATTATGTAGAAATTGATTTAAAACCAAGGAGATTCATGTGCAATTAAGGACTTTCATGCATTAAAAATTTGGGAATTTAATTTCTATGGATGGAAACTTTTACTTTGGGATTCCAAACCATCCAAACTTTCCATGGACAAGATCTACATGATTGTGAATTAATTGTACAATGTAGAAATCGAATTTATAAAATTGATTTAGGTCTATGGAAAATCGGTTAATGAAATTTGAGGTTTTTTTATTCCAAAATTTGTGTTTCATGGATCGATACTTCTAAAATTTGTTCCTTGAATGTGAAACCTAATTTTCTAAAATGTAACCCATCCAATTTTGCCATAGATTAATTGTACGTCTCTGAGATTTGATTATAAAAATTTTAGACTATGGTTGCAAGTGTAAAGCGTTGTTAACTGTTTACACAGAATTTTCGTTTTCTTGACGCTATCGTGAGAAAAATCATATGAGGGGCTTCTGGTCTAATTTTGCAACGAAATTTGATTTTTCTAGAAACTAGGCTGATAGGGCTAGTTGCCATAAAAATTCAGAATGAAAGCATATAGTTTGATGGCCCAAAATAAGTTTGCAAATTGGACGAAAATTCTAGCTTCTGTAAGACAGTTTACAAGAAAATTCATAACTTGATCTCTGGGCATCGAAACGGTACAACATTTTTGTCTATTTTCAACTAGACAAATAGATCTATCTCCAGTAAAAAATTGGAATCCATTACATAAGTGTTGATATCCTAAACTTGATCTGTAAGATGGACCTGGTTCCAGATCTCATATTTGTAGGCAATTTTGTTATGGTTCACTAAATAATTTTTAACATGAGTTGTAGAGATCAGAATGGTGCAACATTTGTGCCTAACTTTAAGCCCACTGCAAAAGATATATGTCCAGTAAAAATTTCAGAGGGAAAATCATTAATTTGATAGGTCAAATATGGTCTTTAAACTAGGATTTCGGGTAAGATTGCAATCTGTTGAGCAGTGGACATGTCTGATTAAATTGTCCATAACTCGGGCTAGGAAAGTCCGTATGGACTGAACCAAATAATTTATAATAGGACTAAATAGAGAAGTAGAATTTGAAAATATAAGTAAAAATAGATGAAGTTGGGACTTTAATAATAATAATGGTAATGAGATTCAATAGAAATGATATATAATCTTTGTTTCTCACAAGTTTAATATGATTTCATAAATTGGTAGTTGATGACAAGTGATGATTGAGTTGGCGCTGTTTAGCACATTTAGCGTACTAAGTTATCTAAAGTTCCGCATCCATTCCTTTCAAAAGACTTACCATGGACGACATCTTTCACAAATTCAAATCTACTACATTGGACGTATATATATATCTATATATATATATATATATATATATATATATATATATATATGTAAGCTTTGCTTGCAAAGTTGTTCAATGTCTTTGGATTTTTTAAATATTTAAAATTTTTGACATACTCTAAATATAGCAAATTTTTCAGTTTGTATTCGATGATACGCAATTAGAACTCACTTAGTGACTCATGGAATTTGGAGGTATGGGATTTCTTATTTTTCCAAAATTTTAAATACTTTTTAAAAATTTTAAAGGCAAAAAAATTATAGAAAAGGGGCCTGATATGGGTATGTATTTGCCACTATGTTGATTCCCTATTGGTTGGTAGACTACGTATTTAAACCCCTTGCTTCAATCTCAACCTTCTATTTTGTTAGTGCCCCTGGCTTGACCGAGTCACCTTGTTGTCAATTTCGTGAGCTAGATGAGCATTGCCTTGGAAGATTGAAGCAATGAATCAAGACCTCAAGTGGTGTGAAGATTGAATTAAGAGCAAAGCATTGGAAGATCAATTGAAGATTCAAGCATCACCAACTGTATGGCAATCACACAAAGGTAAATTGTTCATAGATGACCTTAGGGTAAACCCAACACAGCTAGGAAGACATTGTCTAGGCTTAGAACTCAAATTGATAAACATATACCAAGCCTAGAAGGAAATGGTCCAAAGCCTTGGAGCACCTTGAACATATCTTAGGAACAATGTGCGCTATCAAAATGGCATGACTTGTGAGGTTCTTTCAACCAATCAAATGTGGTAATCAACTAGGTAAAACTACCATGGTTGGATAGAGCATTGAAACAGATTTTCATAGAGCCCAATAACACTCAAATCGGAGTTCGGGAGCCCAAGATATGACCATTTTAGTAAGGACATTTTTGCTGAAAACTGACAGGACGACCCATCGCGAAACGATGATCGATGGTGAGAAAACATGGACGATCAATCGTGAAATGATGATCAATTGTTGGGAAAAAGACATGTTCTAGTTGAAAAAACACTGTCTTTTGGGTTCCTCTCAGGACGATACAATTGTGACCCACGACCTTTCATGAGCACGATCAATCATGAGGCCGATCAATTGTGGGTGACCGTTTTGTAACTGTTGAGATTACATTAAATGCATAATGGTCACATTTTCAACGGCACAAATGTAAGTCACAATCGATCGTGGTAGTGACCCATAGCCGTGTCAAATCGGGATTTTTATGACTATTTAAACTCCAATCCTTTGATGTATTTGGTTGGAGAGCTTGAGCCCTTGAATAGGAAAATCTAAGAGGCATTCCCAAAAGTTCCAAACCTCTCCCAAATCCTCTTCATGGACGTCACTTGGTGAATTATATAAAATCCAATCATCTTTGATTGAGATTAAAAAATAGAGAAAGAGAGAACCCATCTAGGCTCAACTTGCAAATCCATATCATAGAACCTTTCCTATAGATTATGATTGCTCTACACACAGCGCATCTTCATCTTCATACGACGTCACATTGGGAAAGACATCTGTAAGAAGCACGTCTACAAGTTGTAAGCTCAAACAAGGCAAAGTGCTTCTTAATTTGATTTACTTTAAAATCAATTCATCTTGTGAAATGGTACTAAGGTAAGGAAGTTTGAAGCACTATAAAAAATAGAGGGATAAAGAAGTATGCCGGGGTTAGTCGAATCTTTCAAAATCTTAGGCGATTGGATGAAATTATCATTCAATTGAATAGGTGGAAGTCCTATTCTATTTGTGAGGGTGTAATTCCCCACCTAGTGAATGTGGGATAGCCCAATGTTGGGTGAGTCCAACAGTAGATGTAGGAGGGATTTACTCTGAACCACTATACATCTTGTGTTGTGGGTGTTTGGTCTTATTCTTGTGTGGTCGATCTTTTATTGGTACACTCTCTTATCATACAACACATTTTCTTGATTAATTTATTTTATCCACTGCAAATTATTTTAATTAATAAAGAAATTTGTGAACATCATAAAAATTGGTGATTGCCCCCTTAACCCCCCCCCCACCCACCCCCCCCCCCCCCCCCCCTCCTCTCCTCTCTAAGTCAATCCTGACTCGTTGTTGAGCACTGAAATATTATATTTTTACCTCTGATTATTGGACTAGTTAGCATTGATTTTATATATGTCACATGCATTTAATGTCATTTTCTAGTTTTGTAGATAAAAATGGAGAGTTCAGAAAAATAATCTTAAAATAGTGGATAATTGCAAGTTTGGTGCTTAATTCCGAAGACCTGGAATTTTTATGATTAATTTCACTCTACTTTTAGGGTTTTCATGTAAATTGATTAGTCTAGATCTGATTATGAGAGTCTAGATTAAATCAATATTCTAAATTTTAAAGTGGTGAAGTTAATTATTTAATTCTAGAAGAGAAAACCTGCAATTCAAGAGGCAAAGGCTAAAATTCAAGATTAATGGGCTAGTTATCCACTTCAATTGGGCCAAGCCTCCACATACCAGCATTGGGCCTAGGTCACAGACAGTCCATGCGCATATCACAGATGGGCCAGGCCAATGTGCATTCCAAAGTCCAACAAAGGCCCAAGTCCTCAAGCTCAAGTCCAAGGTCCACTGAAGGTCCATGTGCTCATTTATAGGTCGAAAACCTAAGTCCATAACCCAGTCACACACCCAAGCCTTGTCTATTTTCTTATCCATCCACACCATCCAATCTCCATCTTAAATCCTAACCGTTCATCTCATGCATCAAAATTAGGTAGACCTTAGACCCACCTATCAAATCCAACCCACACATTCATGACATTAGATCTAGGCCATCCAACCTACCCATCATCTAGATTAACCTTAAGATCATGACTATCCATGCATCATCTCATCATCCATCAATCTAGATCATCCATCACTCATTAAAGTCATTAGATTTAGGACATTTCATCACAACTATCCATTCCATGCATCCATTTTAGGTAAATCCTAGAGCCTCCATGCTAATCCATTGCATACATACATCATGTTAGATCTAGGTCATTCATTCTATCATCCATCTATCTTAACCTTTAAATCATAACCCTCCATTAGGAAACTTACCATTCATATAATTTATTTCACCCAATAAACCTTAGAGCCATTAGATCTTAACCCAAAGCAATCTAAGCCATTCACTCATAAAAACCCTAGATCTAGAATAGCTTGCATTCCAAGCCATGCCATATCACCTACACCTCATCCCCAATCCACAAAGCCTCCACACTATTTTCTCTCTCTCTCTCTCTCCTATCCATTTGAATTTCACAGTCAACCCTAAGCCATGTCACATCTTCATCATCCATCCATTCATTCATTTCATCTCTTAATCACATCCATTCATTTCATTGCATCTCATAAACCCTAAAACATACAGTGAAATTCGCCCATGCCATGTCATAGCCATCCAGATCCAATATTTTCTCAACCTTTTCTTGCACTCCACTCTAACCCCTCCTCCAAGCCAGGGGTTGAAATATCGGCCGATACGATACGTATCGGCCGATATATATCGGTTTTGGATATGTGAATATCGGCCGATATGTATCGTATCGGCCGATATTCACAATATCGGCCTTGATATCGGCCGTATTATATCGGCCCGATATCAAAATATCGGCCCGATATCAAAATATCGGCCGATATCAAAATATCGGCCGATATTTAAAAAAACAAGGAAGAAAGAGAAAAATATCGGCCGATAACGATATATCGGTCGACATATCGTATCGGCCGATATATCGGCCGATACCGATTTTTAAACCCCTGCTCCAAGCAATCCAAATTCGTCCATGCCTATTGTAAACCCTAGTTTTAATCTTAAATCCCATCCATCCAAATTCCATGAGATCTAATCAAAGCCATTCACCAATAACTTAAATCAAGATTTAATCTCAGTCGTCTATTCCAACCCTGAGCTTGTAAATAGAGCATTAAGCACTACACAAAATTTGAATTTGACCTGGAGCTCAAGAGGACCACAGGCTTAGGAGAAAAGATCAAGAGACAAGAAGACGAGGTCCCATACGATTTTACAAGTGAGAGTTGTAAATTTACGTCTCCATTTTGTTTTCTTGTACTCAATTTTATGTATGCATGCATTTGAATTATTCAATGAAATAAATAACTGATGTGCCGTTAGAATCCTGGAAAGTACGCTTATTCAGACTTCTTTTCATGCTCTCGTTTAATTTAATTTTGTATTTTTAATTAAAGGACTTAGGTTATAAGTGTTAAATCTAAGAACTAAACTTTAATTAGATTAAAGATTATGAATTTTAATTAAATGGTGTAAATTGATATTTGAATTCTAAGCGTGAATTTCAGATCTAGATCTCTTATTTGTTTATTTATTTTGGGCGACGAGAGAAAAATTCCATAACTACCTTTAAATTATGCATTTATTTATTCTATCATTTACTTTATTTGTCAATTCATTTCCTGTCTTTAGTTACAATAGTCACTTTGTATGTTTGTTGTATAAAAATTGTTCAATATATGTTTTTGTTATCAATCTGGTATATTTAATTTTTAATTCTTTAATTCTTTATATTCAAACTCTCTCTCTCTCTCTCAAGATTCTTTAACTAGGATTGGAGTTGTGATATTTTGATCTTAAAACATGTAATTTTAAATTAAGATGAAACTACGATTATTCTTGTTTCACCAATTTAACAAAAAGAAGATGGATTTGTTTCTCGACTTGTTAAATTCACAAGTTAGATAATGATGGTGTTACTTTGATTTTCTAGATTTAAATTGTAATTCCATGAATTTGATTTTTTAAGATTATATCTTTTTAAAGGTATCAATTTAATTTAAATATATATTTTGTGGATTTCCTTTGGATTCGACTTTCGCACTCAATCATTGTACTATAAATGGTTCGTGCGCTTTCAAGATTATAAATGTAAAATTTGATCATCAACACTCGTGTTCTAGCACACCGGAAACTTTCATATTTTATGATCTTTGTAATAAAAAATTAAATAATTTGCATTTGAAATATAATATAGGAATGCATAGATGATGATTACTCTCTTCATGGCCAAGGATAGGACTAATAAATTAATTATTCATGAGACCTAAATACTATACTTATGAGATCTTTTAAATCTATAATACATCTTGATGTATCGCAATCCATTAATGAAAATCCCTTGTCTATAACTGACATGAGAGTCCATATGAGATGTTGTCATCCAAAGGTTTTGTTTGATTAAAAGTTAATCTCATGTATAAAACCACTTAATTTTTTCATGATCAATCTTTTTTGTTCATTTCTTTTATAATACTTGTTTTTTCTAAATGCTTTATTTTACTTAGACAAGATTGGATTGAATTTCACATGCTTATTTTAAAAATAGTAATCTAGCACGTAACATAAGCATGAAAAAAAAAAAATCGGATCCTAAGCAAAAAACTTTGGAAGAAAAATGATGAAGCGGAGAGATTCTGCCACTAAACTTAAATGTTTTTAAAATTTAAAATCTTATAAATAAATAGTAGAAATACAGAAATAGGTTGCTACTGATCATTTTTTTCATTTTAGAATATGAAAAATGTTTTATATTAGAGTTAAAAAAAAAAAAAAGAGTTTATTGCAGAATATCCAAATTTGATATTAAACCTCAATTCAATTTACAGTAACAATACAAGTAAACAGTAGTTTCTACTTTTAACATGATTATTACAGATTTGGATTTTGGGAGCCGTGTTATACTAAAAGACGAAAGCTTCTCAGGCTGAAAAGTCTTGCTGGCTCAGTTTCGGTCTTAATCTTAGTTCCGAAAACAAGACGCAAAAAAGAAAAGCATGATCAAGTCTTTTCAGCTGAAATGACCCTTTCGATTTATCTTCTACGAAAGCAACGTACAACAGAAACGATGTAGAATTATTTTGAGATCAGAAGGCAAATAAACCACCTTCTCGGTTTCTCTGTCCTTTGCCACGACGAGCAGCAGTGGCAGAAGCGGCAGCAAACGAACAGTTCTCTTTGATAACACTCTCTTCCTCCATGAAAATCTGGCTACATCTGCATTCCACACTGCAAAACGCTCTATCCCCCCTATAAAATACTCTCCAACCAAGGAAGAAAGAGAAATCAGTGTCTTTGAGCTAAACCCAGCAAATATTTCAGCTCCTTTAATTCTGTTCTACGAAAATGAAATAAGTAGATACGTACTTATCACACCACCTATGGCAACCACGCTCTTTGAAGTAAAAGAAAAAAAAAGGAAAAAGAAAAAAAAAAAGGGTAAACCTTCATTTCCTTTAGTCTAGCTAATTAGAAATGTTTATTTGTAAAATAACGAAGAGACCCTAAGATTTTATTTATAAAAAAAGAAGAGTACAAATAAGGAAGACTCATCTATGGAATCACGGAACATCACCGTGAACATAGAGATGAGTGGGTGATACTTGGCTGTAGCCGTGTTGCACGGTGCAGTAGGCAAGTGAGGATCTAAGAGTATAACATATTTGAAGACGAAGGGTGAGAACGGCCAGCGGAGAGGCTAGACAAAATTGTTTCCAGAGGGGGACGGGAGGGAGGAAAAAAATTAATTTTTCTTTCCTTTGATTAGAGGTATGGAACGGGTAGTGGGCTGAATGGCTCCTCTCTCTTCTGAAAGAATTACATCGGCAGAGGGAGAAAAGAAAGGACGATGGTTTTCTCTCTCACCACGGGATGAAATCAAAGAAAATGATCTTAAGACTTTTTACCATATAAAATAACATTGTGCCCTCCTTAATCAAGGTGAGATCCTAAGATTTTATTTATAGAGAAAGAAGCGTACAAATAAATAAAATAAATGAAAGAGGAAATCTTTAATTTAGTAAATACAATATAGATAATAAATGGAAAGTCTTAAATATATCTTAACATCATTAAAAAGCAACTTCGGAGGGAGGTAGGTTAGGATGACACTTACAAGTGTGCTTCAACAACTATTATGATCAGAGCAAGTAGTTATTTATGTTAAATACTTTAGTATTTCCTGTCGAACCATGGAAAGTAAGTAGGCTCTACAAGGAGGAGTGAACCATAACTGAAAGAAAAATCGCCTCTCTTTGGTTTAAAAGGAAAAAGGAAAAAGAAAATTAAATTCCAAGTCCTGACTCCTCAGTCCGGTTCAGTGAAAAGCAAATGAAACTTCCCCCACCATCCAATAAAATCCAATGGTACAGATAAGGAAACAAGTGGAATTGGGATCTGGGTTTTTCATTACCTGTACATGTAGATGTCTTTTCCGGGAGAGAGACGGTTCTTACAGAGAAAACAAGCTTCCAGAAAGGTCTGAGCAGGCAGAGGTGTTGAAGAATAGAGAGCAGCGGAAGAAGCAGAAGGGGGAAAGGATCTAAGCATGGTTATCTTGCTAATGACTTGTGGGCTATTGTTGAGGGTCTTCTGACCTTCAAGTACTACGCTCAAACCCACCATCTCTCATCCTCTCTCACGCCGCTGTCTGTGTAGCTGTTGGGCATTGGAGAAGGAAGGGATCCTTTATAATAAAGGACAGTTGCCTATAAGTTCCTCATAATTTAATGATTTGTGAGAAATTATTTTTCTTTATTTTTATCATTGAGTATTCTCACTCTATATTTAATATGAGGCTAATTTTACGAACATGTGTAAATTTTTCAATCTATATACACTAGTTAAATTGATGGAAAATAACCCTATGAAAAATGACTTGAGGAGGTTGACATAAATACATATTTGACATTTAAATATGAACTGCAAATAACAATTTAGATATTATATACAATGACTTTTTTAATTGAGTCTATGTAGGTGAAGGTCAAGGCTAATACATGGACATCAATGGGATAGGCATGAAATCATATTGATAATGTTGATAAGGTTTAGATATAGTTTTCTTTCCATCTTATCACTGTCTCATTAAAGTGTTTTGATACCATAACAGTTAAATATTAGTAGAGTGGTATCAAGGCTGGCCTTGGGCATAGGCGGCGTAGGCCGCCGCCTAAGGTCCCAGACAAAAAGGGCTCCACACACTTAAATTACTTAATATACCAGTCAGGCTTCTGAAATCTCACTCCACCTAGCGCCCTGAGATTTTAGGGGATCTCAACACCGGCCCTAAGTGGTATTAATTAGAATTTAGACATTCTCTTTATTATAAAGAAACCATTCTTTCTTTCTTTTTTTCTTTTTTGTGCATGTATCATTATTTAACATGTTATCATTTACATTCTTTATATTTTCAATTAGTTAAATATAATCTAAATTATTCAATCTTCTGAATTACCTAGATACTCACAAATTAATGAAATTGTAAAAGTTAAAATTTTATATGTTTTAAATAATTTTATAATTGAAAATTTTCACCCTAAAGTAATATTCTTCTCTAACCCTATATGAACCTACAGAAATTCGAATTCACAGTCTCTTTCTCACACTCATCTACTTTATGAATTATTATTTTGTCTTAAACTCATTATGAATTGATGAAATGATGTTTTAAATTAAAAATCGGCAGCGATGGGCCGATAGCAGCAAGTGAGTCGCAGGAAAAGGCAAGTGGATGTTCTTGTCTACCTCCAAGTAGCACTTCTCAACAGGGGTAAAAATATCGGCTGATACATCTCGGATTTTTGAACTTGATATATATCGGCCGATACGATTAGTATTGGCCGTACTGTTTAAAAATTGAGAATATTGGCCGATATCAGCCTGGATATAGACCGATATGTTTAAAATCGGCCAATTTGATTTTTTTTTTTTAAAAAAAAAAATTCACCTTGTCTGGCCTTTATAATATCTCGGTCCAATATCAGTCAGTATCGGCTGAAAGTGGTTTTGGGTGGGAAACCAAAATGGTTTTGGGGAAAAAAAACTAAGGTTTGGGCGAGAAATTAAAGTGGTTTTGGGAAAACCATGTACTCAAAATTGCCCTCCAATAAAAAAAAATTCTCAGGGGGATGGGATCACCAATAAATATTTGACAATCACACTCCATAAACCTAATAATTTTAGTAGTAATTTGAATGTCTAAATAAGGAGCCACACATTCGATTTTCTACAATTTTTTTAATTTTTGTTCATAATTTTATTAATAATTTGGAAAATCCCAATGTTTTAATTTCAAAATAACATTTGAACATGTAAATGACCGTTATTTAATGAAAAAATTACACACCCAATAAGCCCATAATTTTCTGCATTTTCTATTTTTTGGGATTTTTTTGAAAAAATTAAAAAAATAAATCACATGAGAGATAATGATATCGGCCGAGATATCGGCTGATATGTATCAAATCTGATTTTTAAACCCCTCCTTCTCAATACTGAAATAGTTGGATATTTGCTATAATTCTCGGTCCTCTGTCATAAGTCCATTAAATACTTCAAAATTCAAAAATATAAAATATTCAATTCAAAAAATAAATAAATTCAAACAAAAATTTAGATTCATCAAAAAAATTATTTGAAATTGAAAATGTCAATTTTGATGTAATACAATCAAATCTGATAATACAAATCTATCTAAAGATGAGGCTGAGGTTGCTGATGTCCGTATGCAACTTGTCCTCATATTTTGATTGGATCGTGGTTAAGAATGTCAATATTAAACCCGCGACCATTTACCACAAAGTCACAAACAACAGTCTAATTGATCACTATCCGCTAATTCCGACTCTATAATTTTCCTTCAATGTTAGACTATCAAATTCGATTTCTTTACATTTGACTATAACTTTACATCCAATTCGAACTTGATTTTGCGAAAGAAACTAAACCCAATAAAAAAAAAAAATGATCCTTCACCACATTGACCCGTATCATTTGCCAAGATCCAGTTTCATCATTGGGGTTTTGTGGCACTTCGTCTTGTTAGAAATCATAAACTATATTCACTAAAGTCAATGAATCTTTTGACAAAAAATCATCTTGGCTAGAATTAAGGGGCGAATGAGAGAATTTCGACTGACTACACTAGGATCTTATGTCAATCTCTTTTTCTTTTTTTTAATTTACGTGTAAAAAACTCAGACACAATCCTACTAAAATTCGTATGGATGAACTCCCATACTTTCATTAGTCTTTTTTTTTTAAGTTTTTTCCTTTTTATATTCTAATTAATGTATGGTTAGGGTTTGGTTTTATTTTAGTGTACCACATGGCATGCATCTAAGTTATGGCATAAATGTAATTTTTGAACTTTAATTAGTGTACATAAAAGGGGTGGACGCCCAGCCGCACAGCCATCCTTGGTTCACATTTTCTCAATTTTCTCTCTAAGATCCTGTGAGTTTTATCCTTTTTAGTCTTTTATATTCTAGTTATGAAAGGGTGAAATTTAGACAAGTTTTAATTTGATTCGAGAAATCAGTGGATTGGGTTATGTATTTCTAAATTTAGAGTCGGGTTATGTAGGAAAAAAATCTGTATGAAATTGGGTCATGCTGAATTCAAAATTTTAAAATCAACTCAACTTAGACCCGACCCAAATTGACCAAATCCGACCCGAGTTTTAGGAAATATAAAAAACTAGTTGCTGATATTTTTCCAAAATTTGTGTTAGCAACTCAGGTTGGGTCATGTTTGAGCAATTCGGGCCAACAACTTAGGTCGAGTCGGGTTCAATATTTTTTTATAAGGGTTAGGTTGTGTTTATTAAAACCTGGCCCAACCAACCCAAGTTTCACCTTATAGTTATGTAATTTTACATTGAATTAAATTTACTTTTATACAATTTAAATTCTAGAATTGATTAGATTTATAATTCATCGAGTGGCATAGTGTGTACTACCCTGACCCTGAATTAGACTTAATTATGGGCTTTGTGCCGTTAAGAATGTTTTATGATCTATTAATCATGAAGATTACGGTGTCGGCTTTCCAAAAAATCCAAGTTTGGCACAATCAAAGCTTAGTAACTCATGAATTCAACTCATGTAAGTTAAAAGGACAAAATGGTGATTTTTCCAGAATAATATTCGTTTATTAGACTTATTTGAAAAGCCACATATTTGATGTGTTTTGACTTACAAAATCATACACCTTAATGATGTTGAGTTTTGAATCTAAAAAACATGTCTGATCTATTTTCTAATCATCGGAAATGTAGCTTAATTCGATCCAGGGCCGGTCCCTATTTGTAAAATGTTAATTTTGAAGTATTCGTAAAATTCGAATCATATTCAATCTTTAGAACTCTTTCGTAAGATAAAATTTTCGAATGTCACTGCGAAATCGGATTTCCGCTAACACATACTTCAAAAGTTGATTAAAAATAACAAATACGTCGTTTTTGTTAAAATTCAGGGGTTTTTGAAATATATCCATCCCCAGATTTTATAGCTTTACTGATTTTTGAAACGCAATCATTTGAACCGGGTGAATTATTTTACTTAATCACCTTTATTGTTTAAATAATAAAGATAATAGTAAGAAGTATAAAATATAATATACATTAAAATATGTTATCTCTTTGCATCAGTTGGCTAGGAGCTTACAAGTTCCTCTCCCACAAGCACTTGCATAAATTACTGCAAGGAGCTTACAAGCTCCTCTCCCATTTTCTATAAATTCAGCATAAGTGGTGAAGAAACTTTCATCCAAAATCTAGTGCAAATTGATGGTGGCTTCTTCATCTTCTTCCTTAATTTCTCTTCTTCTCTTCAACTAGTTTTAGTGGAAACATGTAGAGGATAAAAACTCTACTCAAATCTCCAAGCGAAGGTATGCATTACATTTCTTTTGAAATTCTAGCGAGTTTAGAATCAAATTTTTGTTCATTTGGAGTTTGAAAATAGAGTTTTGAAAATTTAGAAATCATGGCTTTTTCATGTATTTGGTATTTACACCATCAAAGTCAAAGGTAATTTTTGAAATTGTTTATAAAATTTGTAAATTTTGGAATTTAGAATTTATGATTTATTTCTAATAATCAATTTCAGAGGCCACTATTCTAATTTAAAATATGATTGTATTTGTGTGTTTATTTTCTCGCATTAGATGTTCACTTTTAGGCCGAAACCCTCCACCTGTAGAGCAACGGAAACCCCGCTCAGTGGCCATCTGTAGCGCAAAGATTGGACACTGAGTGATTGATTTTACTGCACTCTCTAAGCCTAACTCAATATGTCTCCATTGTCCTAATCCAGAAGGCAATACGAGTAGTGGCTTGAAAAATTTTACATTTCAGTATTGTACCCTCTGGACAAAGTCTCAATACTCGACCCTGGCCAGGAAGAACTAAGAGACTGGACACTTAGTACCTTTTTTTTTCTTTCATTGTGTGTTTTGGATGGCTAACTCTTCTGGCTTAAATTAAAATGAAGTAGTAACTTTTAGTATGGACTCACAGCCATTTCCTTTACTTCTCCAAAAAAATAATCAGAAAGATTATTTGTCTTACGACTCTAAATATGTATTTACTTGTATTTTCTTGTGTGTTATAGATTCCTACGAATACCCAACAATTTACAGTGAGGAGACTTAATCAAATTGAATTGGTAAGTCGGGTTTAGAGAACCTAGACTCCAAGGCAATAAATGGTTTCATGGACACTATACAAAATGGAAAAGACTAAGTGGGCCAGAAAACGAGACTTGACACTGCTTCCATGTAAAGAATGATATTTGTTCTAACTATTAGAATGGAAGCATAACACAGTGTGATGGAGTCGATGTCTAGTAGTCTAGAACGAAAAATGAACTCACTTACATGCCTAGACATTGATGGATTACTGAGATGTTAATACATAGTGATATTTATTATGCATAGTGTTTATGCTTTTGAGATTGATGTTCTCTAATGGGAGAACCTGAGCAATATGAAATGGTAAGAGATTTTGGATTATTTCCTGGTATGGGATTGGTTATTGGTACTACCATCACACATTTAGCCGTTGGACTATTATTGGCCGTCGAGGGCCGAACCGTTGGTGTCAGTTAAGCTCTTGCAAGATGCTACATTTTGACCGAGTTGGGACTTAATGCACTTGGGAAACCTATTTAGTGTTTCATATGTGTGATAATGATATGACAGATGTGGTAAATTGGTAAAAATGGTATAGTAGACTGAAAGTTTTTTTAGTGCTTAGAACAAGATTATCCCTAAAGAGGGGGTGAATAGGGTAATCACAAATTTTAATACCTCTTTAAATTTTCTTGATTAATAGAGTGCGGAATTAAAACAATTAATCAAGTGTGTTTGTGATATGCAATACGTACAAGATAATCAATCGCAACAAAGAGACAATGCAAATGATTTATAATGGTTTGGTTAAAGAACATAAATCCACTGTTGGGACTTACCCAACCTTGAACTATCTCCAAATTCACTAAGCGCTAGAATTACACCAACACAATAGTCTAGGACTTCTACCTATCCAACTGATTGAGACTTTCACCCAATTCCTATCCCACTATTTTTTATAGTGACTCAAGAGAAACTCAGTCTCTTTAATCCACTTCACAATGATATGATTTTTAAAGTAAAAATCTAAACTAAGAAGCACTTGTATTTGAAGCATTTGCAAATGAAGATGTGCTTCTTGAATCGATCCACCCAATGTGAGTTCGTACAATCCCGACGTTGATGAAGACATGTCATGTAGAGCAACCACAATCCTTGAATGTCTAGGAAATTGGAGGTCTAATGTCTATCCTTGAGCTTTGGCTTAATTATTATCTCTTAATCTTAATCTATACTGATTGGATTGTTGAATGGTTTGCAAGTGAATTGCCAAGAGAGAATAAGTCTATGAATTTGCTTTGGTCTGGAGTGTTTTGAACTGGTAGATGAGGTTCTTTAATGCTCAAGGGGTCTAACCAAAACTCACCAAACATTGATCTATTTATAGGCAAACATGAAAATTTTGTAACACTGAAAAACACGATTGATTGTAAACTAGCGATCAATCGTCCGTGTTTGAATTGTTTTTCATCAACCCGATCGTTGAGCATTTAATGCACAGTAACGGCTCTAAAATGATAACCTTACGATACATCGTACCACACGACTGATCGTTCAGTGTATATTAGCGACTGATCGCAGGTTGGCGAATATATCGGCCTGATACCGATGATGAGCACACGAAATTGACTATTTTACCCTTGCATTTGGACTAGTTAGCCCTTGTTTTGTGTGTTTTAGGATATGTTTAATGGGATTTTGGAAGTTTTTCAGAATTTACAGGGAAATACAAGATATGACAATTCAAATTATGAATTTTGCAATTTCTAGGCATAAGTTGATATTTTGGGAAAGTTGAAATTTTTAATAATTATTTTACCACAATTTTAAGGGTTTTATTTGTTAAATAATTAATTTAAATCCATTTATGAGAGTGGGATTAATTTAGTATATTTTTAGAATTGAATGTAAGCAGTAAAATTATTTATTAGATTTTTCATAGTTTGAAAAGCCAAATTATTAAACCCAACAAGAAAAGCCTATGAAGAAATCTACATGTGTGAAGTCTATTTTCACCATCTCAAGATACATATGATGAAATTCAAAATTTGCAAGTCATTATGAGAGGATTTTCGAATTTGGCAAGTGGAGTGAGGGAAAAAAAAAAGATTTGACACAGCTTAGTATTTTGGTCATAACATTCTATTCTGGTATCCGATTGCTTTGATTATTTTTAGGTTAGAAAGAATACTTCAAGGGATACAACTTTGTAGTTTATGAAATTTTGTGATTCGGAAGTTAACTATGTCAAAACTGAGCTTCAAGGATGGCACACTGTGTAAAAATGAGATTTTACACACACTTTGCTCGCACGAATTTTACTATTTTTTCCGACCTTCCTTTAAGCCATTCCATGTTTAGCACAAACCGTATCAGCCCTCTAAGTGTCCCTTGCTTTATTTAAATCTTTAAATCCAAGTCATTCACTCCACCTCCTTTCATCTATAAATATTATCCCTCTCACATTGAGAAAATTGAACTTGGCCAGAGAATTGAAGGGCTGTAAAAGGAGAGAAATTGAAGAGGAACAGAGGAGAAGACCTTGGGGAATTTTTTATTGGGTTCATGAGGTTGGTGATTTAAATTTCCATTCTATTTTCTTGTCTTTTTAATTTCAAATTTCATTGAGTTGTAATTTCAGTCTCATGTTTTAATAATAAATTAAAGGTGTGCTGAAATATTAGTCTATGGTTTTCCAATTATTCAATTTTTAGTGCCTCGGCTTGGCCAAGTCTATATATTTGTCAATTCTATGACTCAGAAAAAAACACTTGCTAGAAGCTTGAAGACCCATTGTGATCATGTATCTGTTGATATGTCGGCAATAACCTGGTCGACACATTGGCAGACACGACATATGATGGTTATCCATTCCTCATCTCGACACATCGTGTTATACGATGTGTCATGACAATGTGTCGGAATGCCGATACATCGTTCTTGACATGTCGACAGCCAAACCTTCTATAAAACTTCGGAGCTCCCAGATCGATAGATTGTCGTTGCTTAAGTCGACATATTGACTGATTCGATACATCAGAAATACCCTCGTCAAAGCATCGTCAGATACGACATGTCGGTATATCGTCCTGACATTGAAAGATGTTGTCAAGTCAGTTGTCCTTAACTGATTTTTCTCCCATTCTAATACTCTATACACATGAGTAATAATATCTTAAGCACACCAATGCACTAACATAATATATATGAAGGTTTTAAACTTACAGACATAAGTTTCTATGCCACAGGAGACATATTTATAAAAATATATATATAAAATAGTCTAAAGGGTTACTTAGTTTCCACGAGCGGTAAACCACAAATAACTCCAAGTTTTGAGTATTAACTAGGCACCGTTGGTTCATTCACTCCTTCATCTAGTTCATATCCTGCACTGTAAGGGACGTGAGCTATAACTCAGTGGGAAAAAGCTCACCATAATATCTAATATACATGATACATGATATAATTAAATAATGCATGTTCCATGAATGAAATGCAGTTAGTTCACTTAAACCATTTTCACCTCAGGTTCACTTTGTAAGGTGTCTTAGCCAGATTTCACACGTATTATCAACATCGAGGTCAGCCCTACAGCAATGACTTCTTTAGCAGCTTGCAAGTGCATAAAGTCTCCACGAACCGGCTTACTAGCACGTCCAACCCAGCGGTTCTTAACGGCGGTCGGCTTAATATCATATGGTCTCCACGACCCGGTCTAGTAGCACATCCAACCCTGTTGTTCAAGACAGCACTCGACCAAAACCTACTAGCACATCCAACCTAGTGGTTCACGATGACACTCAGCTAATCACAATAATTACGGCCCAGCGGCCAATATCAATTTATAAGGTTATCTCATGCAAATGC
The DNA here is from genome assembly GCA_013350335.1 of Chimonanthus salicifolius. NCBI lineage: Eukaryota > Viridiplantae > Streptophyta > Magnoliopsida > Laurales > Calycanthaceae > Chimonanthus > Chimonanthus salicifolius. The sequence goes on from CM023534.1 coordinate 47,395,903, forward strand.
ATGTCAATGCATGATCATGAGTGACTCCCAGTGCCCTCCTTACATAGGGATTTATCCTAAGAGAACCTAACAAATTCCAATCTTACCAGCTGGAGTATTCACATTTCCCTGCATGCAGAAATAATCGTGAACACACACATGCAATGATAATCAACATTTGTACAATCAACTAACTAGATTACTAACACTAGTGCCTTCATCCAGTTTTCACCCAACAGTTCCCAAACACTCCATGGGTCCATACTGCATTAGAGGCTATAAGTTATTAATTCTTCGACAATCTTTTATGCCTATGTTCTAAACAGTTAGAACATATTTTCCATCTCTTACAAGTAGATAGTGTCCGGTCTCGCATTCTAGACTTATATAGCATTTCTCATCTTTAAAATAACCATGGATCCCATTTCGTTCCAGTGTTAATGGGTTTAACATATAACACAATACAAGTTTCGGCTCGAGTCTCCTCACTTCTACTCGCAGAGATTATCACACAATCTGTAAGATAAAATAATAATATGAATTTCAATTTGACAGATTATTCACGAACTATTTCCCATTCCCCGTGCACTTTCTAACAAAAACATGATAAATGTGATGAATCTCCTAACTCTTTATATTCCTTTAAATTATGTCAAAGGTTAGCCGTCAGCCACTCGAAACATTACAATAAAATGAAAATATAAAGTACTCAGTGTCCGATCTCGTATTTCTTCGTGGTCGTCGAAGAGTATTGAGACAAGACCTAGAAAGTACAGTGTAATATTTAAATAAAATATTTAGTCGCCCAAATTCGTTTACCACCTGGCGACCAATGCCATCTCAGATGGCCATCGAACGGCGCTTCCGTTGCTCTACAGGTGGAGATTTCGGCCTAGAGAATGTAATGTAGGTAATGTAAAAGTATTCAGTGCCCCACTTCAAGACCACTGGGTAACTAAGTGCCACCTCAGATGGCATCACTGAGCGACTTAAGCGCCACTACTGATGACCCACAGGGTGACTAAGCGTCATCTCAGAGGGTATCATCGAGCGATTAAGCGCCACCACTGATGATAGTTTGGCCCGGATGTTACGATACTGAAATTTAAACACACAACACATAAAAATAAACATACAATTATCAGATGGGGTTAAATTTTTTCTCCTATTTTAATTAAAGGCTAAAAAACAAGTTTTAAACGTAAAAATAAAATGATTTTAAAGGTGTAATTTAAAATTTAAAAGAGAAACGTACCTTCCCTCCATTTTGAAACATTTAATTTTAAAGTCCAACACTAATCCAAATTAAAATTTAACTTGCTACGAAGTTAATAAAATTAAAAAGAGTGTCATTTCGATACCTCATCCGTCAGGATTGGCTAAGTTTGAAAGGTAGAAGGAAAGCGCGGGAAAACCCAAACGGTTTCTATTGTTGGAGACCGAAAGAAGAAGAAAAAAAAAAAAACAGAACCAGCGGCGGAAGAAAGAGAAGGGGATCGACGATCTCGGTAAAAAAAAAAAAACCAGATCGGTGAAGGGGTTCCCTTCAGTCCACGATCTGAAGAACCGAGAAGAGGCACGATTCCAGCCGGAGAAGAACAACGCCGAATCTGAAGATCCAGAGATCAGATCTGAGATCTGTGGGCAGTGTCCACCGAGACCAGAGGCACGATTCCAATCCCAGAGATCAGATCTGAGATCTATGGGCAGCGTCCACCGAGACCAAAGGCACGATTCCCGTCAGTGAATCCAGCCGAAGAAGAACAGCACCAAAGGAAAAAAAATGGGGAGAAACCCAGCAGCAGCCATATCTGAGAGGGGCATATCGCGGCGGCGGTGGAGACGGAAACATTGAAAAAAGAGAAGTGCATCACGGCGGCGGGGGCGGCGACGGAAACATTAAAAACCAGTTAGTAAAACCAGCCTGACGTGTTGCCCTCCACTCTAAGAGGAAAGAGACTCAAGCCTTCACTCGAGACTCAAGCCTCCCACTGTGGTCGCCAAAGCAGATTTTTTTTTTTTTTTTTTAAAAAAAAGTGGTCCGTAGGACCACCATTTGTTGTACTCAGACCACCACGCTTGATCGCCACGCATCATTAAATCACCACGATCAATAACATAGACGTGATGTCTTCCTCCAAGCTGAAATCGTCTGGAACAAAATCGGTTCCTATTGTTGTTCAATTTGACAGTATTTTTAATGCAGGGATCATTCTTACTGAATCGAATTATGATGTTTGGTCACAACTAATGGAGATGCATATTGCCGAAAGGGAAAAACTCTCCTATATTCATGGTAAGACGAGGTCACCTGCAGAATCTGATGATGGATATGAAAAATGGTATGCCGAGAACCAGAAAGTGAAACGGTGGCTATTGATGTCCATGATTCCAGATATTATGAAGCGTTACTTACGCTTACCCACTGCTTATGAAATCTGGAGTGCTCTATCGAAAGCTTTCTATGATGGAAGTGATGAGTTGCAAGTTTTCACCTTAAACCAAAAGGCCTTCACCGCCACACAAAGTAGAAAGCCTCTTTCTGAATATTATGGAGAGTTGACCGGGATTTTTCGAGAATTGGACCATTGAGATAAAGTTATCATGAAGAATCCTGATGATATTGTAGCATACCAAAAGTCCATTGAACGACTAAGGGTGCACATATTTCTTGCCGGATTAGATGCAACGTTTGAACAAGTTCACGGAGAGATTTTACGCAAAGAACCAGTTCCAGATTTGGAAGACTGCTATGCGTTCATTCGACGAGAAGTGGTACGTCATGCAACTCTAAAAGGGGAGTCTGAAAATTCTGACGTTTCAGCCATGGTGACTCAAAACTGACCGACCCAAAACTGGCAGGACTGTTCAAGGGGCAGCTGTCCAAAGAGCAACGATGGTGTTGATAAGTCTGCCTATAAATGCACCCATTGCAATCAGACTGGGCATACCAAAGATCGTTGTTTTAAACTTGTGGGATATCCGGAATGGTGGGATCATAGTCGTGCTTCCCGAAAAAAGAAGACTGTAACTGCCGCTACTGTTGATACAAAGATAGATGATGATATTGCTGAAAAGACCTCAGCATTAGTAGCAGCTACCGATATTGATGGTAAGTTTTTAAATATTTCTACACCTGTTTCTAATAGTACATGGATAATTGATTCTGGTGCTACAGTTCATATGACATTTGATTCTATACAGGTGACACCTCTTAAATCGTCCTCATAAACAATTGTTTCCACTGCCAATGGTAACACGACTCCAGTTATTGGGGAAGGATCTTTGACCCTCACTAATATGTTGAATCTCGATTCTGTTTTAGTTGTTCCATCCGTAGAATATAACCTTTTGTCAGTTTCCCAAATAACCACAGTCTTATCTTGTGTTGTGATTTTTTGGCCTGATTTTTGTGTTTTTAAGGACATCCAAATAAAGCAGATGATTGGTTGTGGTATTAGACGAGGGAAGCTATATTACTTGGACTTGGTGTCAGGAAGTTCCGACTAAGTTACAACAAGGTTTGACAGTCAATGGCTATGAGAGGGATAAGAAGAAATCTGAAATCTGGCTATGACATCGACGTATGGGGCATGCTTCATTTGGTTATCCTAGTTGATTTGCAAAATTAGAAGTTTCTAGTTTCCGTTGTGATGTTTGTGAACTGGCGAAAAGTTATCGCATTCCCTTTCCATTACTTTTGAATAAAAGTCCACTTTCTTTTATGGTTATACATTCTGATGTATGGGGTCCATTCAAAGTCTCAACTTTGGGAGGATGACGTTGGTTTGTTACTTTTATTAATGATTGTATAAAGATGACTTGGTTGTGCTTAATGCAGTCTAAAAGTTAAGTGAACTCATTATTTAAAAAAATTTATAAAATGATTGGCACTCAGTACAATGCACAAGTTAAGGTTCTTCGCAGTGACAATGGTGGAGAATATCAGAGTTCTGAACTTCAGCAGTATTTGGAAGCACAAGGAACTATTCATCACACTACTTGTTCCAATACACCCCAGCAGAATGGAGTCGCCGAGCTAAAAATCGCCATTTGTTGGAAGTTGTTCATGCCTCATTGATCGAAGCCTATATGCCATTATCCTACTGGGGTGAAGCCCTTACTTCTGCAGCATACTTAATCAATCGGGTACCCTCTAGATCTATTGCTTTCCGGACACCATTTCAGGCGCTCACTAATGCTGTTGTTGCCCCCCGTCGTCCCAAATTTACCTCCTCATGTTTTTTGTTGTGTCGCATTTGTACATCTTTCTAAACATCAGCGCACCAAGTTAACTCCTTGAGCGTTGCGATGTGTTTTTCTTGGATATGCTACATCCCAAAAGGGGTATCGATGTTGTCATCCTCCAACTCAACGTATGTTTATCACAATGGATGTGGTTTTCCATGAACATTTAATGTATTTTTTGTCTGAGCCTGAACTTCAGGGGGAGTACCAGAGGGAAATTCAGACTTTAGATTATGATTATGAGTATCAGACTTCCGTTGAAAGTGAATCCCCTTGATTCTGGTAACCAGGATGTGGGTGAATTGGATTTGAGTGGTAGAACTTTGGATCAAAGTGGTGATGAACGACCAGAAACTGAAGGAGTCACACTACCAGAAGGAATAAGTCAATTCCCACCAGTCGAGTACGAGCCTCTCATTGATGTACCACACCCATCGTCATATACTGAAGATGTTCTTGATATTGTGTCTAAGCCACCAAAGAAACAACTACCACAACGTCATACTAGAGGTATTCCTAAACCCACATATGAACCCTGAACTTTCTAGTAAAGTTAAATATCCCATGAGTCATTATGTGTCTCACCACCAGTTTGTTTGAATCAAACCAATCATTTGTAAATCAATTATCTACTGTATCTATTCCTAACAGTATGCAAGAAGCCTTAGCTGACCCAAGGTGGAAAGCTGCTATAAACGAGGAGATGAATACCTTGCAGAAAAATAAAACCTGGGATCTCAATGACTGCCCACCAAGAAAGAAACCAGTGGGATATCGATGGATTTCCACTGTGAAGTAAAAGGCAGATGGCATGGTTGAACGATTTAAAGCAAAACTGGTGGCAAAAGGGTACACCCAAACCTATGTGATCGACTACATAGAAACATTTGCACTTGTAGCTAAAATCAACACTGTTCGAGTATTGTTGTCTTTAGCTGTAAACTTGGATTGACCATTACAACAATTTGATGTGAAGAATGCTTTTCTGCATGGAGAATTATCTAAAGAAGTTTATATGGATCTCCCACCAGGGTGCATGACACCGGAAAAACACAGTCAGAAGGTGTGTAGATTAAAGAAATCATTGTACGGATTGAAACAGTCTCCGAGAGCATGGTTTGAAAGGTTCACAAAGTCCATGTTAGCATTTGAATACCATCAGAGCAATTCAGACCACACTTTATTTCTGAAGAAACAACATGGTAAGGTCACTGCATTCATTATATATGTAGATGACATGATAGTTAAAAGAAATGATCAAGTAGAAAGGAATGCACTACAAGAATACTTGTCCAGAGAATTCGAAATGAAGGACCTTGGTTCCTTGAAATATTTTCTTGGGATCGAGGTGTCTAGATCCAATGAAGGAATCTTTTTGTCTCAAAGAAAGTATGCCTTAGACCTATTATAGGAAACGGGCATGTCAGCCTTCTGATACACCGGTGGAAGAAGGCTTGAAGTTATGTGTTGAACTAGAGGGAGTTCTAATTGATAAAGAAAGATACCAGAGACTTGTAGGGAGACTAATGTAATTAGCACACATAAGACCGGATCTTGCTTATGCACTAAGAATGGTCAACCAATTTATGCATAATCCTAGAGAACAACATATGAATGCAAGTCATGCGCATTTTAAGGTATTTGAAGTCTGCACCTAGAAAAGGAATTTTGTTCACTAAAAGTACAGAGTATCAACGCATAGATGCATATACTGATGCTGACTGGACTAGAGCAATAGATGATCGGTGATCGACTTCTGGTTACTTTACCTTTGTAGGTGGTAATCTTGTTACATGGAGAAGTAAGAAACAAAATGTTGTTGCTCGCTCAAGTGCAGAAGCTGAATTCAGGGGTATGGCCCTTGGCCTTTGTGAAACATTGTGGTTAAGACTTCTCTTGCAAGATTTGGGTTACCCATCTAGGCAACCAATTCAACTGTATTGTGACAATAAAGCTGCATGTGATATTGCCTACAATCCAGTTCAACATGATCGTACAAAGCATGTAGAGGTGGGCAGATTCTTCATCAAGGAGAAATTAGATGGGAACATATTGGAGTTACCTAAGATTCGATCAGAGGATCAGTTAGCTGACATTCTCACCAAAGCAATCTCAAAACGAGTGTTCTCAAATTTTTTAGACAAGTTGGGCATGTGTGATATCTATGCACCAACTTGAAGGGGAGTGTTGAAGATTTTACAGAATAACTGATTGACTGATTGATTTGCATACTTGTAGGATTGATTTACTTCCAGATTTTGTATAATTTGTTTCCTCATTTGTAGTTAGGTTTGTATGTATAAATTGTAATGTTCTCATTGAGAAATATATGAATGAAAGGGGAAATCCCATTGATGCTTGAATTCTAAGTCAAATTTAGAACCAATATCCTCTCCACCCATCTTGGCTAATTTGCCGTCCGATAATGGGTTCTGCTCCGATCCGCAATGCGACCGTCGCAGCCGTCCGCCTGGCGACAAGATCTGTGATTTCCTTTAGATCTGTCTGATTTCACTTGGAAACCCTTCTCAAGATCTATGAATTTAGAACCTGTCTCTGATACCAACTTAGAATTCAGGCATCAATGGGATTTCCCCTTTCATTCATATATTTCTCAATGAGAACATTACAATTTATAGATACAAACCTAACTACAAATGAGGAAATAAATTATACAAAATCTGGAAGTAAATCAATCATACAGGTATGCAAATCAGTCAGTGAATCAGTTATTCTGTAAAATCTTCAACAGAAGAAGAGAAAAAAATATGAAAGAGCGAGAGAGAGAGCGCGACTGGGAGAGGAAGGAAGCGACCGAGGGTCAGTTGTTGCTCCCTTTTTACTTTTCCTTTTTCTTTCCTCTCTTCTTCCGCGCTGCACTCCCTTAAATAAAAAACGCCTATAGTCGTTGGAGGGTGAAATCCACTTCCACGACACCTATGCTAGGAATGCATAGGTTTAACATAAGTTTAAGATATTTTTTTTAATAATATTTCTTTCTAACTAATTCCCTTCACATCCTTTGTAAAATCTAAATATTACAAGGTCCCACTTTTCTGATCCGAATAGTCCACAGGGTCAGGTATAAAATAGTAAACATGGCATTAAATTTTGGAGAGAAAATCGGTCAACAACTCAGTATTTTAATTGAGAATCACTGGTTTGACAAAATTCTCTAATTTTGAAGAATTTATGGGATAAAATCTAATTTTACCATTAGATAGAATAAAATAGCCTGATAAAAATATCCTAAAGTTTCTGGGTGTTTGGAAGTAAAAAACCACTACATTTAAGTGAGAGAGTGTTTTTAATTAAAACGACGGGCTAGAATTCTCAGAATAAAATAAATATCAAAAGCTCAATATTTGAAAATATAAAAATACAAAAGAGGTTTGTTATAATAGAGATTGAGTATTGACTCTCTCTGTATATTTTTAGGACTCTATCTCTTCTATCGAATTGGGGCTTTGCATCCTACGAAATTTGGGATAATAAAAATATGTGAAAATAGGATGAGCTTGGCATTCCATTAGGTTTGGAATATAGAAATACTAGCTGTTCCAAAATTTAGTGTTCTAACTAAATCAAATAAATCGGTTCTCGGAACAATTTGTATTTTAAACTTAACGAAAAGTTCAAAGAATCTACAATTTCGCCACTGAAACTTAAGAAGTCAATTAATGGGGCTATCGGATTCGGATCGAGTCAAACTTGAATCCGTTGAGAAGCTCATTCAATAGCCTTTATGATTAGAGGAACAAAAATCACAATCAACGGCTAAATTTTACTTAATTAATTCACAACCTTACATACAAAACTGTCATACTAATTTGACTAACCTTAAAACATATTTAATACTGTAACTGATCGACATTGTAACTCACAAACTCAAAGAATTGTGTGACTACATCACATCAGTTTGGGCTCCAAGGTCTACTGTGTTGGGCCTTGGACTTGGACAAAAAACATTATTCTCTTCACAGGCACGGATGCATAGTGTCAATTCTATACATGATGTTTTGAGCCTATTTTTCATTCTTAATAACTTGTTTCTTTTTTTAAATACAACAATCTTTCTTTGGTCTTTCTTAGAATTGAGAGAAATTCTAAGGTCCTTTTTTACAATTCTTTTGTGGAATTGGAGTTAGGGTTTTCTTAAGACCCTTGAGCCTAATTCGATTTCGATCTATTTGCAAGATTTGATCTGTAACTCCCTAGAAGACCTTTGTTCTATTTTTTCTAAAATATTTGAATGATGCCCTTCATAAAATCAGAGCATGTAAGGTTGTAAGTCAAGTGGACATGATTGGAATTTGAGTCTATCTAAGCCTAGGCTTGAAGTGTTAAGCTTCAACCTAGACCTGAGTTAAATTATTATATGTAAATCTGAGCTCAAGTTGAATCCAGGTCCACTTTCAAATTCAAAATGTAAATATGAATAATTGGAGATTGGGTTTATTTGAATCTAAACCGGAAACTTTTATATTTCTCTTAAAGTACAAAGTTAAGATTAGATAAATTTTTATACTTGTACAAAATATGTTAAAAAAAACTAAATCATATAAATTATGCCCAACTTCGATCTTTTAGGTCAAACTGAAACTTCTATGAATCAGATCCGGCTCAAGTTGAATGCTAATTCAGACTCACATCTTAGACTAAAAATGAGTTCGAATTAAGCCTGGATTAATCCGAGTTTTTTTAATCTGGCAGACTACCTCAACGAACTTGCACCGGAGAGCAAGTTTAGCTGGATCTATAAATTAGGCTGGTCACATGTCATATCTAAAACAGAAGGGTGAGGGGCACTAACCCTAATTTCCCTGTGTTAAGAGTGCGGCAAAGCTGCGAGAGGTCTCCATTTCGTCTCGATGGCCTCTTAAGTGACGGAGATTGAGGAGCATAAACGACCGTCTCTTCTTCTTTTCCAGGAACCCTTGCAGACATGGTATTCTTCTTCTTCTACTTCTACTTCTACTTCTACTTCTTCTTCTTAGTTGTATATGTGTGTATTTGACGCTGGTGTTGTCCAACGTGCGCAGGGTATCGATCTAGTGGCCGGGGGCAAAAGTAAGAAAACCAAACGGACTGCCCCCAAATCTGATGATATTTACCTCAAGCTTCTTGTCAAGGTTTCCCTTTTGCATCTCTTTTCACCTCTCTCTCTCGCGCTCTCTCTCTCTCTCTCTCTCTCTCTCTCGCGCGCGCGCGCTCTCTCTCTCTCTCTCTCTCGCGCGCTCTCTCTCTCTCTCTCTCTCTTCTCTTCGAAATGGACGCTGCTTTACTTTTCATTGGAATGACATGACAGCTGTACAAGTTTCTGGTGCGTCGGACGGGAAGTAAGTTCAACGCTGTGTTACTGAAGAGACTCTTCATGAGCAAAGTGAACAAGCCCGCCATGTCTCTCTCCAGACTCATCCGTTTCATGAAAGGAAAGGTTGTTCCTCTAGCTCTCTACCCGGCCTCCATTCATCCGTCCATGTATTTATCTATCTCCTCTTTAATACGATTTCACGAGGTTCGTGGATACTCTCGATTGTTGATTTGATGAGAACCATCGTGGATTGAATGTTCATGCAATGATCACTTCATATTGAAGGATACTAGACAATTGACAATCTGGAATTTCAGGAAAATGCCTAGAAATCACTCAGATCGCAATAGCTTGGCCGTTTGGGCATATCAGAAACTCCCTTTAGTTAGGTTATCTCACCGATTTGGTTTTCTGAGAAATGTACAAAAACCTTTCAGATTGATACTGTGAAGATATACATCTTAGTTGTAAAAGACATTTAGTTTTGCCTAACTTAAATGTCACATACGCATATCTGACTCGTATAAAAGTATTGCCTCATAAGAATGAAAGTAAGAAAAGTTCCGTTCTTGACAAATACCTTTAAATATTAAAGGAAAAAAGAAAAATAAAAGCTCAAGAATGCCCCATCCATCTGGAAAATGCCAGAGAAGGCATTCAGATTAAAACAGGTTTCCTGACCCAATTTTTATTGATAATACGATTTTCAATGAAAATGAACTATTGCACAAAAGCCAAGGGTAGTTAAAAAAACAAAGTGATTTTGAAATGCACACTTTATTTTCTTATGTTTGCTATAATATGAGATTTTCAAAGAAATATGCATTGATATATGTACAAAAAGTACATTTTCCTATCTTAACTAGCATTCTCAAAGTTAAGTTTGCATATTTCTAACCTTGCATGGAAAATAAGGTTTTCATGAAAAAACACTCTTAGGAAAATATAGGGGTTATAATATGCCACGCCCCGACCCTCGGGATGCGTGATAATTTTTATTGAAGACACTAATCTCACAATTAATCGCTAATCCTCTGATAAACGGGGTTTCACGTGCACACGGGGAAACCTATCAGTTGTAAGTTCATTGAGGACCAGAAAGTCATACCAAAATTTTGACCGAGTTCCGTCTAAAAGTGGGACATCAAAATATCTTTTCCTCGATCTGATCAATCCAATAAAACAATCCCAATCACAAAACATATACCACACGTGGAAATCGCAAAACAATGCGGCTCGTCACGTCGGTCAATTTCACACACATCAAATCAAACCATGGAACTAAATAGGGCTGCAACTAGGGTTGGGTTTTGGCCCGACCCGCATGACCTGACCTGCATGACCCGACTCGAGAAATCATGCGGGTTGGGTTACAAGAATTGGGCCATCGGATTGGGTCGGATTGAGCAGATAAAAATCCGAACAAAATTTGGGTCGTGTTGGGCTGAGGTCTTCAAATCTCAACCCGACCCGACCCGACCCGACCCAGATTTCCTAAACTTACTATAAAATTCTCCAGCATCCTCAAACCCTAATAGAGTTATTCTTTTTCAGCGCTAGAGCTACTGCAATTTTTTCTCCCTTTCCTCCCTCGCCTCCGATTGCTTCTCCTCCTCGCTATGCCTCGTCTTCACTGAGATCTCTGAAGTTCGTTCTTCCTCTCACCATTGTTTCTCTATATCTTCATTTCCTGATTTCTCAGCAATCCGATGAACCGTGTCTAAGTGGTTTTTTGGTTAGATCTGAGGGCTTCAGCGCTCCCGAGAGAGGTGGATTTCAAGTTTCAACTCTCTTGGCCGAGCTGTGACCCCCTTATTATTCTTCTTCTTAGCTGGACCTCAGTGAGATTCCCTATTTTATTCTTCCAGTTGCAAGCAACTATTCCAATATGTTTTACTGCACATTTTGTTGCATATGTTGCCTAAAGAAAATGGATTTTCCATAGGAAGCATCGATTGCTTAAACATTTTAATGTAACTTTCTTCAAGAAATCTGTTTTTGATTTATTTACTCGAGTCTTACCTTCTGCAAGTTGATTCAGTCTCGACTGTCATTTTTCTTTTCTTTCTTTAAATATGGGTGGCTTATTAAGCCTGCCATGAATAGGGGAGGATGAGGTTGCAGGATGCTTCCTGATTCATTCGGGTGTTAGCCAGCTAACCAGTTTCCATTTTCCAAGTATACTGACCCACATTTAAGTCTAAAATTAGCTCATTTCTCTAGTCTCTTGGCCCGAGGTTGCCTATCTCAAGACATTTCTGGAATGATCTGTCTTTGAAGAAATGAACCACATTTCTTCAATTTTTTTAAATGGTAATCAATACATTTCTTAAATTTAAAGTTAGCTCATTTTTCTAAGTCTCTTGGCTTGAGGTTGCCTTTCTCAAGGCATTTCTGGAATGATCACAGTGCTGAAAAATTGCCATGTTTGTGGAGTCGAACCAAATGAGAGGACGAGGCAGAAATGCCTCATTATTTTTTAAAATAAGTGGGAGCAAAACTCATCCCTACATTTGATAATATGGAGATTCAAAGGATCTGAAATCTAAGAGAAATCTTCAAGGTACTGGGCCGAGTCGGGTCGGGTCGGGTTCAAAGTATTTTAAACTCGGGTCGGGTCGGGTCGGGTCGACTAAATTGGGTTTTTAATTTCGGTCGGGTTGGGTTCAATGTGTTGTGTCTTGGATTAGGGTTGGGTTTATTAAACCTGACCACCCGAGTTGCAGCCCTAGAACTAAACAAGGTTCTAAATAATATACTCAATTTTTTTTGAATGTTAATATACTCAAAATTATATATTACAAACCCAAAGTTTTAAACACAAGCTTTTAAAATAATTACTTTTCGAAATGTATAGTTTTCTCAACACAAAGTAAAAGGGGTCGTTAGACCATCATGACTCCAATATCCCAAAGCTAGCTCAGGGGGTTCATCTAACCCCTTCTCAGATAGAGTTCCTGAAATTCACAAGGGAATGAGCTTATACAGCTCAGTGAAGAGAAAACAAACAATATCCATCATATTATCAATCAAGCATGCTAATAACCTATTACATATTATTAATTGAAGCATGCACCTCATAGTTATCATGCATCAGATAACATCATGAGTAATCATTCACCAATCAATCACAGGTCGCAATCGAACATAGTATGCGACTTCACACAATTGTAATGCGGATCAATGTGGGTCTCTATGATGCAGACAACAACCCATTACAATTTACCCTAGCAATGCAGATCAACATGGGTTGCTATCCCGTGGACAACAACCCATTGCTTCTTAACCACACACTGCGGATCAGCATGGGTCTCTATCCATGGACAATAACACTCACTCACCCCCACTGTGGATCAACATGGGCCTCAATCCCATGAGCAACAGCCAAGTGGTAGTCAATACCTCATTGCGGATCAACATGAGTCTCTTATCTCATAGACAAACAACTCAGTGGTACACGTATATACCACTACAGTTCAACATGGATCTCTATCCCATTGACAATAATGACATGGGATTTGGCCTTAATCGAGAATTGGCATTACTTACACAAATGATGGAATTTGTAGGGAAATAAAATGTTTGGGCAATAATGTAAGCTTGATTTTAAATGTCCCAAAGTGATAGGCTTAGCCCGTCTGCCTATTTGAATACCCCTCATATGCGATGTATGATTTACATGTATTGAAGTGTGCTCTATTGGATTGATAATGCTGAGATGAATGCATGCTCCAACATGATGATGCTTGTGCATGTGATTGAATTATATGAGTACATTGTGTTGTCCACGGGATTGAGACTCGTATTTATCCGCAGTAGGACATATGAGTACCACTAATGCATGTAGATCATATTCCAACATTGTTTTTTTAACATACTAGATATACAATATGAAATGCGCATGAATAATCGTTGAAATTAAAATAATAAATATAATGTTTGTTTGGTCTCTTACCTAGTAATAAGCGAAGTTTACGGGCTCCTAAAGTTCAGTGAAGCAAGGGGTGTCAAATCAAGCTGTTTCAATAAAGAATATAGAATAAAAAATCTATCGAAAGTTGCATCGGATTCTATTGGTTGGTTGACGATCGGAAGGTGCATCATTCGATGATCGGATTGTGGCAGATTTTGATCGGACATTTGAGCAACCCAGAAAATCATAGTTTTGGGGAAAACAGAGGAAGAAGAGAGTTTTGGAATCCGAACACACTTCAGAAATCAAATATGATTTTAACCAATGTTGTCAAAATTGTAAGAGTCGTGAGTCGACTCGTACGATTTGACTCGAGTTGGTTTGTAAAACGATACAGATCGTATGTTAAATTGCAGGAGGGGTGAAAATCGTACGATTCAGGGGTTTACTCTTGAATCGTATGTGACTCGTGCGATTCGCTGGAGATAGAAAGACGTGAAAGAAGAGGAAAAAAAGAAAGAAGAAAAAGCGAGAAAAAGAAGGTAAAAGCCAAGAAGAACATACCTATTTCATGGTAGGGCCTTTGTTTCTTTCTTCTTCCCTTCATTTCGTGCTTTCTCCCCCCTTTTTCTTCGTGTTTCAACCGCTGCAAATCTCTTTTGTGGTTTGCGACGCTTTCTTTCCTCTTGTCACTCTCGCCAGACTTAGGTTTCAATTATTTCCATTCGTGTCTCTCGCTAGTGGTAGGTTTTTAAGTGTCGTGACTTATTTCTCCTCTTTAAGTTTCGTGACTCTCTGTATTTCAAGTGGCTGTAGTGATGTTTTTGGTTCATTTTCTTTTAATTTTTTTTAGTGATGTTCTCTGGTCTTTTTTTATATATTTTATTTCTCTTTTTAAGTAAATATTTTTTCTCTTGTTTTTCACATGTTTATTTTTATTTTTTGCCATCTTTTTTCCTATTTTTATTAAAAAATATGTTTTTCTATTAACTACAATATAAAATACAGTTTTCTAATAATAAAAAACAATTTGTATAATTAATATTTTTACAAAATATATTAAAATTATAGTTTTTTATAATATTCTATCACTACAACTGCTTCTTTAAAAAACAATATATAACAATCTATATACTTTAACATTATAAATCTTGAAGGATATGTAGAAATTTCTTTTATAACTCATATTATTATCTATCTCATGACAATTTTATACAATCTATTCAATTGAAATTAAATTTTATAATTACATTTAATTTTTTTTAAATTATCTATCTAAAATACATACTATTCAATTGTAGTATAAAGAATAATTTTAGAAAAAAGATTATGAATCTTACGATTGTACAATTTTCGATTCACGACTCACGATTCACACCTTTAGACTGATTCACGATACGTTTCGTGCTTGATAACCTTGATTTTAACACATAAATCCTTCCTTAAAACCGAAATTCTTTTCAAAAAATGATATTTTTTTTAAAGAAAGTTTCAGTTTAATAAAAAAAAGATAAAATCAACCCAAAAACGAGAGTAAGTAAAAAAAAAAAAGGGAAGTACCTAGGAAAAATCCTGAGAGAAAGTGGTAGTGAGAGCGATCCTCAGAGAGTGAGAGACTCGAGCAAACGAGAGAGTGAAAGCTTGAGTGAGAGAAAGAGAGAGGACCCTACTGCTTCAAAAACCGAAAACATAAGGAGAGGGAGAGAGCTTGAGAGATTTTCCTACAGAAAATAAGAGGATGGAGATTTTATAGAAAAAAATCTAGGGATAAGGTCGGCTGAAACTAAGCGGAGGTTGGTGGCTAAATCGTCCAACGAAAGGGACGAAGGAAGAGAGAACTCGGCAACGGAGAAGAAGGTAAGGGAGGAGAGAGACATACCCAATTCACTGTTGCATTGTAGCTGCCCGAGAAAAAAGGGACAAAATGAACTATAGTGAAGTGGGATCCCAATGGGTTCCAAAACGGGTTTTACGATAATTTTTTTTTAGTTTTTCTCAAATCACTACTTTTTGGAGTTTTGAAATTTTTGATAAATGCTATGCGTTAAACTTTGGTTACGAATTTAATTTTGTTGAAAACAGATACTCCATGATTTTTTAAATAAATCGATTTTGAGTTTGAGTTGAACTGGAGAGGAGTTTGAGAGAAAACCAAGGCGACTCTAAGCGGATTTTGAATTGTTTCAAGTTCAACGAAGTAAAGGGAATATTGTTTGCAAATTTTGGGGCCCCTAAGGGTTTAAGTCTAAGTCAAAACTTAAAAATAAGTTTTTTGCATAATTTTTTGAAATTAATAAAATAAATCAGAAAATCGACAATGTTCATCGGATCGTTTGACACCAAGCATTGGATCGTCCGACGGTCATCGGTCGTCTGAAGTCTTGCTTTGGTTGACCAACCAGAACATGCAATTCGATTGTAAAATTTTTGGTCTTTAATATTCGACCTATGATTCATCGGTCGACTAATGAATCATCCGAGGATTGACTCATTCCAACAGAGCTCATCGGATCGTCTGATCACACTGCATTCCTCCACTAAAAAGGCCACAATATGAGCTACAGAGCTCGGTTTTGGGCAAACTTGGACTTGTTGAAAGATCTTTCACTAAGCTATCCAAACAGAAATGAAATTTCTCCAAATTTGGAGTCCAATTTGCTCGAAAAGAGTGAACACGGGTCGGGTCATTACATAATCACCTTTTCATGTCATACAATTTTCTTATGTTTGTGTGTGGAGATGGAATCCTATCAATTTTTGCTTATTTTTCGTGTCAATTTTTTTTTTTTCATTGTTTGCTTGTGCAATGTTAGAAAAATGGCTGGAAAGGTTATCTTGGCAATAGATCAGGTTTGGATTGAGTCTAGTCAACCTTTATCTGCCCTTGAACCCATTCTCCTACTAGGGCTTCAACTCGGGCGGGTCATGCAAGGTTTTGTGTCTGCTTGAACTTGGGCCCAAATTGAAATTAAAGGGCCTAAGCTTGAGCCTGGGCCAAAGTTAGCCCGAATAGTCTGACCCGAGCCAAACCAAATTGTATTTGTAAAGACCCAAGCTCGTTTTCAAGGAAAAGTATAAATTATATAAATTATTCTATTAAAATATAAATTATATCTTACATAAGCTGTATATTTATATCAAATATTAAATGAAGAACAGTAGATTTTTTAAATGATTGCTCAAATTCTGGTGTTCATTTACCTAGGCCTAGCCCAATCTGAATTTTTAATTTAGGCATTACAATTTTAGGATATGAAGTGGCCTGACCTGAGCTAGAGTGAACCCTAAACCCTTGTTCTCAAAGTGGCTCCAACTGAAATAAACCAATGAACCTAACCCAAACCCATTTACCAATTTATAAAGGGTCAGGAAAACCCTTTTCTCATCCAAGCTTAAAAGAGATTTTTCTATAGAGGACCATAGGAAAATAAAAAGGTATATTTTTAGTGAAAAGTCATGTGGTCAGAAACACTTTTCAAGGAACTAGAGATTTGGCGAACTTAGGGTAAGAAAGTTGGGGTTAGAAATGAATTTATTTTCAATGGAAATGGTGTAAGTTGGAAAAAGGCAAACATACCCTAAAGAAACACTTATCTGTGGAAGGGGAGGGGAAATTTGATTTTCATCTCCACTTTATTCTGTCTGGAAACTCTTAAACATGAAGGAACCAACCATTTGGCTTTTCTTGAATCGTCATGGCAATCTTTATTAAATGCTAGGAAGTGCTTTGGATTAGAAGTCCCTATCCAATTGAGTTTTCAGAAAACTCTACGCACTAAGAAACACTAGACTCATTAAGTTTTCCAGAAAATGCCCAGAGGCCCCTTGGAAGATGCAAGCTGACTGGACTTTCTGGAAAATGTGATGAAAACCCTCATCTGGGTTTCATAAAAATGCATGTCGATTCCTTCTGATGGGAAGATTCCATCCATTGTGATACCTTGGAAAATGCCTGGAAATCCCATTCTTAGAATATCCTTGCTAATTAACCATGTGCTTTTTTCCTGTCAAATTTTCTGAATTTTCTCTATTCTACGAATACTCTCTGTGGGCACAAAGTCGTTATCAAAAGGTTAATATTTGAAAACAGTAGTGATTTTTGTCCTGGTTTTTTAGGACGAGATTGCAGTGTTGGTGGGGACAGTGACAGACGACATCCGTGTGCTTGAGGTTCCAGCACTGAAGGTCGCTGCTTTGAGGTTCACAGAGAGGGCAAGGGCGAGGATTCTCAAGGCGGGGGGCGAGTGCTTGACTTTTGATGAGCTCGCCCTTAGGGCTCCTCTAGGGCAGAACACTGTATGGTTCAAAAACTTATGTCATTATATCTTGACCAATGAAATTGTTTAATGTTTTGATTGTTTTGTTTAATTGTTTTATGTTTTGATTATGTCATAGAGAAATTTGATTGCAGAATGCCAGTTGCAAGTGATAAATGCTTTCCATCATTTTCTGAGTCACTCCACATTTTGAAATGGCAAAATGCCCCACTTTGTTTTGCTTCATTACAAGTCTTCATGTGTGATGTGACAAATACTGCTGACATTTTGGTTACTTGTGTGTGCCCCTTATATTATTGTTTACTGGTTAATGGTATTTTCCTGTTTTTATTGGCAATTTTGCTTGGAATTTGTCATAGAGAAACGTTATTGCAGAATGCTAGTTGCAAGTGATAAATGCTTTGTATCATCTTTTGAGTTGCTCCACAATCTGAAATAGCAAAATGCCATTTTGTTTTGCTTTGTTTCAAGCCTTTATGTGCATTGTAACAAATACTGTTGATATTTTGGTTTCTTATGCATTTTTATGGCAGAATGGGTGACAGTATTTTCTGTTTTATCAGAAATACTCGTTTTATCTTGATAATATCTAGATAATATCATGATATTATCATATGACAAATTTAATACTGCCTATTTCAATATTAGATGTCATTTTCATTTGTATATTTATTCACTATATGTTAAAATTATTTTTAAATGTTATATTTTCATGAGATTTTTCTGATAATTTTATATTAAAAAATGTAAAATGTGAAAATATCATTATCATTAGCCGAGACATTAAACTGTAAAATGGTATTTGTGACGTTGTTAATCATGTGAACCAGTGTTTGCATCTGCTGCCTGTAACATTTTTCGTTTTTCGTATCTGCTAAGCCTTCAGTTGGCATGTCTAAGCTATCTCTATCACCATTTCTTGATTTTATCTTCTATGGAACCAATTATTTAATCTTCTCATTCTTGATTACATTCCTTCTTGGATTTTTTGTTGTTTACAGATCCATTTAAGTATATATGCATCTCAGCAGCATCTGCTTGTTTCTGATTGTCACCTGGTTATTCATTTCCATGTAACAATTCATGGCTTAATGCCATTTTTTAACATTCTCTTCAATTGAAATGCAATCAATATTTCCCATGGTGATACCTGTTTAGTCCTATTGTGCATGCTTGTATTATCTTCACATTAGAAGCTACATGGATTTGAATTGATCTGATTCAACATGTGCTTGATGGGGCTTCTATTGTTGAACCTATGTTGGGATCAGACTTGCTTTGCAGCATCTGGTCATCAAAGTGACACATGTTGAAAGTCATGGGCTAGAGCAATACCAGTCCTCGGGGAGGGTGGGGGTTGAATAGGACCTTTCCAAAATTTAATGGCCTTTTTAAAATTTTATTTCATCAACTTATTGTGCAGCGGAAATAATTAGATGTGTGTGTAGTACATAAGTGATTCAAATCATCAAAGCAATCAACCACATGTGCACAAGATATATAGTGGTTCGGTTTCAACAAACCTACATCCACTGTTGGACTCACCCACCCTAGGGTTATTCCAAATCCACTATGTATGGAATCCCCCTCAAACATTACACCTAGTTTTGAAAGGTTCGGCCTCCCTGGTCTAATTCTTATCTCTATTTTTTTTATAGTGGTTCAAACACAAAGTAATAATCCACCTTACAATGATGATAAATGAAAAATGTAATAAGAAGCACTTGCCTTGTAGCTCGTAGATGTCAAAAGATGTGCTTCTTGATGAGTTCTTCCAGCTTGGATCTTCAGTTGTTGATGTTCACCAGTGTATGTGCAACCACAAACAAGGAAGAAGATCTAGGATATGTGATTTGACTATGGATCCTAGAGGTTTCTCTCTCAATATCTCAGTCAAAGGATTGATTGAATGGGCTAAGTGTTTCCTGGAGTTTCAGTGCATAGAGAGTGTATGGGAAGCTCTGGTATAGCCTAGGATTTTTGGAGACGTTTTTCTAGCTAAAAAACACAAGTATTTATAGAGAAAAACTTGTTCCAATGGCTAGTCGTCGAGGGCTTCGAAGGTGTCACATCAGTCAAGTCAATTGGGACATTTGAAAAAAGGCAATGAAAGCAATTTGACAATGGCATTTTTGAGGGCCTTGACATTGGTCGAGGGCCTTGAGCTGAGACCTTAGTGTTTTGACAATTTGTTTTCCAGTCAACACAGGTCGAGGGCTTCGACAAAACACTGATCAGTTTCGAGGGGCTCAACCTGAGAGCAGTCCAATTTGACAGTATTTTCCAATTAGAAACTTGGTTTTTCATTTTGAGGGGCTCAATACTATCGAAGACCTCGAGAGACTTCGTCGAGGGGCTCGACCTGCGAACAACAAGTTTTGTCAGTATTTTTGTTCCAGAACCCAGGTGCAGGATGTCGATGGCCTCGAACATCTTCGAGGGCCTTTACAAACCATATTTTCCAATAAGTGTTCTAAGGCTTGGTCCAATTTCCATATTTGGTTCCGTTGGCTTGGTAGGGGGTTCCTAGGTGAGTTGGATTCACCCTAGGGACTCTTATGGTCGTTCTACCTGTGTGGTTGCAAAACACATGGTGTGATGTCTTCAAAGAGCTTCCAATCTGCAACAGTTTTGATTCACTCTTCAACATTCTTCCAGGGCAAGGCTTTTCTTGGTCACGTAATTGACAATAAGGTGACTCGGTCAAATTGGGGCACTGACAATCTCCCTTTGTCAAATTTTTGACAAAACCTAGAAGCGAATGAATACAAACTCTTTTTGACATATTACATCAAATTAAATCCCATTTGAATCAAAATAATACACCTAATCTTCAACAGTTTTGATTCACTCTTCAATAGTCTTCCAAGGCAAGGCTCTTCTTGGTCACATAATTGACGATAAGGTGATTCGGTCAAACTGGGGCACTAACAATCCCCCTTTGTCAATTTCGTGACAAAACCTAGAAGCTAATGAATACAGACTCTTTTTGACATATTACATCAAATTACATCTCAGTTGAATCAAAATAATACACCAATTTCAAAACATTTATTCTAATGATTCATAAGACTCTATGCTTCAAATTCTTCATCTTGCTCCGCTTCAAGATGTGCCTGCAAAAACATTTTCTTGTATACGGGCATGGCAAGCTTGGTAGAAGCGTACATCTCCCCCCCAACATTAGATCTCAGTTGTACCACATTTTACTGCCTTTTTTTGTCATAAATTGACAAAGGGTATTAAGCACAAATTAATCCATGTTAATGTGGTCCTTTAAATCCCAAATGTTGGACTGATTTCCTCTTTACAATAAGTAACTAGAGCCAACTGCATTTTGTACCAATATGAAACCAACTATGCATGCTCCAAATATAGAATCATTCATACAATAATTTTTTCATTTGAGATCATTCATACAATAATTTTTTCATTTGAGAAGGTTATGAATGATCCATCACCCAACTGATTTTTCAGATCCTCAAGACTTCATTAAGGAAGATCTGAAAACATTATGAATTCTAAACCACTCATTGTTAATTGACCTAAACTCACCATCCAAGCCTGCAACATCCAGTATATATAAAAAATATTCCAAGAATAAACCATTCAAAGGATGTATAAAGCATGGAACATTAAGTCATTCAAACATTCAGTAATGCATATCTTTCAAAACACATAAATATTCAAGCCCAATATGCATCATTAAGTTTAAAGTTTTTATAGGCCCAAAATTCATCAAAGTTTTGTTCAACAGAACACAAAAAGAGCTAAGAGATCTAAGTTGGGTCAACTGGAGGAGATGGTGTAGGAGGAGGGTGAACTGTATCACTACTCTTGCACGAGGACGACATGTTGTGAAGAACCGAAAGTATGCCTTTGACAAATTTCTTCACGTATTTTGCCAATTCATTTCGATCCTGATGAATGCGATCAAGTCGTCCGTCTATCGCATCAAGACATTCCTCTATGGTCCTACGAGCAATTTGCATCTTCATGTGCAGGAGGTTCATCTAGATCAGACTCGTGAGCAGGATAGCAGCAGAGGTAGATGCAGGAGTAGTAGAGGTAGAGGCATGAGTAGCCAAGGTAGAAGCATGAGCAATAGAAGTTGAGGGATCATCTTTGTTCAGACCAAGACATTGTTTGATGAAGAAGGTGTTGAAAGGTCTAATACTTTTTGGAGTTCCATCTTCAGGAGGTTGAATTCCAAAATGTATGGCAAGAGCAGACATGAATAACAGAATGGAGGAGTTCCTCTCCTGTGGATTTTCAGTTGTTGCAAATGTGGGCACAGACCCATGGCAACCCAATACATGATGTTGACCATATACCCACTGAGATCAGACTTGTTCCCGTATCGAGGATAGACATTGTGTGTGAAAATATTATGGAGGAGTTTGTACTTGGGAAGGAGATCAGAAGCACGAAGACAATTTTTGTCCATCCATTCGACATTTCTTCCACAAATTTTACAGGTAAATTTTTGTTTGTCTTTCTAAGGAGTAGTGGGTTGAACTTTCTTAATGTCACCATTGTTGTACTATGGGGATGCCCATAAGGTTGGAAACAAGTTGAGGCGAGACAGTGACTGTTACGCCAGTTTGAAATTCAATTAGCAAGGAATACTTTGGCGAATCAGGATAGTCCTTAATAGAGCAATACATTCCCTTGGCAAGTGAGGGGTAAGTTTTACCACTCCATTTTAGAATGTTTTACCATCCCATTTTCTGATGGACAAACAGAATTTCATATGGTGCCAAATCGTTCAGAACACCTGTATGTTCAATGTTCAGGTGTTTGAAAATGACAAATGGCTCTTATGGGTTTTAGAAGCTGACCATTTTTCAAGGACTGTAGATTCAGAGTGTTCTTGTTCTTGAAACTCTTCAGAACCTGATCCTTCAGATCCTGTCCTGGAGGTGTCTTCCTCTAAGTGTTACTTCAGAATGGACAGAGGAAGTAGGGGAGTAGCCTCTAGTTTTGCTGGAGTATGAAGAGTAGGTGTTTGATTTTCTGGGCAACCAACTTTTAGGCCTCTTTGGTGGAGGTGAGGAGGAAGAAGATCCAGGGTTATGCTCACTATGAGGGACAGAGGAAGACCCGAAATTCTTGGTCCTAACCGTGATTTTTACCCCAAAGGGAAAACCCTAAATTGATTTGGGTGTGAATGGAAGAAGGAATTGTAAACTTATAAAAAATAGGCTTACCTGACAGGTCACACAAATTAGAGAGGAGAGACCGAATGAGGAGAAGATGATTCTTGTGAAGAACGCCGGCAAGAGATGACACTGGGAAGCACCGGAGAAGAAGACAACACACGGAAGAGAGGATGTGCGAAAAGCCTTAACCCCAAACAAGTGAGATAGGAGTTGGTTTCAAAAAATAAAAAGATTTTAAAACTTAAGTCTCCGCGCAACTTCGAGGCCCTCGACCCTGTCTTGAGGCCCTTGAAAAATACAGCAAATTTTTTTTTCCTTTCCTTTTCCTCTTTTACTCCCTTTTGTTTTGAAACCTCCAAATTGTCAGTGAACCACCCATTCAACCCACTTTTAATATGACATTCAGACTTGGTTTACAGATGAGTACAAACAATATATGCTCATAAAATGAAATACCATATTACATAGATCTCTTGTATAACAAGATATTCAATCAACAAAATATACAACCAGTTAAGAACATGGAATTAAACATACCTCATACAAGAGTCTGGGATATACCAAAACACAAAAACATTCAAACATGTTTCAACAATGTCAATCCATAATGACATTCTTATTATATTAGGGTAATTATATTTTGGACTATGCATAGCACAAGTCCACATATTTATGACTCTATAAGCATGACTAGTATTAAAGCTAGGATAAATACAATCAATGCTTGTTGAGTGCAAGTGTACCATGCCACAACTCAAGGGTTGATTGAACTTACTTGCATTGAATTTGACTATAGCAGGTAGTAATCATTGCATTGATCCCACAGATGTTACTAAGATGCCCAAACTGAGATCGTTTCAGGACATGGATCATGATCTAGACTTTGGGAACTCAACGGGTTGAGGTAGAAGGTTTTGAATATTTTCTTTGAGCTTTTGGAACAGTTTTTTGATAAGTTCGATGTATGTTGTAACCAAACCTTGGATTTCTGAACTCTTTCAAAATGTTATCCAACTTTTGAGTTAAGATATCTTGTCTTTGGTCTCTTTTCTTTCTTTGCCTTTCATAGTTCTTCATTTCAGTTTTGGGCCTGATGTTAAAGGTTTGTTCTTTCAAATGTCTCTTCCTAAGATTGCATTCAAATTTGAAGTGTCAAATCTTATCACAGTTAATAACATTTTATATTTTGAGAATGAGACATTTGATCTTTAACAAATATGGTTTGTGATGCGGGATTAGCCCTGCAATGAGGAATGAAGAAGAGATACTCTGCAACTTAGGCAAAAAAGAGAATACCTGTTCTTGAGGGCAAAGAGAGAAACAATCTTAATCTTATTTGATAATTTTCGAAAGAGGTGTATTTCTTCTGTTACACGCATCGTTTATATAGAAAAAAACTAAACTAATAATAGTAGGATTCTTCACCCGACTTTCCTAAATGAGTTTGGAAGGCCACGTGAGTGGTTTCCAACTCTAACACAACTTCTAATCTTATCCTAGACTCCTAAACCAATAAGGAAAGCCACCGACCTGGACTTTCTTACAAGGACTCCGAAAATGAAATACTGAACATAGGAACTACTAAAATAGATGGATCTCGAATGCATGTCCTACATCATTCCTCGGATCTTGAAAATAATTCGTCCTCGAGTTGAAATCAGCAAAATCAAAAGGCACCAAACAAAGATGAAGGCCAAGTCCGAAGATGCGAATGATGAAGCTTGTAATTGCACAATCTTCAATGCACAGGCGTTTATAGATTTTTGTCTGGGGGACGAAGAAATCAGTAAACACCTGTGCTCAATCGAGGGCCAAACAACTCTATCAAGAAGAGATCTTCAAACAACACTGGAGAGATGACACGGGCCGAAGGATCTGTCGGACGAGGCACCAATGAGAGGATAGGAGGTGAGCATGATACGGTACGAAGAACCATAGAGGAATCCTTAGTAACCGTAATGGGCTCGGGTTGTGGTAAGGGAGATGGTTGGATAAGTGGCGGTGGTGGTGGTGGTGGTGTAGAGGGATTGACGTCGGTTGCATCGGCTGTGGTGCCGGCAACACAACTGGCTCTTTCTCCAACACGGGCAGTGTTAGTGGGGGCACACATCGCGAGTTTTCTGGTTCAAAATCAATAGTTGTAGAAGCATGAATTACCTGAGATCGTTCTAACTCACGTTCTGTTCTTATGGTCATTCGTACCGCATCTCTCAAAGTGAAGATGTCGCGGAAGACGATGCAGTCATAGATCTCAGGATGGAGTCCTTCGAGGAATCTGAAGATTTGTTGAGACTCCGTCTCGTCGTGTCTCGTGGAGAGAGAGTAGAACTCAACTGCATAATCTCGAACAATCCAATCTTTTTGCCAACAATTTTGGTATGTTTTTTTTTTTTGAAAGATAACAATTTTGGTATTGTTCGAACATAAATTGCTTATAGTCGACAGAAAGGAAATGATTACATAGCAACTTTTTCATCAATGTCCATGATCTAATAGGAGGTTGGTTGTAATACCTGAGGTTGATTTGCAACTCTGTCCACCATGCAGACGCGTCACCTTCGAGACGATATGCCATGACGTCTACCTTTTTCGTTTTCTCAATCTTCGTGTAAAAGAAGCAGCATTCAACTTTTACGAGCCAATCGAGAAAGTATTCATTGAGCCATTGACTATAAAAAGGTGGGACATAGCTCTTGTTGCCGTCATAGGCACAATAGGAAGTCATAGTGAGACCACTTGATGTAGCAGAAGCATTGTGGACTTAAAGTGCTTGGTCAAACTTGGTCAACACGAAAGATGGGTGGGTCCCATGGTTTAAGGAATGAGCTTGGTCAAAGTTGGTAAAGAAAGTGAGAATAGGGTGGTTTGGTAAATAAGTGAAAGGAGTGGTATGTTAATTGGAGAAAAGGTGGCGGGCATTAAGGGTAGATGAAAAGTAAAGGAGACAATGCATTAATTGTCTTTGGAGGTGGGATGGCTTTAGTGAAGGGAGTAAGAGAGTGAAACGAATGGTTTGGATTTTTAATGGAATAAAATAAGGTGGAAAAATGGTTTAAGTGGGTAAATGGAAAAATGGTATAAGTGGGTAAATAGAACGAAGGTGAGGGGTATTTATGTAAAGATAAATTGATGCTTTTGATGGCCTTAAACGCATGGATGAAAGGACAAGAAAAGCTATAGGGAACCGATGGTTTGTTGGGTAAGTGTGGGATGAGTTTTGCTTTATGAAGTCTCGGGAAAGATGAAAGGTGGACTTGTGAACAGTTGTGGCTTTTAAGAAAATAAAGAAGGGGAAAGAACAGAGAAATGGATGGAGGGTAGGAGACGAAGTGGGTTGGCGTGGCTTTGGGTGAAGGCATGGTGAAGGGAAAAGAGGTGGAAGCTCCATACGAAGGCTGCAAGAGACAGATTTGGTTATGGTAGGAAGAAGAAGGGCTCGGTTAGGTTGTGTAGGCAAACAGAGGAGGCGGAAGTAGTTGGTTATGGGCAGCGGAACTGGTATATGTCTGGGTTTCATGGCCTTTGTTTTTTTTTTTTGAAGGGAGGAGGATGGGGATTAGGATGATAGATCTTACCTGGGATAATGCGCAGATTTGGCGATTGGAGAAAGATGATAGGGATCTGAACCAATTGATGCGGGATCATCCTGCAACGAGGCAGAAGAAGAAAATAGTCTGCAACTTAGGCAGAAACGAGAATACCTGTGCTCGAAGGTAAAGAGAAACAAATCTTAATCTTATTTGATAATTTTCGAATGAGGTGTATTTCCTCTGTTACACATCATTTATATAGAAAAAATACTAAACTAATAATAGTAGGATTTTTCACCCGACTTTCTAAATGAGTTTGGAAGGCCACGTGAGTGGTTTCCAACTCTAGCACAATTTCTAATCTTATCCTAGATTCCTAAACCAACAAGGAAAGCCACCGACCTGTCTTTCTTATAAGGACTCTGAAAATAAAGTACTAAAATACGAAAATAGGAACTACTAAAATAGATGGGTCTCGGCTGCATGTACTACATCAGTTTGGTTTACTGGTCCCTTTTTTTTTTGGCTTAGTATAACCAAGACCAGATTTTTCACCATTGTGTTTACCCTAATTAAGTAGTTTTTCCAGTTATTGTTCACCTTGGGTAAACTTGTCTTGAAACTTCATCATATGGCTTCTAAGGTTTTTCAAATCAGAGTTTAACCTTAGATTATCCTTTTCAAGGCTTCTTCTAATTTCCCTTAACTTTCACTTTCATATATTTTAGCTGTATCTTGAAGAATTTTTCAGTTTCTCTCAATTTCAAGATTTTATCATTTGATGTCTTTAAGTTTGTTGAGAATTGTTCGTTTTCAGATATCTCAATTTCCAGCTGGCTAGTGAGTTTACTGTTTTCATTTTTTTACTTTATTCAGTTTTTTAGCCAGATTTTTACTTTCAAGAAACAAGGCATCATAGGCCTCTTGAACATCATCATCATCTTCTTCATCCTCTGTTTCTCTTGTAGTTTCCTCAGGATTAGGTGTGATGGAAGCTATGAAACCTTTTGAAGTTTCAACATTTTCTTGAATCTCCTTAGTCTGAATCACTTTCAGATTGAGATGCATCTTCATAGGTGACGGTCATAGCCTTCTTTTCTTTTTCCGATCGACATTCGATAGCAAAATGTCCATGACCACTTCATTGAAGCATACTTATTTCTTAGTTTTGCCTTTGTCTTTTTCTCTTGGTGAATCAGCTTTTCTAACATATTTTTCACTTGATTCATTTCTTTTAAATTCTCATTTTATTTAGTTTATTGAAGTTCTTTAGAAATCTTTTAGCTAACAAGGCCACATCTTCATTTGAATCTGATTTTAGGGATGGACTGTCATAGCCTTCTTTTCTTTTTCCGATGGACATTTGATAGCAAAATGTCCACAACCACTACAATTGAAGCAGACTTGTTTCTTAGTTTTGCCTTTGTCTTTTTCTCTTGATGAATCATATATTCTTACATATTTTTCGCTTGATTCATATCTTTTAAATTCTCATTTTATTTTGTTTATTGAAGTTCTTTAGAAATCTTTTAGCTAACAAGGCCACGTCTTCATTTGAATCGTTTTCAGATTCAGATTTTTCTTCTCTTGTTGTTTGTGTTTTAGGGATGATTTCAAGGCATGTGGTTTCTTTTTGGGTTTTTCAAAATGTAATTCAGTAAGTTTGCAATGAACCAACTAGATCCTTAACCTTCATTAGAGCAACATTTTTGTGCTCTTCAATAGCCACAACTTTAGGCTTAAATCTATCGGGTAAATTTCTCAAAGTTTTAGTACATACTTTGTCTTCCGGAATTCTTTCACCGAGAGCCCACAGTGGAGTTTACAATGTCACTTAGTTTTGAGTATAACTCCATAAACATTTCATTCTCCATTTTTATAGTATCAAATTGTGATTGCAGAATTTGGAGTCTAGACCTTTTCACAACTGATGTTCCCTTATGGATTCTCTAAGAATATCCCTAAGCCTCTTTGGCTGCTTCACACATCATAATTCTTTCATACTCATCAGGTGAGACAACACTATTTATAAGCATTAAGGGCTTTCCCATTAGCGGTGTACATGTTCTTTTCATTAGTAGTCCATGAATCATAGTCTTTGGGTTTTATGATTTCTGACTTTGAAGATTCGTCAGTCACTTTTTTCATAGGTTTAGTCCAACCTTGTTTTACTAATTCCATAACAGCTCCATCAATAGATATAAAGAAACTTTTCATTTTTGCTTCCATGAAGCATAGTTAGAGCCATCGAATTAGGAGGTTTGGAGATATCTTGGCCTTTCACGCTAATGCATGGTTCTAGCTCAGGATCAACTCAGAGGGTTGAGTCCAACTTAGAGCAATAAGGCTCTGATACTAATTGAAAATCACGGGCTAGCCAGTCCCAGCAGAGAGGGGGGGGGGGGGGGGGGGGGGTGGGGTGGTGTTGCTTTCCAAAATTTAATGGCCCTTTTTAATTTTTTTGTCATCAACTTATTGTGCAGCGGAAATAATCAGATGTGTGTGTAGTAAATAAGTGATTCAAACCATCAAAGCAATCAACCACATGTGCACAAGATATATAGTGGTTCGGTTTCAACAAACCTACATCCAGTGTTGGACTCACCCACCCTAGGGTTATCCCAAATCCACTAGTATAGCCTAAGGATTTTTGGAGTAGTTTTTCTGGCTAAAAAACACAAGTATTTATAGAGAAAAATGTGTTCCATCGGCTAGTCGTCCACGGCCTCGAAAGTGTGCCTCTAGGGCCTCGAAGGTGTCACATCAGTCAAGTCAACTGGGACGTTTGAAAAAAGGCAATGAAAACAATTTGACAATGGTCATCTTTGAGGGCCTTTACATTGGTTGAGGGCCTCGAGGTTAGACCTTAGTGTTTGACAGTTTGTTTTCCAGGTAACACAGGTTGAGGGCCTGGACAAAACACTGACCAGTTTTGAGGGGCTCGAAACTTGGCGAGGGGCTCAATCTGAGAGCAGTCCAATTTGACAGTATTTTCCAACTAGAAACTTGGTTTTTCATTTCGAGGGGCTCAATACTGTCGAGGACCTCGAGACTTCGTTGAGGGGCTCGACCTGGGAACAACAAGTTTTGTCAGTATTTTTGTTTTAGAACCCAAGTGCAGGATGTCGAGGGCCTCGAACATCCTCGAGGACCTTGACTTTGACAAACCAGATTTTCCAATATGTGTTCTAAGGCTTGGTCCAATTTCCATATTTGGTTCCTTAGGCTTGGTAGGGGGTTCCTAGGTGAGTTGGATTCACCCTAGGGACTTATGGTCGTTCTACCTGTGTGGTTGCAAAACACATGGTGTGATGTCTTCAAAGAGCTTCCAATCTTCAACAGTTTTGATTCACTCTTCAACAATCTTCCAAGACAAGGCTCTTCTTAGTCACGGAATTGACAATAAGGTGACTCGGTCAAACTGGGGCACTAACACATGTCATAAGTTCTATCCAAGGTAGTGTGAGTTTGTTCGTTGTTAATGAAACTCTTTTGTTATTCTAATGTGTTTAATAGCTATAATTATTAACAATATTTATATGATTGTCTCTAAAAAAGAGTATTAATATCAAACCTTAGCATAAAAAGTATCAGTGGAGGCACTTTTTTTAAATAATAGAATTAAAACTATATATATTTATTTATTTGTGTTATTTACTTCTTAAATTTTAAATTAATATGATGCTTAGAAGGTAAAAAGAAAAATTCTCTTTAAAGCACCAATTTACCATCAAGAAATGGGAATTGGGAAGATAAAAAGCAAGACATCTCAAAAATGAGAAATAGCAATTGGGCGGTATCTCAAAAAATTTCTTCCACTCATCTCTCCTCTTACCCACGCTAGTAAATGACCCTCTCAAAAATGGAAATGGGAACTGGGCGGCATGTCAAATACTTCTCTTACTCATCTCTCCTCTCACCCACTCTCAGTAAATGACCCTTCTCAGCATCTCCCTCTCAGACGAAGAAGAAAAACAGAGGAAGCTGAGAAGAAGACGGTGCGATTTTTTCCCCGCCTTCCTTCTCTATATTTTTTCTTTGATTTTTCCCTCTCAGCATTTCCTCTCAGACGAAGAAGAAACTGCAGAGGAAGCTGAGAAGACGGTACGATTTTTTTTTTCCCTTCTCTATATTTTTTCTTCTTTGATTTTTCCCTCTCAGCATCTCCTCTCAGACGAAGAAGAAAAGCAGAGGAAGCTTTAGAAGAAGACAATACAAATTTTTTTTTTCTTTTTTCCTTCTCTATATTTATTCTTCTTTGATTTTTCCAAACATAGTGTGAACTGTGGGTCACGACTCACGGTTTTATTCACTGAATCGTATTGATTCTTGGTCTGTGTAGGTTTTTTTGCGGTCCAAATTCTTGGATGGTTTTTTCTAAAACCGAACTGGAGGTCCGACCGCAGGCCGGTCCAGTTCTGATGACACTAGAGCATAATGGAGTTTTGATCTGGTGTAAATGCGAACTCAAAAAGCTTCAAGTATTTAGCATATGTTGATTGTTTGTTACAAGGGGTTGATGCCCCTTGAAAAGGCAAGGAGATGGGAAAAAAGGGTATATTAAATCAACATTCTGCACTATGTGGTAAAAAAGGGTGGACAACCCACCATACTACTACAGTGTTGCACATGGGTTGCCTCGTTTTCAATGAAAAGAAGGGGGCTTCATGGTTTTGTTTTGCATCATATGATATCCCCCGAAGAATTTACTGGGGATTAACTGTTGAATGTTTGTTAATAGAGGAATTTGAAGACTTTTTTTAATTGTCTAATAATGTTGTTATGCTTCAGGTTCTTCTCAGAGGTCCTAAGAATGCCCGGGAAGCTGTGAAGCACTTTTGGAAAAGCACCTGGTGTGCCTCATAGCCGCACCAAGCCTTACGTACGTTCCAAGGGAAGGAAATTTGAGAAGGCTAGAGGAAGAAGGAACAGCAGGGGATTCAAGGTTTAAGTTGATCACTTGTAATGGTGAAGTTGTCTAGTTGACGGTGAGGATTCTAGTCTAGTGCTTGCTGAGTTTTGATGAGAGTCAAGTAGTTGCTCTATTTTTCTCTTTGCGTGGATTATTAAAGAAACTGGGTATGTTTTTGCTAGTGATTCATTGTTTTTTTGTCAAGTATGCATGTTGATACTGATTATTCAGCAGCGATAATGTCTCCATGCACTATTTATAGTTGACAATGAAGAATATTGTTCTGCAAGGGGATATAGAAACAACTGAGTTATCATCCGAACAGTATTTCTCTGCAATCACCAGTTCTGGTAAATTACACAAGAAAACTTGTCCCTTCTCCTGTGAACTTCGTTCAAATTTGGATGGCAGCAGATTAAGACATGCATTGGTTTGACAAGCACCATGATAGATAAAAGGAAATTTTCTATTGTAAATTCATGCATGGCATTGGGCAGGCTTTCTTTTCTGATTCTTTATCCCCAAGCTTCCCTTGCACCATATCAACCATCCCAATCTCATTTGATTTGTGGCGACCCGTAAAGGCTTATTGTTTCCAATAAATTTGGATGAATAGCTGCTCGTGTGGCCAAAATTTGCAATCATCTTTTTGTTGGAGCTTTTACCCTATCATCATAAGTCAGCATCTCATCTATCTCATATGAATTTATCTTTTTGTTAGGCTTTCATTACACATAATTAAAACACAATGGGTTATATTATCCTGCAAAAATGAGTCAATTAAATATTACCATAAATCGTCTCAATTGCATAAGATTAAGTTTAGTAATATTATTTCCATTATTATATCAATAGGATAGTTTTAAATGCTTCTGATTTTATTTGGCACGTAGATTTTATTTCATCACTTGTCTAAATTCTGGTTTTCAGCGTAAACTTCTTCCTTAAAATGCTGTTTTTCTTTAATCATTTGCCCATTCATCAGTCTTATTGCACAAGAGTATGTGGGTTGTACATGGAAAGTACTGTGACGATTTGAACGTATTCCCAAAATTGACCTAATTTTTCACCCATTTTAAGTCATTATTTATGATGGACAAATAAGTTCAGTAGATAATCATCCATTCCTATGATTTTAGACCCACTGACAAAATTTTATGAGATTTGTTTTAGAAAATAAATAAGCTATATTTTATTCTATGGAAATATATTAAATGTGACCAACTTGTCATTATCAAGAGAATTTTTTTGTAGTATCACTTGGCAAAAGAGAAAATAGTTGGCCGATCAAATTTCTCCAATATTTCTATTAATTTATTAAGTGACTTTTGTCAAAAAAAGGTTTGCTATTATTTAAACATCATCTCAATTTAAATATAAAAGCAATTTTCTTTATATTCTTTTTTTTTTCTTTTTAATGATCAAAGGTGTTCAGGTGTTTCACCCTGATTAATCCTTCGGAAGCGTATGCACATCTCTCTGCACACACACCTGAGTTCTTTACATGTCCTTTTATAGTTCAAAATATTTTTCAGCAAGCAATCTTTTAGCATCTACATAGAACTCAACTTTATTACATGATGGACCTTTTGAATAATTTTTTTTTTCATCTATGAGCATTATCTGAAAAATTATAGCGATGGGAAATGTTAACTACTTTAAAATATTTTCAAATTCTAATCATCTTCATTTACATGAAGATGTTATCATAGAGATAGAGATCACTAATTCAATCTTAAAATATGTTTTTTAAGCTCTCTCAATTTTTATAACTATATTATTTTTTATTATCTAATATTCATTGACACTTATTTTTATTATCGAATATTCTTTGACACTTTCTCAAATTTCTTTTTAGTAGTTATCTAAGTAGCTTATAAAACAGTTTGGCTGAGATCCATATATGTAATGAATTTGAATTCATTGTATTTTTTATGCGTATAAATTATGGAGTAGATACTATTTTAAAAAATTATGGAGTAAATAATTTTATTTTAATATATCATTCAGTTCAATTAAAAGTATAATCTCTACTTACGATATTGTTAGTTGCCTGCAAAGCATTTGTCTAGATGAATACGTAGAGAGGTATCTATGGCCCATGGAGCTTATATTGATGAGTTAGTTGGAAATATTTTTTCTTGAATAGGATGCTCATAAAATTCACTTTAATAAGTCATGTTCTTTAAGGTCTCAAAGATTCAATTTTGTTCAATGATGGACAAGGTATTTACTAGATGATCGTTTCTCTTTCACCCCATTGCAAACCTTAAACCTAATTCCCAAAGCCCCATTTCCAACCGACTCAGGCCCAACTCATCCTTGGCCCAGTTTCTCAGCCTAACCCGTCTCCGACCCAATCATTGAGCCAAACTCGTGTCAGCCCAACGATCTTGGTCCAGTTCGTGCAAGTCCAAGCCCAATTCAGCAGATCCAGTCTGGCCCAACCCCGACTTCTCAGCCCAGCAGTCAGGCTTGGCTCGTTTCAGGCCCATCTAAGCCTAGGCTAGGCCCAGTTCAAGCTTGTTCTGGGCCTGTTTTGGGGATCTTTTCTGGAGTATTTCTAGATCTTTTTTGATCGTCTTCAGGTCGTTCTAGCTCGTTCGCAGGATCGTTCTCAGTCGTTTCGACCAGTCTTGCGAGGCCATCCCAGTTTTGCAGACCTGTCCCAGCTTCTCGAGCCTGATAGCCCATGCATCGCTTCCTTCTATCCTTCGACCTGTTTTCATCGCTCGGATTTCGAAAATGCATACAAGTGAGGGGACTTATCACTGTTTTAGCATGCATTCGCATCTATTTAACCTTTAACCTTGGACATGGAGTGACTTGAATGGGCCCTTCATTTATTAAGCCACTCGGTAAGGGAACCATTTAATGAATCTATGGCAAGGGATCTGTTCCGGTGCACTCATGTCAATTATATGCAATTAAATGAGAAATTTTGATCGGACGAATGGATATTGAACATGATGCTTGAAACTTATTGATAACATGTTGTGTATTTAGCTATAACATGTGAATGAATTTATGATGAGAATAAGACGTGTTGGATGTTGAACATGATGCTTGGGAGTTAATGATAACATGTGTGTATTTATTTATAACATGTGAATGAATTTATGCTGAGAAAGATATATGCATCTATATATTAGATAT
The DNA here is from genome assembly GCA_013350335.1 of Chimonanthus salicifolius. Classification (NCBI taxonomy): domain Eukaryota; kingdom Viridiplantae; phylum Streptophyta; class Magnoliopsida; order Laurales; family Calycanthaceae; genus Chimonanthus; species Chimonanthus salicifolius. Next base: position 47,430,394 of record CM023534.1, read on the forward strand.
GATGCTTGGAACTTGTTGATAAGATGATTGTTGTTACTTATAATATGTGAATGAGATCATGATGAGTATGTGGATTTGTGTTTTGAGATCTTATTATATGCTTATCTTTTTATACATGATCATGATATCATGTGCATGCATGGGAAGTAACCTACAACGGACAGTGCGTCGTTGGGTGTTGAGATGGAGGAACTATTTACATGTGTATATGTATATGATGATGTGATGATGTTGGTTGTTGGGAGGAATTCCCTTTACTCTCCGGCGGTCGAGACCCCGATTGGGGATGGGGTTTCCCTGTTGCGTTCCAGCATTTGAGGTGCCTTCTCTAGAGCAGAGAGGTTATCTATTTGTGTATATGTTTATGATGAGATGATGATTTGGTTGTTGGGAGGACTTCCCCATTACGCTCCGACGGTCGAGACCCCAATAGGGGATGCGGGTTTCCCCGTTGCATTCCGGTGGTTGAGATGCCTGCCTTAGAGTTTTGCTTCCCTGGGCATGGTCGAGGGGTTTTCCGACACGACTCGTGTGCTTGAGGCAGTTGTGTATGGTGTAGTTTCCTGTTGACACTGGTAGGGAGACTTGAGTTGTTGGAGGACCCGATGTGGGCTATCGAGATGATGTCTTGAATTTGGTTGGTAGATCATTAGTTGGTGGTGTAGTTGACTTTATGTACATGAGCACCCTTGTTATTATGATATTCTTGCATTCATATTATATGATATCTATTTATATTGCTAACTTATGATAAGCATTATCTCTTCATTGGGCTAGTTAGCTCACTCCTTACCTTTCAGGTACCTTGATTGCGGAGGAGCCAGGCGGGTTCCTTGAGGAAGTACTCAGGGAGGAGTAGCAGTAGTTAAATATCTCATATTGTGTTTATGCTTTAGTTTTGAGAGACTCTTATTTGATTGGACTCATTATCACATGTTTTGTTTAATATTATGTTTGTTTTGTCCTTTATTGGATTATTAAGCGGGAGGTAGCTACCCCATTTAAAAAAAAAAAATAGACTGATATCTGTTTTTTGGGAATTTTTGGAGATATTTCAGAAATAACGCTCCTATAGCGGGACGGGGCGTTACATATATCTTGCATATCCTTCTACATTAAGAAGTAGATATTTCTATATAGGATATATAAAGATGTGTACGGCTATGCAAGCTAGTGGGACATGTCAAGAGGCCCTGAGTTTATGCAGATTTACCGTGTGAAGGTAGGTTGTTCTTTGAGAATCTTTCCACTATATCTATCAAGGGAATTTGTTGATGCAAGGGTGTGCCATCGTTGGCCACCATGAGGGATGCATGGCTGCATGCAAGGTGTTACCCGCATACAACACATGGGTTCGTGGTGCTAGACGTTGCAGGCGTTTGGTCGTATGCCTGGAGGTGATCGAGGAGTGTTGTGGAGAAGCCACAACTTGGAGCACGTCGGGATGTGTTCGGGGAACGCAGGAAGCGTAGAGGATAGTGGGACAAAAGATGGATTCTTCTGAGAATGAGAGTGGTAAGAAGAGGGATGTACGAAGGGCTCGAGACTTTGGGTTTGTGCACTTGACTCAAGGTAGTCATTAATCTTGTACTTGTGTTCTTTATCTCATAATGAATATATTATGTCGCTTCGTGGACATAGACCAATGTTAGGCCGAACCACGTAAAATATTGTTTTGTGCTGTGTTGTTTTATTCCATTGTTTATTGTGATTATTGTGCTAATAATCCTAACAAGTGGTATCAGTAGCTGAGGTTGAGATCTGGGAATAAAGGGATAACGGAATACAACACCGAGAAAGGCAAGCAGTTGCAGATCTAATGTTGTTTGGAGGACAGTCGACGGGCAGAGAGAAGATCTGAGAGCAAATCTCGGATGCAGGTGGAGCACTGCACAAGAAGTAGTGGCTGAAGCAAAAGGAAGCAGTGAGCATGGAAGAAGGTCCCCGAGGTAGAGCGAGCGCCAGTTGAAGAGGAGTGTGAAAACCGTGTAACAGAGAGAAGTCTTTTTACATATAGCCAGAATTAGCAATCATCTGAGAGCACATTGTCTATAGAAGGCCCAACGAGAAGAGGCAGATCCTAGCTGACATCTGCAATTTAGAGAAAACAACAACAGTATTGTGAGAAGCTAACCAGAAAGCCAGAGGCAGTAAAAAAATGTGATACCCCTACCCACCAATGTGGGAAAAGTCCCACATCAGTGGTGGAGGGGGAAAAAGTGGGGGATATTAGTGGCCAAAGCCCCCTTGACAATGTGTGAGGCCTTTTGGGCCGGGTTCAGAAACAAAACCGTGTGGGTTTGAGCTGTGTACGAGGCCCAAAGCGGACAATATCACACTGAGTCAAGCCCTAAGCCCTGTTGTCGGGTCGGGTCGTTACAAAAAAAGTTGTCAGCTGACTGGATTCTTTGCATCTACAGCAGATTTGTGACCGATCTGCAAACAAAGTGGAACGCAGCATGAAGAGAAGAAAAAAGAGGGCTGCAACAATTACTGCAGCGTGAAAGAGATTCTTATGTGCAGCCATCCAACTAAGGAGCAGAACAACCAGACAAAGGGGTTTTGTCTATACTGTGTTAAAACGGGCAGACCAAGTTTGAGAGAGAGATTCCTAATCTCTTGAGAGGGCTGGGCCTGTAACACAAGGATGTTACAGAGAGGAGGCTGTGTGATTAGTGTATACTCACAGGAGCCATAGCAGAGACCAATCTCTCACAGCTTGTTTGAAACGGCCATAACAGAGGAATGGCGTTGGACAACAAACGTGTTCAGGAGAAAATGTCAGAAGCAGGTTGGGTTTCAAAAAGGAGCAATCAACCTATGGGCAATTGAGTGGCAGCACTTGGACGGTGTTAGGATTGCAGTAACTAAGAGAGAGTTGGAACCCCTTCTTTTTGGCCAGCAGATCAACGGTAAGGAAAGGCTGACGTGTACAACAGGGATTACACGATGTGAACAACAACAAGGTGTCTTGTTGGGTTTATACATTATTAGCCAAGGACGGTGCATAGTTGTTGGTTGAGATAGTGGTAAGAGGACTGCATGAGCAATGCAGTTTGAAAGTCCCAGTGTGCTAGAAAGGATTGACTAGAGAGGGAGGGGGGGGGGGGGGAAGAGAGGGGGGGGGGGTGGTGTGGGGAGTGGAGGGGGCCGCTATTGATTAATGTGAAATTGGGTAGATTTAAACTTTAGTTAACACGATATGTAGTGGTCCGGTTCGTCAACCTACATCCACTGTTAGGACTAGTTCAACCTTGAGCTATCCCCAAATTCACTATTTGGGGACTTACACCCTCACAATTAGAGTAACAATTCCACCTCACTCAATCGGCTGGGAATTCCATCTACCACTGTGCCAAAGATGAGGCTTTAAATTTTTTTTTTTTATAGTAGTTCCTGAGCATATCCCCCTTAATCCACTTTACACTGATATGGTTTTAAAAACACAATTAAAACCAAGAAGCATTTGCCTTGGAGTTCGATTCCGATGAAGTGTGTTTCTTGAAGATACACCTAATGTGTGCTCCCACAATCCCGACGTTCTGCCTTATAGACTAGTCGTGTAAAGCAATCACAGTCCTTGGATGACTAGGAAATTGAATTTACCAATATCTATCCAAGAATGATATGCTTAATCATTCTCTCTTAATCTCAATCACAACTGGATTAGATACTTGAATGATTTGCTTATGAGTTGCCAAGAGAGAATAAGCCAGAAGGTTTTGCCTTTGTTTAGGGCTGCAACTCAGGACGGGTTTTTGGCCCGACCTGCATGACCCGACCCGAGAAATTATGCGGGCCGGGTCAAGAATTTCGGGCCAGCAGGTTGGGTCGGCTTGAGAAGATAAAAACCCACATGAAATTCAAGTCGGATCGGGTTGAGGATTTTACAAGTTAACCCGACTCGGCTAAAATTAGGCTAAAATGGATTCAGAATTCGGGTCGGGTCGGGTTTTAGAGTTCGGGTTAAGAATGCGGGTCGGGTCAGGTTCCATATATATCAACTCGAGTCGGGTTGGATTTTAAGAAACCTGACCCACCTGACCCGCCTGACCCGAGTTGCAGCCCTACCTTTGTTCCTTAGGAGTTTTTCCATGAGAATATGGTTATTTTTATGCTCTGAGGGTCTCACCTAAAGTCACTAACAAATGAAGTATTTATAAGCAAAAACAGAACTTTCGAATAGCAGAACCACACGATTAGTCGTGACCACACAATCGATCGTTCGTGTTTAAGTTCATGCTCACCAACCCAATCGTTGCACAATAAATGTACTGCAATGATACAATAATGGTAACAACACGATTGGTCATAAATACGACTGATCGTCAGTGTTCTAGATAACAAATCGTGGGTTTGCGATTGAATCGGCCTAAGGCTATCCTGTCATGATAGTTCTTTGTCAAGACAGACCTCTCCTTAACCCAGGGCGACAGGTCGTGTGCCCGATGTAATACTGCCTTGTCCTGGTGATTGATCATAGGACCGATGGCTCGTGCTATACCACACGAGGGGTCGCCGCCATTTGATCATTTTGAGCCTGACTGTAAATGACAGTCCAGATCATGGCTAAGTCCCGCTGACAGGTCGTTGTGACCGATGGATCGGAGGACATGTAGATGAGGGCTCGTATGACCACGACCGGTCGTATCCTGTCAATGGCGATGGGTCACCTAGATAATATGTTATCCTTGACAGTTTGTTTACACATTTCTAAGATGGGTTCCTCTTGGTGTCAAACACTTTTTAGGCTTGGTTACTTTTCCAAATATGATTTCTAAACCTAGAGATAGTCCTCCTCAGGTTTGGGTTCCATCTAGGGTCATCTATGGCCAATTACCTTCCGTGATTGCCATACATGTGTTGATCCGTTGAGTTTTCATACTTCAACCAACACTTGAGTTTTGAGTCTTGAGCTTCTCTTGAAAGGCAAGCCTTTTCTTGAGTTACAAACTTGACAAACAAGTGACTCGACAGGCCAGGGCACTAATACAGTTGTAGTCGGCCATTGAAACAACCACATACAACTCAAAGACAGTGAAGGCACTAGACGACCAGAACACACAATTCAAAGAGAAGTTCTAACACTTTTAAAACTGTAGAATCGGTGGGTGTTTGTCACCTAAAAAAGAGAGATTGTCAACGTGTATCAAGAAGTACACTGGAAGAACTGCAACTACTGCAGGGGCCCGTGCGCAGAGAGGTGTAGTGGAGGACGTTGTCTAAGTTTGTCTCCAGAGGTTGGTGGAATTCTCGCTTAAGGTAGAGATTTGTATATCCTTCACACGCTGCACACACAGTGTTGTATTTACTTATGTAGGTGGCAATTCCACTGTCTCTGCTTAGACATAAAACAGTCCCACTTGGACTCTTATTTCCTTCTGGCGCCGTCTCCTATCAAACTCTCCACCGCCTCTGCGTATTGCCGAGTTCCAATCGGAGAACACCAGTTCTCAGCCAATCTCTATTTGGAGTCTCCACCGAAAAGGAAGGCCAGCTGATCTGTAACAACACCTTCCACTACTACGTGTAGACCCATTGAGTTCTAATTCAATCCAAAATCAGATACACACTATGGCTGCCGTGTCCTATTATGCAGAGACTTCTCAGCTTATCATAATTGCATGTGACATTTTTTAAGATAACAATGCCATAACCTGTTGTGTATACCAACGAACATATAGGTCATGTCTCTATGTTTTTTTGGATATGAATAGCTTTGTTATCATTAAAATAACTTCTAATCCTTGATTCGAAACTTTAGGGCTAACAACAACTTGTGAAGTATAACCCTCCAAAAATCCCTAAAATCTATTAGTCTTATCCATTTCAAGCATAAAACCAGACAATGATGAGTGATCATTAGTAATTAAAATTATGCTTGAATATCAACATGTTATGCCCACCGCTCATAACATGTTAAATAGCACATTCAAAATACTTGTAGATTCATTAAAAACATTCTAAAACGTTATATCCATAGCATGAGAATTGCCACGAACATGAAACCCATCAATCAATAAACGTTGTATCCATAAACATGTTAAATATCACATTTAAAATGGTCATTCGAAATAGGCCAGTCATCCTAACATGGACAAAAATTATCAGGACACACGGAATTGAGTGAAATTCCCATTTTATTCCTATTGGTGTACCGCTCATTACCAATAATACGCTGTCCTGCATATCGGTACACTGATAGAAGTAAAATGAAAATTTCACTTTATCCCGTATTTCCTAACTCATTTTACCTGTGTTAGGATATGCGTCCTTGCCACGCCCTGACCCAAAATCGACACGTGACCCAAAAAAATTTCATTTCTCCAAATACACCAAATACATAATAGTTACACGTGGGAATCACACGTGTTAACACACAATAATAATTTCATATCTTTTTAGGGAAGTAAGATCCCTACCGAAATTTCGGCAGAGTCTCCGCTAAAAACCGGACTATTGGGCCAATCTTAGCTTCTACAATTAATTCACCTTTTCAAAATAGTAAAAGAATGTACAACCATTCACGTCCAACCACAATAGAGATTACCTTCTCAAAGTTTAGAAGATTCAAATAAGTTTTCAAAACATTAAACATGTTTTCAATGATAATTATACATGATTTGTCTTCTAACTTAACAAAAATACACATAACCATGTAATCAAAATGATAGTCAAATGAGTGGTAGATCAACAAGGTGTGTAGTCTATGGGCGTCCTCTTGGTCCCTCGGACCCCGCCGGAGCAATGGTACCTGAAATTGCAAGGAGGTGAGCATAAACAAGCTTAATGAGGAAATACATGCATTCTACACACTAACAAACTCACCACATATAATGTATGTAATGGAGAATGTAATCCATACTGTGCTACTTAATCATATTACCACATCATCATTATGGAAACTACTCCCCTCTTAAAGGAATTTTACAATGGGACGAGTGGCCATCACAAGCAATATACCTCAACTTCGAACATGACTTATGGCCCACGATTTACTAAGCGGGTGACTACACATAGCGTGTCCATGTCAACTTCGCCCTGTGCCCCTTCACCTCATGGATGATTCAGTCAAGTTCTAAAGTAGTCAAATCACGACTTACAGAGCTAACACCATCCCCCACAGGATGAATGTATATCTAGCCCTGCTTATCCAAGCATATCTGAAGTGTTAAATAGCCATGAGAGCACCCTACAATGCATGACATGTGAAGGACCTACTCCTCAACAGCAACCCTACGAGACTCAGTCTTCGTAGCCGATGCCACCATCCCAATAAGAATACTAAGATAATATCTGTTTCTTTGTCATCCCAACCCCCTCAAAGGAATTGAGTATTCACATTAATGGGAATTCCAAATGGAGTAAGGTTCACTTTACTACTCCATGATCCATTCTCACCATAGCATCATTAAATTGTTCATGTCCAATAAGTACATCTTTCTTAACTCACTAAAATTAGATGTGAGTACACAATACACATGAATATCAACCTCAATATAGATGAGCTCTCAAACACACCACGCTCATACAAACACCTTTAAGCAAAACATGATAATATACATAACCGATTTCATAAGTTCATACATTTAAATTCATCTTATTTAGATTAGTCTTGAGAGGAGAGTAATCTCCTATGCTTGGGATACTTAATTGGACCTACGCAACATCCATTACATCATCCTTACAATTTGGGTCCAATATTAATCCAACCCATGGTGATTAGCACAATTTGCCTCATAATTCTCCATTTCAACATCAAATCCACATTTCATTATCAGACAACCAAATAGCCCCTCTATAGGGTCTATTTTCATTCAACACCTCATAATCATCATCATTACACATAATGCAAAAATAGCAACACCATGTATCATAGAAAAATTATCTCTAATTAAATATTTCTATCTATCATAAATATCACATCATCATATATTTAATTATAAAAATGCATATAAGGATCTCTAAAAAGCATAGAAATCTCTAAATATCCAAATAAGTGGGTAGCTTTCCTCACCTTAAGCTTTTATGAGGTGCCGGGTTGATTCTCGACTTGATCGGCTTCGGGATTCGGAGTAGGGGGCTCTAATCAACATAAAAACACAAATAAAACTCATTTAGTGCATTGTTCTAAGCCCAACTAGTGTTTAAAAGCAAAACCCCCAAATTATTTGTCCCCATTTGGATTTTTAGACCAAAGACCAACTCCATGCAAGCTCAAACTTAGGAGAAACCCCAAGTTTCTCCAACCTTGGTGCTCCAATTCATCCACATAAGAGATTTCCCCCAAATTTTACTTTTCCATAGTCCAAAACCCATTTTCCCTCATTATTCATACCCAAGCAAAGCCCCAAATTCGAAAATCTCAATTTATTCCATAGGGTTCTCCCCAAACAAAGCCCATTGACCATTTCAAGTGCCATTCTTACTACATCCCATAAAAGCCCCATCAAAGAAGAGGAATGAGAGTGAGAAGAGATGAAAACCTTACTTTGAAGAAGAGAAAATCCACTCAAATGGAAGCTTGGGATGAGATCTCTTCACATCTACACATGCTAGGGTTGAGAAGATGGTGAAGAAAGGAAAAGGCAAGCACATGCATCCGCTGATGTGGAGGAGTTTGGAAAAAGGAGAAAAAGGGAAGTAAAATAAAAGCCGAGGGTGTAGGAGTTGGGGGGTTTAAACACCCCAACCTAAAAAAATCACATTGTCGGTCGACCTGACTCCACCAAAATAAAATAAATTAAAAACTTATTTTAATTTTTATTTTCCAACTCTTTTCTAACAGGGTACTATCTACAGGCCACGTGTGCTTAGGTGGGACCCTCAGATACACTTCACACGTGAAACTCCTAATATTACATTATAAATCTATTAATTTAAGGGCCGAGCCATTACGGTCCTTCAAATACTTTTAGGTTCATTATAAACAATCTAAAACATTATATCCATAGCATGGGAATTGCCACGAACATGAAACCCATCAATCAGCCCTTTTCTTCATCGACGACATTCCAAATGACATTCGTTACATTCAAGAATCCATTAATAAGATTTTAAAATTATAGTTCCAAAGGCAGTCATATTCATAGTTTTGCCCACCGCTCATACCAGCTTTCTACCAAGTACCAACTATAATTTTTTTCCTATGGCATGTGACCATATTAAATATTTATATATATGCTAAAATAAATCAACAACTTCTTAATATTCTCAATTATCACCTTCACCTCTTTGTTGTCTGTCTCTCCCTCCCTTCCTCATTTATCTTCATAATTTTTATTTTTCTATTTCTGTATTTATATCCTCACATTTTATAAAAAGGGAAGACAAATTTCAAGATTATTGTCTTTTATTATCAAAATCTTGTATCACAATTGCTTGCTCAGTAGTTTCTATTCATTGTCTTTCTATTAAAAATATTATGAGAATGAATTGAGATTGCCATATTAAGAATCTAATTTCACATATTACACACCTCCCTTTCATTGATGACAGCTTATTTCTAAGTTAAGTTAAAAAGGGAGAAAAATGAAAAAAAATCATTGTTCAGTATTTAACTTTATTTTATTATGTTTTAATATGTTTATTTTAAAATCTTAGTTGTCAAATAAACTCTTAATTTTTTTAGAAAAAGGAAGTTTAGAAGCAAAGAGTGTTTTATGCTCATTCTGTACTAATTTTAAATATATTAAATTTAAACTGATTTATGAATAAATTTATATTTTATGATACTTACATCAGGGGTTTAAATATCGGCCGATACGTATCGTATCGGCCGATATATATCGGTTTTGGATTTGTAAATATCGGCCAATATGTATCGTATCGGCCGATATTTACAATATCGGCCTTGATATCGGCCATATTATATCGGCCCGATATCAAAATATCGGCCGATATCGGCCGATATTTAAAAATACAAAGAAGAAAGAGAAAAATATCGGCCGATATATCGGCCGAAAACGATATATCGGTCGACATATCGTATCGGCCGATATATCGGCCGATACCGATTTTTAAACCCCTGACTTACATATCAGTCTTTTGAAATTAAAAAATTCAACACTGAAAATGTCTTCTTTAACTCGATCCCCACAAGAAATCACCCATACAGCACCCGAAGACAGTCACTTTTTTTATTATTATAGAATATCTCTATTTTATTAAAAATGAGACTAATTTTTATAATTATTGAACTCACTCTCTGATTAAATAAAAAGGAGGAAACTAAAAAATTATAAAATATATCACATTCATTCAATAATTTCAGCAAAATTAATAAATAATTTAATTTTTTATAAATAGATATCATCGGTAAATCATTTCATTTAAAAAAATTACGAGAGGCATCCATAGTTTCATACTGCTTGGCTGCACGGGGCCCACGTGAAGTTAAAGCCAATAGTCAGATCCGGACTATTTTAGTCGATAATACATTTCCAGACGTCCATTCTCAAGCTGTATTATTGAACGGTTGAGATGAAATTTCATCTTCGGCAGAAGAGTGCATGTCCAAAGAGGTAAGTTGGGCCTCGTTTGAGTCTGTTTGACTGTACAAAGCGAATGCACTGGCCTGGCACATTTACTCGCATTGAATGAAACGAAAGTTGCCATGTCCCCATCACCGCAATTTAGGGTTTCATGTGTACAACTGTACTTGTTTAACAGTTACGGATGATATATGACTATACGACCCTTTACTTCTTTTTTTAAAATTTTGTAAAAAAATATTTAACTGAAAATTCTTTAAATATTTGATGGAGGGCTGAACTTGGGTTGGATTTTAATCTGATGGGAGAAATCAATGAGTTTGGATTCATATAAAATTTGAATCGAGTCGGTTTAGATTGAAAAAATTTAAAAGCAACTCGATCCAATCTAATATAATTCGACTCGATTTGAGTGTACTAAGAAAGAACACTTGGATTGATTTAGATTTGTTAGGTTGAATAATTTGAATTAACTATTTGAACTGAGTCAGGTTTAATAAATTTTGACATGACTTAAATTTGATTTATTAAAATCCGACTTGACCCATCTTGAGTTTTAGCTCTACGAAAGATTTATTTATTTATTTAATAAAATATGTAAAGAATGACAAAATTACTTACTATATAAAATTTGAGCCTCAATTATTTATAATGCTCTTTTGATTTTAAATATTAAAAATCTAAATATTACTGACTATATGAAATTTTTACAGAAACACCAATATTTTTTATAATAAAGCTACATAATTTGTAATCTTTTTTGTTTACAATTATCTAAATAGAAAAAGTATGTCAGTAATAAAAAATACTGATGTATTTATTATTTTTTATATTAAAGATTGAAATTAAAAGTTAAAATTACTCACTAAAAATTTGTATATTAATAATTGCATATTCAGTGGCACCTCATTTTGTCTCTTAGTTCTGATATGCGGTACTGATATCATTTGGTTGCATATGCGTGACTATCTATGTGGTATACTTTTAATTTTGCATAATAGCCACAAAAATAACAATTAATGAAGGTTACATATATTTTGAATTGTATATTAAATTTAAATTTATAAACTACAAGAATCATATATCAGTAAAATATTAAATATTTAAAAATAATTTAAATCATTAGAATCTTAAAAAGATGATTTCTAATATTAGATCAAATTATTTTGCATTCCATATATATATATATATATGCCGATCTTTCTATTGGTCATCAAGTAGGATGAAAGTCTAAAGTCATTTTATTTAGGATGAAAAACGTGAGTATTTAAAAATAATTAATATTTAAAAAGTGTAGAAAAGTATTATTTAAGTATTTAGATTGATATGACTTTTTAAATATCATTTTTGTGAATACAAAGATATATTCGAGAAGCTTAATCATATGATGCAGAGTGGGACAAACATACGAAGTAAAAAGTCCTATTTGTGACAACGCTCCGTGCTCGGCGCGCTCATTGTCACTCCACCTATTTACGTCGACTGCGCATCTAAGAGACTTTGAGAGAGAGCAGTGGATTGATTCTACCAACGCACTGTGGATTCAAAGGAAGAAGAGAGAGTTATGGAAGGGATGGAGCATCGGATGGTGGAGGTGAATGGAATAAAGATTCACGTAGCTGAGAAAGGGCAGGGCCCTGCAGTCCTCTTCATCCACGGCTTTCCAGAGCTCTGGTACTCCTGGCGCCACCAGATCGTCGGCCTCGCCTCTCTCGGTTACCGAGCTTTGGCACCGGACTTGCGAGGCTTTGGCGACTCCGACATCCCCACCTCGCCCACCTCCTACACATTACTACACATCGTTGGAGACCTCGTTGCACTCCTCGACGCCCTCTCCCTAGAACAGGCAATTTATACTATCTTTTTTTCCTGACTTTGGAATATCTGGGTCTATTTTGCTTCTTCTTGCGATCTTGTTTTTGGGGAAGAGTGAGGGTTGGATTATGTGTGGGTAGGCGGGCAAAATGAATCTATCTGCATGTGGTTTATAGATATTAAGTTTTCTCCTCATTTGGAAACCATGACTTGATTTAATCCCACAAACACATGTAAACCTCTTTTGAAATGAACGGTTGAATAATGGGGGTTTGTGTCTATGTTGGCTAGTTTTATAGCGATGTTTTTTTCTTCTCTTTTAATGAAAATCGTAGTTTGTTTTCATCTTGCTGCTGATTTGGAGATGGACGGTTGGATGGGTGTGTGGGCAGGTGTTTGTGGTGGGGCACGACTGGGGCGCAATTGTTGCGTGGAACCTGTGTCTGTGGAGGCCAGACCGGGTGAAGGCGCTGGTGAATATGAGCGTTTGTTACCGGCCACGCAACCCTGTGATGAAGCCTATGGACATCTTTCGCACCCTCATTGGCGAAGACTATTACGTTTGCCGATTCCAGGTTCTTACTCTCCTCCTATCGTGATTTGGATTTAGATCATATAAGATCAAAAGATATTCTGAGTCTTGAGTTCGATGTATATTCCATCGTAGATTTTTACCCACTTCCGATGATACTATATTATAAAAGAAAAATACTCTAGGCCCTCAATAGATGGACCTCATTTTTCCTTTTGTACGATGAATATCTATCTCATTTGATCCAGTCACGAGGATGACCTAAATCATTTAAGAAGACATTAAAAACTCTTGTTGGTGGTTGATGCTTTCCTTATATAAACTCCCCTCTGGACTGGTGGGCTTCCATTCTCATCTCTTTTATCTACATTGTGTTAAAAGATGTCAAAACTGAAAGAGATTGACTGGATTAAAATAAGATGGAGGACACATGGTTACAGGTGCATGCAGGGCCGGCTGAAAACATAGGCAGCTAGACCACCACCACCTAGGATCTTAATAGAAGGTGCCCCACATATTTAAAAATCTCACTTGACATGGAACCCTAGGACCCTGAGATTTTAGGGGGCACCAGGGCCTGGGGGCATGAGATGTGGACATGAAAAGATGACTGAGATTTAGATTTCAAAACTTTGACTGAATGATAAGGTTTGATGAACAAATGGAGTTAAATCTTCATTTATCCTCCCTCTTTTGATCTGGTCAACGTCATGGTTCATGCATCTGATACTATGGGCGCAGTGTATTGATGGGATTTTAGGGTTTGTGAACTGTGCAAGTAGAGGCCCTACCTCCATTGATCCTATTGGAAGACGTTGACCCAAAGCCATATTGTAAAATGGTAAAAGTGCAAATTATATCCGATAAAAGCAAAAAAATCCAGAGAAATTTTATTTGAACTAAATGAGAATGAATACAACTTTTAAATCCATTAATTTATTTTATATAAAATGATTATGTACTGGCAGCACCACATTCACTATCCATCCAATTAAAGGAAGAATGTTAGATGTGGAAATCGTTTCACGTCTATGCATGTAGTGTTTTTTTTTTTTAAATAATTTCTGTATAAAATCAGTGACCAGCTATATCAAATAATTTCATAAAATTGAATTTGTTGTCTCTAATATATTTCTAAAAACTCAAGCCAATATTATTACAAGGATTTTACTTGGTTTCAGATTTTACATATTCAATAAAATCAAAATATATATTGTACCTCAAATTTTATTGGAACCCAACCTCTTCACCTTCGAAAAAGAGTGAAAGAGAAAATAAATTCCTATTCTCCCAGTCCTTTCTACATTATCCATTTGACATTCATCTCTTCGTCTGTTAATTAAGATGTGTCAAAAAAATAAGATGGATATGCTATCCAATATGATATTCATGGAGCCATTTCTTGATTTTGGACGTCGCTGTTTTCTCAATTTTTTTAAATCTTCCTTTTTACCATTTCTTTACTTTCACATAGGCTATAGTAAAACTTTAGTTGTAATCATTTTTTTTTAGAAATACTAGAGTGTGGAGTCATAAGTGTTATGAATTTTTTTTTTTTAAAATGATTGGAATGATGGACATAGTTCAACTCAGATATTTAAATTCGATTTCTATTCTATTTTAAAGAGTTGCTCGTGATAGAGTTAATTTGCATGTGAGAAGCGAGATTTATATATGTTCTAGAATTAGTGGAAATGCTCTAAAAAGATTTAAACATTTGATTATTAAAAAAAGATGGATTTTTTATAAAATCAGAAGAATAAGTAAATGTGTGACATTGTCCAGAAATTGACCAGAGAGGAGAAGTGAATTGGGTCAATGTAAACTTTTTGGATTTTCTTAAATTACATAATTTAGAAAAATAAGATGCAAATAAGTAATAAATAAATGTCAGAATATAAAAGAGGAGATGAGAAGAGATGGAGAGATTGAACCTGAGATTTTTACGAGGTTTGGCGTTCTTGCCTACGTCCTTGCCTCAAGTACACTACTTGAAGATTGAATGCACTAAACTTCTCCTTTAAGGTGGAGAAAAAACCTGTTACAATGGGTGTAGAGAACACTCTCTGATTTGAAGGTGAAGACACCCTTCTCCTTCATAAGGGTTACACCAACCTTTTACAAACTTTATCTCTCAAGGAAATGTAGTAGAATACAATGTAAAGTTTAGGAATAACTCTCAAATGTTTACAAATCAAATTTACTAAGAGTTATTCAAATATTTGAACTAGAATGGCTCAAGGTAAGATTGCAAAAGATGGATTTTTGAGCTAGAGTGTGCTTAGGATTTGACTTCAATAAATTCTTTTTGATTCCAAGTAAGTCAACACACCTTATGCCCATTGATGCTTGTTTTATAAGTGTATCACGTTTAAGACCATTGCCAAGCATTAAATGAAGGAAAGGGCCGTTGGGGAAGACATTTATGATTCAAAAAATATTACCGTTTCGTGATTCAGTCGACTGAAAATGTCCTAGATATTAGACAGTTTATCAGTGAATAATTCAGTCGGCTGAATCTGAGAATTTAGTCAGCTGAAATCACATCCTATGAAAATCCAGAATTTCAGTTCGTTGAAACTTTCATTCAATCAACTGAAATCACACCCCTCTGGAAATCCAGAATTTCAATCGGCTGAAACTTTAGTTCAGTCGATTGAAATGACCCTAAGACTGTATTGTGTAATTTTGGCTTTATTTTGGTCATTTCAAACACACTTGATAGGTCTTGGGGACTAAATCATATCTTAAGATTCCATTTTGATGCATAAGATTAAGCTTGGTATCCTAGGGTCCAATAGAGGGTGACTTGAGCCATAGTGTTCAAATGTTTAAGCACCTTTACAACACAATTTCTTAAACACTCATGATTAGACTCTATACATGACTTTGATCTTCCAAGTTCTTGATTTTCAGTCTTTGAATTTTGTAGGCCATTCGATCTTTAAGATTTGACTTGATGTACAAGGTTTGATATCATCAATTTGATCTTCATGATATTCAATACATGTCTTCTTAAACGTGATATGTGTCTCATAGAGTAATACTATTTGAAATGTTAAATATTATACTTTAATGGTTTGTGGTCATAAAAAATACTCATATATCCTTGGATTGAAATTTTGGAGCTAACATGTGAGATTAAGATAATTTAATTTGTATACCTTAGTATTAAGCGTGCGATAGATGGATGTGCCTTCTCTAATGTGCGTGTTTTTTATTCTTAAAAAGAAAATAAATTATTTTGATAACGTATTATTAATTTATTATGATGATGGTCAGGAACCGGGAGAGGCGGAGTCAGAGTTGGGTAGGTTGGACTGTGCAACGATAATTAAGAACTTTATGTCATATAGGGAACCGGTTCCATTTATGGTGCCCAAAGGAGGGCTTGATGCTCTGGCCAAGGACATACCTCTCCCCTCGTGGCTTTCAGAGGATGACGTCAGCTACTATGCCACCAAATTCGAGAAGACGGGTTTCACCGGTGGATTGAACTACTACCGCAATATTGACAGGTCAGACTACATGCATCTATCAATATTTTTTGAATATTAATTTTTGTACAGATATTTTGTGTAATCTGATGATATTTTATTATATTATCTATTTTATTCTTCAAATTAGCTTTTTAAAATTTTTTCATATAAATCGATTAGCTAAAATAACAAATTCGACTAATCAAGATGGCAGATTCAAATTCAGTTAGCCGAAAAGATGATAAATTTAGTTTCGACTAGTCGAAATGGCAGATTTAGCTAGTCGAAAAGATGATAGATTCGATTTAGACTAGTTGAAATGGCAGTGGAGGATAAAATACAAAATTACTTTAAAATCTGTGTCAGATTACACAAAACATCTGTGAAAGAATCGCTATCTTAATTTTTTACTTTTCTTGCTTTGTTAGAATTTTTTTTCTTTGCAATTCGGGCTTATGATGCTTATATTTTTTCTTTAAATATGCTAATGTTTGTAAAAAAGTAATAGAGATATTACTACTTTTTTAAGATTCAAAATTTGAACCCTTTAGTAATAAATCTTTTAACTTTATCTGTGAAAATCATTAAATAAAATTTTCAAATTATTTTCTTACTAATTTAAGAGTAGATAAACGTATGAAAACTTAAATTAAATAAAATTCTACCTCCTTAAGTATACAGAATATATGATTGTCACTCTCAAGCCACGCGTCCTGAAAACTACAGTGGAACGGCTACGTGGAACTTATTTTTGTCTTATACAAAATTTGGTGTCCCACTTGACACCCTAAATCAATTTATTTATTTGGTGGTTTTCTGTTAGATCAACCAAATGGGCATTCCGGAAATAAAAACTAAGGTATTTTACGAAGACGGGTCTAGTATAAAAACTCAAAATAATTTGGACAAGTCGGTTCGAGTTAACTTATTTTATTGAATATTAGTACAGCTAGTCGATAACTTCTTTTGAGTTTTTAAGTTAAATTTAAAATCTCGATTGAACTATTCAACTTGATAAGATTTTGAGTTAAATTCAAATTTTGAAATTTTGAATTATGATGAGCCGTATTAATGATGAGTAGTGATTTTTGTACTATCATTTTTTCTTATGGTACACTTCTCTTAAAAAAAAATCTAATTTTACTAGATTTGATTGGCCCAAAAGTAAGATTTCTTTGGCTTAACACAACTCTTTCAATTTTTCGCATCATGATTGTATTTGATAGAAATCTATTTTACTTATCTAAAAACACTAATAGAAAACAAAACTTCATGTTATTGCATCATTTAATTCATCATAAGTGATTTAGAAAGCATATAGCTGAAATGAGAGGAATTAGGTATATCATCATACTCAAGACCGATGCTCTGTTTAATCAAGCGATTGTCTTATCTAGGGGCTTTCATATCGTTTTTTTTTTTTAATGATATCGGCCATATCAGCCGATATATGAGTTATCGGATATAGTCGATATTATACTCATTTTTTTTTTCGTATATCTCAGTCATTTTTGTTATTTTTTCTGATTTTAAAATTTTGAAAAGCATACTTTAAAAAAATATATTTATGGAAAATAAAGAATGAAAATATCAGCCGATATTTATTCCATGTCGGCAGAGATATCGATCGGGCTCACACCCGAGATGATTTTTTTTAAATGCCCAATATTATTCATATCGGCAATATCTTGGCCAAGATATCGGCTGATATCGTTGATATGAACAATGTATGGCCCCTACATATCGTATTAGTCGATACGTATGAAGTTAAAAAATAGATACATAATGGACAGTATTGACCTAGTGTCTTATCTAAATGTACTCCACATCATAGTGCGGTGTGTATATTGTTTTTTTTGAAATATACTAATCTAAACTTCTATTAAGATAGTAGTATAATATGTTTGAAGTGTGACATAAACATATATTAAATAATAAGATAATGAAATACTTCCATTTCTTTAAATTTTATAGTTAGCTCCGTTCTAGAATGCGCTCTACAGGAGAACATTCTTATGTTCCAGTTATTTTGGTGTTCTATTTTAGAAAATGTCATAAATTTTTTTTAAAAAAAATTTACAATAACATATAAAAACAATAATATGTAAGTATATAAAAACATAAATTACTATTAAATAACTACTCATGTTTGTAATATAATCCATAATAGTGTAATTATCAAATAGTAATTTATGACTACTTGGATTTTAATCTAATAAGAATCAAATCCAAATTGAATCAATGAAAACTCCAAACTCTAAGAAATATCTCATTTTATTCAAAATTCAAAGTCAAAATTCAAAGTACATGAGTACATTGGGTCCATTTCATTTTTTTCAATTTTCATCATATAATTAAAAATAAATTCTATAAATTAAAAATTGACATAATGAAATACAATATAACCAAATTTCAGTCTAATTTCAATTTCTAGCCACTTGATTTTAGTAGTCAAACTCTTCCAATGCCTTTAAATTGAGGACACCTTTAAATTGAGAATGCCTAATGACTTTGACCAATAATTTAAGTGGCTATAAATAAACTTTTAGACTTACCAGTTGTATCTCATGAACTCTATTTTCTAATTGTATGGTTGGATTTACGAGCTTATCTAAAAAAATTCCTTACAGCAGAATGGGTAGGGCAGCCTCCTTCCACCAAATCAGGCCCGTGTCGACCAAAATAGACCAGAACAGAATTTGGTAGCACTAATGAAGGCGTTGTATTCTTGTTTCTTTTTTATTGGATCTTGAATGTTTGTACGTTCTTAGTCGTAACAAAATAGAATTAATAACTAAGTTAAATTCATAAAAATAAAGAAAACTTTTTTAACTGTAATCTAAATAATTCTTAGCTAAGTAATTCAAAACATTATAACTTATTCCTAGACTCCAAAAACATCTCAAATTCTTATTACAACTAAAGAAAAAAAATGGTCAATACATAGTGCATTAGTCAATACAGGTTATTAAACGGTTGTATCATATCCCATATCCACTTATAAGGTATAAGATCAATGTTTTTTGGATTTTTTTTTTTTTTTTGAAAAACTGTTGTTTTGACTTTTTTTTTATTTGAATCTTGCATTGAGTATGATTTTAAGAAAGTTTAGAAGCAAGTTTTTCAAGTGTGAAATGTATTTATCTATTCTTATTTTTTTCATTTAAATTTATCCATTTTGAGTTATTTTCATTTTTTTTAATTTTTGCCTTGAGACAATTTTGATTTTGTGTTATTTTGAAAGTAATGTAATGAATTGTTAGTGAGTGTTTATATAATTGAATGAAGATGTCTTAATGTGATTGACTTAGTTTTTAGGATACTTGTGTGATTGTTCATGTCTTCTTTTGAAAAATTATTCTGAAATTCTAAGAATTAAACGAAGAGCCTCGACGTGATTGATGTAGTTTTTGGGATGTTTTTATGATTTTTTAAATATTTTAACATTTTCATAAAATTTAGATTTTTAAAAATAAAAAATGAATAGTAATAGAAGATAAATGTCATCATGAGACACCAGAGAATATGGAGAGAATATGGATTTCATATGAGGTGTTTTTTTATATTGATTTTCCATTTATAAATTTTTATTTTTTTATATTTTTTAATTATTTAGATAATATTTTATTTGTATTGAAATTTCAACTCTAGTGGGTCTATACTTTGTTAAAAAAAAACCATTCTTTTTAACTAAAATATTCGTATACTATTTAATTTTTCTCTATTTTTAAATATTTTAGGTTTTATAAAATATTTCAAAGAAAATAGAGAAAACAACTTGTGTCGATATGCACCGTATCATCAACATATACATCTAAAAGTAGTAATTGCTCTTGAAGTGGCAAGTTTATTTTTTGTCTTCTAGGATACTAAAATAGCAAAGCTAAAATTAAGGTTGAAACTCAGGCAGGTTGGGTTGGGTTTTAATAATTCAAACTAAAACCATATAAAAAAAAAATGTTGAACCCAACTCGAATTGTTGACCTGAATCCCTAGCCCTACTCAAGTCGAGTGCTATATTAAATTTTTTAAGTAGGTTCGGCTGGGTCTGTTGCTGGATACCCAGGTTCTAACAGGGTCAATTCAGG
This sequence comes from Chimonanthus salicifolius, assembly GCA_013350335.1. NCBI lineage: Eukaryota > Viridiplantae > Streptophyta > Magnoliopsida > Laurales > Calycanthaceae > Chimonanthus > Chimonanthus salicifolius. The sequence goes on from CM023534.1 coordinate 47,450,801, forward strand.
TCAGGTTAGGTTAATTGTAAAAAAGTTGATCAGACCCGATCCAAATTTAATTAGGGTTTTTTTTCTTCAACCCAATCCGACCCTAATTTTGAAAATGTAAAACACAACTCACTTGATTTATCGAGTTGGGTCATACGAGTCAAGTTAAAACCGACCCAAGTTTCACCCCTAGCTAGCATTCATTAAAACTAGTTTGACTAAAATTGGACCTTGGACACCCACCCAGGTCTTGGAGTCGGTAGTCTTCAATTCATTGGTCAAGAATGAGTTGGATTAAAATATACAAACATCTCAGAGTTTTCGCCTTAGGATTGTTTCATAAAATAAGGTTGGTGTTAGTGCCCCGCTTTGACCGAACCACCATTTTGTCAATTCTATGACCTGGAAGAGCATTGCCTTGGAGGATTGAAGACAATGAATCAAGACTCAAGTGAAGGTTGAATCAAGTTCAAGATTGGAAGATCAACTGTAGATTCAAAGCATCACCAAGTGTATGGAAATCACGAAGGTAAATTGGCCATATATGGCTTTAGGGTGGACCCAACACACTTAGATGGACCTTGCCTAGGCTTTAGATAACATGTTGGTAAAAACATAATGAAGCCTATATGCACCCATGACAGTCACAGAACAAGATCAACTTAAATTTGTATATTTGATTTTCTGTTAGGTCGATACATCGAGCGTACCGACCCATCGGTGTAAACAGGACAGACCGATCGAAATCATCAATATGTCGTCCGGAATGACAAAGGTTCTAGTTGGAAGACACTGTCAAAATGGGTTGCTCTCAAATCGATAGTATCGTGTTCACCGACCCATCGATATGGACAGGACAGACCCATCGGTGAGCACGACATATCGACCTGGGTTTACAGAGTTCTGGTTGGGAAGACTCTATATGTTTGTGTTACTCTCAGACAGATACGATTATGGTCACAGACCTGTTGAGAGTAACTTGATTTACCCATCGGTGGAATCGGTATGTCGATCAGGATCAAACAGGTTTCTGGATGAGAAACTCTGTATGATTGAGTTAGGCTTAGGACGATACGATTGTCAGTGTCGACACATCGATAATGGGCTCAACGACTTATCGAGGAACTCAACCCATCAGTTTGTTGGATTTATGGCTCGAAGCCTTATTGGGCCTGAGTTGTCTGATGGGCTCAGGCTCAGGCCCAGGCCCTATTTGTTGTAAGACACTATATAATGTCTCTTTCTGTAGGGTTTCTTAGGCTGGTGCAGTTTCTCTTGGGGAGAAACAAAGAGGAGAGTGACTGAGAGGAAGGGTGGGTAAGATGTTGTAATCCCTTAAGCCTGTATGGGCATTCTTCCTCTTAGTGAAATCTTAGCATGCCCCGTGGACGTAGGCAACATTGTCGAACCACGTATATCCTATGTTCTTCGTGTTCTTGCTTGTGTGTATGTTTGATCTGTGATTTGAATGGTGAATGTGGGTTGGGTCTATCTTCAACAATTGGTTTCAGAGCCAGGTTGGTTGAATCTGAGGGAAAGGTTCACAAATCGGAGGAGTTCCCTTCAATCCAAGCACAGGTGTAGATATGGAACAGTGAAGGTCGGAATAGGATTTGGACAGAGCTGAAGGTTGGGTTCAGGCTAGAAAAATCACAGATTAGTTTTTTGAGGAAGACGCGGCACATCTGCAACCTCCACCAGACGGACGCAGTAAAAGAGGCGGAGTTGCAGGTGGAGCTTGGGAGGAGGCGCACAAACATAGGTGCTCAGGCGAGCCGCACAGGTTGAGCAGAGTGGCCACGGTAGCCGCAGATGTGAAGCAAACATGAGGCAACCAAAGAGGAGAACAACTGGCGCGAACAGGGATCGGCTTGAGCAGTGTGCGGTTGGCTGAGGCATATAGCAGCTAGATCTGAGATCGTGGGGTTCAGGTATGAAAGTAGAGGACCAGGTCAGGGTTGTGAGAATGAAAGAGGAGACGGGTGCAGATCTGCTAGATCTGATGTCAGAGGGCGGCAGCGAGCAAAAGGCAGGCTGCGCATGATGGCTGCGGTGGCGGCCAGCAGTGGGTGCATGTGAGTGGAGGGTCGAGCAGGTGCAAGCAGAGGAGCACCAAAACAGGTGGAGCTCGGCAGGCAGGGAAGCCTAGCAGTGGCTAGATCTGAGAAAAAGGGGTTTTCCAGATTTGGTCACTGCAGTGTCGGCCAGCTTAAGCGGCTGCAAGAGGAGCAACCCCATCGTCGTCGGAGCACATGGCGAGAATGCGGCGAACAACAGAGGCAGTCGCGATTATGCAGATCTTATATGAGAGGGTTTCCCGAGGAAGAGGCGGAAGCCACAAGCAAGAACCCAGATCTGGGGTTTGAAGATCAGAAGCAGCCAGGAAACAAAGAAGCCAGAGGCGGCTAGATCTGGAGTAGATCTGAGGTGCTGCCATCAGTGAGCAGCGGCAGAGACAGCCGCGATTACATCTGAATCAGATTTGAGTGTGACAGGGACGCTGGGGCTGCACAGATGCAGCAGACATATCTGGGTTGGGTTTGTTAGCAGTAGAAAAGATCTGTGCAAAGAGGAGGAGAATGCAGGCGTGTAGAGTGCAGCGGCCGAGCTGAGGCATTGCCGGATCAAAACAGATCTGAGCAACGCCGGAAAAAGAAAGAGAGAGGTTCAGGAGACCTGATGCGTGCGGCAACCAAGGAGGAACACACAGCAGAGTCCACTCGGTTGCGGTAAAACCGAGTGGAAATGAAAAAAAAGATGGTTTTGGTGGTATGGAGGACCACCATTTCAGTTGCACTCGCGGGACCACCATTTCGGGTGATCACCCGAGGGACTACAAATTGGCTAGTCCCACAGGACAACAGTATTGCTTGCATGGTGATCAGTAGGATTACAGTTTCGGGTGATCCTGCAGGATCACAGTTTCTAATACTCCTTCAACGAACAATCTGAAAATGATTGGAATTTTTTTTAGAGGAGTCGGGGGTGGTCAACGACGGTGCAAGGGACCTGGGCGACAATGTTCGAGGTGGAGCCCATTTGGTGAAGAGTTACAGAGGCAACAGAGATCTCGACGGCTATGGTTCGGGGTGGAGCCCATTTGGTGCGGAGTTGCGGATGCAACACAGGAAACTCGGGCAAGAATGCTCGAGGCGGAGCCCGGTTGGGCTATTCAGTCTTACTTAAGACTAGTGGGGCATCCCAAGGCAAGGGATGGACGTCTTATAAAAGATGAGGATCTGGAGGTGCTACACAGCAGGTGGAGGTGTCATAATCTGAGGGCAGCAATCTTCATGGTGTCTGGCTTTTTCGCCAAGGTGGAGTTTGTTGGATTTATGGCTCAAAGCCTTATTAAGCCTTAGTTGTCTGATGGGCCCAGGCTCAGGCCCAGGCCCTGTTTGTTGTAACATACTATATAATGTCTCTTTCTGTAAGGTTTCTTAGGCTGGTGCAGTTTCTCTTGGGGAGAAACAAAGAGGAGAGTCATTGAGAGGAAGGGTGGGTAGGATGTTGTAAACCTTGAAGCCTGTATAGGCATTCTTCCTCTTAGTGGAATCTTAGCATGTCCTGTGGACGTAGGCAACATTGCCAAACCACGTATATCCTGTGTTCTTGTTTGTGTGTGTGTTTGATCTGTGATTTGAATGGTGAATATGGGTTGGGTCTATCTCCAACACGGTAGTGACCGTTTTATATCATTGGAAGTGCATTAAATTCTTAACGATCACATTAGAACGACACAAATTTAAGTACCGACCCATCGGTCTGATCGACTCATCAGTGACCTCGAGTTGGATATATTCTGGATGCCTATTTAAACTCCGGATTTTGGAGAAATTGGTTGGACACCTTGGACTTTTCACATAGGAAAATCTTAAAGGCATTATCAGAAATCCTAACCTGTCCCAACCTCTCTAAGCACTTCACTTGGTGAATCATTTGAGATCCAATATTTTGATTGAGATATAGAGAGAAAGAGAGAACAAGTCTAGGATTCAACTTCCAAATCCATAATCCTAGGAACCTTCTCCCAAACCTGTGGTTGCTCATATATTGACACATTTTCGTCATCAAGGACATCAAGTTGGGAGATCTCTTCAAGAAGCACATCTTCATCGGATTCGAGCTACAAAGGCAAGTGCGTCTTAGTTTTAATTTTATTTAAAACATGTTGTACAGTGGATTAAATCAGAGGGATTGAACCACTATAAAAAAATAGAGGGATAAGGAAGTAGACTGAAATAGGTCGGCCTTTCAAAATTCTAAGGAGTGGGTAAAATTCCTATTCAATTGTGTAGGTGAAATTCCTATTTTATTCGTGAGGGCGTAATTCCCCACATAGTGAATTTGAGATAATCTAAGAGTGGGTGAGTCTAACAGTGGATATAGGAGGGATTTACTACAAACCACTATATATCGGGTGTTTAGGTTTGCTTGTGTGATTGTTGATTTAATCGTGTTTATTCCGCTTCACTTCTTTTAATTCATCAAGAAATTCGTGAAGACCATAAAAATCGGGCATTATCCTATTCATCCCCCTCTATAGCACTCACGAACTTTCAGTTGGCTTTTGATATCCCCCACCCATAATTTGATATAACTGGCCAATAATTGAATCATATCACATGACATGTTGTATATCAATTCATTATTATTCTACTATAATTATGTTTACGGTTTCCCATTCCGTTCGAGTATTGAACCCTTCAATACTCGTTTATCTTGTAATCCTTAACAACATTTACTGAAGTCTTGGTCATTCTCTCTGATGGAATCATATTTGATGGATAATCCAATATCAAGGTACATAGTACAGACAAGTGGCATTTACCACAAATCACAAGACATAATTATAAGAACTACTTCTTCACATATTTATGCTGCATTGGTCTGATGGCTTTTATGGTTATCTATGTAATAGGAAGATCTGATAGAAGTTTAAACTGAAAAGTTTGGATGTTTCAACCGGCTATGTAACGGGCTGATTTTATCATATGATAGAAAAGTTATATAGATGGACACATGACTGCGGGTGTTAATGGAGTTCATTGAATCATATTATCTTTTGATAATTCAAATGTAAACGTACATTATTGGATAAATATTTTATTCTATCACGAATAATTCAACGGTGGGGATGCATAAAGTAGAAATTCTGAAAGATTGGATCTATATTTTAAATAAAAACTACAATTTTAATGATTTAGACTCAATTTCAACCAATAGCATGCTATTTGGATGGACTCATTTTCTCTTCTCTGGCATTCTATGTTTCTCTTGTCCTTGTGCAGAAATTGGGAGCTAAGTGCACCATGGACAGGAGCGCAAGTGACAGTACCTGTGAAGTTTATTGTGGGGGATCTGGACCTGACTTACAGCACTCTTGGTGCCAAAGAGTACATACACAATGGGGGATTCAAAGAGACAGTACCATTGTTGGATGAAGTAGTTGTAATGGAGGGAGTTGGTCACTTCATCAACCAGGAAAAACCTGAAGAAATCACTGCTCACATCTATGATTTCATCAAAAACTTCTGATTTTTCTCCCAGCAGCTTGCATCTCTTTATTTCCCTTGAATAATTTGTAAGAATCTTTTCAAATTGTGGACAATATAGCATGTGGATCTATTTATGGTGGTAGATTGTTTTCAATATTGATCATATTTTGTGAAATTTAATTCTAATATCATTCATAGCATAGTGACAAATACCGTTCTTGGGATATTAACGGCAACTGGTAATAACGGGATATTTTTAAATTCTCGGATTTTTATCGGGAATTTAACGGGAAAATCTCGCTGAAATTATAATATTTAAAAAATAAAAAAATAGAATAAATAAAAAAATTAATGAAATAAAAATGGTATAGGGAATTACCGGGAATTTCTCGGGAATTTACCGGAAATTTACCGGGATATTATCGCGTTATTAACGTTTATCGCGTTTTTAACGAGATTTTATCGGGAATTTACCGGAAATTTATCGTTTGACGATAAAAACGCGTTTTTAATGGGGTAATGGTATTTTGCCGATAAAAACGCGGTAAATTTGAAAATACCGCCGATATTTGTGACATTGATTCATAGAGGATATAGGCAATCACTAGTAGAAGTTATCTATAATGGAAGGTGTAGGTATTTTTGGAACAATTGTCCTGCGGCTTTTCTCATTGATCTTCTTTATATAGAAAATACATAAGAGTCGATCACATCTAATTACAGTCCTAGATGAAATCAAACACAACTAATTACAGGCGCAAACAACTTAAGAGTATACAAACATAGAAAGGCAATTCTACTTTGAATTGCTTTTAATACTCCCCCGCAAACTCGACGGCAGTAAGGCGACGAGTTTGGAACTAAGCGCTGAGAAGTGTTGCTTTGGTAATCCTTTGAGTTGATCTTGGAAGGAGACAAACTGAACTTGATGAGAGCCAGCGGTAACACATTCGCGGATGAAATGGTAATCAAGCTTAATGTGTTTGATCCGAGCATGAAACACGGGATTAACGACCATATAGGTTGCACTAAGGTTAGCATAGAAAATTACTGTCGGAGAAGAGACAGGAAAACCAAGCTCCCGTAGAAGACGTTGAATTTAGACAGTATCCGCACAAGTATAGGCAAGGGCTCTGTATTCAGCTTCAGTACTGACCAAGAAACTGTCGATTACTTTTTGGCAGACCAAGAAATTAAATTTGAACCCAAAAATATACAATAACCTGTAGTGGAGCGTCTACTAACAGGACAACCGGTCCAATCGGCATCGGAGTATGCAGTCAGGTGCAATGGTTGTGTTGCATGCATGACGTGCAGTCCATGACCAAGGGAGCCTTTGAGATAGCAGAGAATGCGTTTGATAACGTCAAAATGAGACGTGCGAGGTTGACTCATGAACTGAGAAACAATGTGTATTGCATAAGCAATATCAGGTTTGGTGAGGGTGAGATATAGACGGGTACCAACAATGTGACGATACTCAGAGGAGTCCGCTAATAGATCACCAATGGTGGAAGACAACTGAGTCTTAGCGGCAACAAGTGTGGAACAAGGTTTGCAGTCAAGCATTCGACCGGGGTGAAGAAGGTCAATGGTATACTTGTATAATGACAAGTGTAAATTTGTGGAATGTTGAGTCACCTCGAGGCCCAAAAAATAATGGAGAGCGCCAATGTCCTTGATTTCAAATTCTGTACCCAGTTGGAGAGTGAAAGACTGAAGAAGCAATGAAGAATTGCAAGTTAAGACTATGTCATCAACATAGAGGAGAAGAATCATGATACTTGTGCCGCGTCGATATATAAAGACAGAGCTGTCAGCCTTGCTTTGAACAAATCCATGAGAGAGGAGGAAAGAGCTGAACCGTTGAAACCACGCCCGTGGTGCTTGTTTCAATCCATAAAGAGCTTTATGTAATTTGCAAACATGATGAGGACGGCGAGGATCAACAAAGCCAGGCCGTTAAGTCATATAAACCTCTTCGGTGAGATAGCCATGAAGAAAAACATTCTTGACGTCGAGCTGGTGAATGAGTCAAGCAGAAGTAATAGCGAGACTAAGAACAGTGCAGATAGTAGTGGGCTTCACGACTGGATTGAAGGTCTCATCATAATCGAAGCCTGCATTTTGATGAAAGCCTTTGGTAATGAGTTGTGCTTTGTATCACTCAATGCTGTCATCCGAGCAGCGTTTAATTGTAAAGACACATTTGCAGTCAATAGTGTTGTAATTCTGTGGCGGTGGAAAAAGAGACCAAGTTCACTGGCGTAGAAGAGCATTAAATTCATCATTCATGGCATGTTGCGATGTAGGTATTTTTGGAACAATAGCCCTGCAGCTTTTCTCATTGATCATCTTTATATAGAAAATACATAAGAGTCGATCACATCTAATTATAGTCCTAGATGAAATTAAACACAAATAATTACAGGCGCAAACACGTTAGGAATGTACAAACATAGAAATGCAATTCTACTTAGAATTGTCTTTAATAGAAGGTCCTCTCATTATTAATGAAAAGGTGATTAATCTCCTTTTCTACTCTCAAATCGATGTTTTCTTAGGAAATTTTTATTTTTTAGGAAAACGAGATTCTTTGTGTAATGACCCAACCCGACTTTTGAGGATTTTTGGGGAGGTTTATAGATCTTCGCGTCAGATTAGGAGTTTTGATAGCTGTGGAGGAGTGTTGGCTCCGTGGTGGGCCCCAATTTACCCGTTTTTGAGCCCAGGAGCTCGGATGACATTTCGGTAATTTTGACATATTTAAATATTTTCATGCTCGAATAATTGGAAAACACATCTTTAAATTGCTTTTGTTAAAAATATTGTTTTCCCTGAATTTGAAATATATATATATTAGAATTCTTTAAAATAAAAAATCCAAAACCCTTTTCCGCTCATATAAAAGCATCTCTTTCTCCTTTCCAAAACCCTAACCCTCTCAATTGTAGCCGCTGTCGCCTCAATTGTAGACTAAGAGTTCAAGTTTGTGTTAATCTCATGTCACAGGTAGAGTTAATTTAGAATATGAGATTAATATAAATTTAGAGTTTTAATTTATATGTGAGTTTATATATTTGTGCCTTTCAATGAATATTATCCTACAAATAGTTTATCAAATTTTGTCCTGTGAGTTCTCCATCTATGGTCGATATAACAAAGAAAAAAAAAACACTGTTAGTATTTACCGTAGAGACTATATTAAAAACTCAAGGAAAAGGTAAAAAGAGAAGAAAGCCTAATTACTGTGTTTGGATGAGGAGAAAGGTTTTTATGAAATTTTCTGAATTAGAGATTCTCTTGAGTAGGGGATGTTAGGATTAAAAGCTTACCACTATGCTAAAAGCTGTAGTTGACAGTGAGGGCGCAATTTTATTTCCTCAAACTGCGTAGTAGCCAACACCACATTCCAACTGCAATACACGCGGTAGGATACTGGACTTGGCCCGCCCGGCCTCTGCCCAACAGGGGATACACAATTATTCTCTTGGGCATTGTTTGGACGAGGAGAAAATTTCCCTTGGTAGGGATTTTCTTGAGTGGGGCAATTTGATGTTGAGTGGCTTTTTTGTATTTGTTTGATAACTTTAAAGAAAAATATATGAGGAGATAAGAAATAACTAAAGGAGCAAAGAGAGGAAGAAGAACCATTGGTTCTCTTCCTCTTCTAGAAAAACTAAAGTTAGGTTTGACAGGAGAAATGAAGGAAAATTGAGCCTTACTTTTCTCCTAATTTATAAATACCAAACTAAGGGAAAAGTATGAAAATCCTTTTGTATTCTCTGTTTTTCACTCATCTCGATGCATCCTAAGTATTGGGAAACCATGATCTCTAGAAAACTTATCAGAGAAATATTTTTTTTTTTTTTGCTTTAATAGAAATAGATGTCAAATAAAGCTGTTTTTTTTTCCTCTGCTTAAACAACTACATAAGTAGATTACGTTTCTCTTTCTTTATACAAAACCAAACGACCACCACTGTAGTGAATGGTCCCTACTTTTTCCTTCCAGTATCAGAAAGACGAAAGAACCTCTTAATTCGATTAATGTATTTCTCTCACCATTATGTACTGCAGATTCAAATATCACAAACATATGAATGGTTGCAGCAGATAAGATTCTAATACAAAAGTTAAACAGGACCTTATATTATCATTAACATGTGCTTACAACACACGTTTTTTATAACATGGGTATCCACCGATACATAAAACCACTTACAAATTTCATATATCGTATAAGTTCAGTAGGAATCGAATCCAAGACTTTAGTACAATCTAAAAGCCTTATAGAGAATAAAGAAAAAGAAAAAAAGAAAAAACCCACGTAGAAAGACGACCAACAAGCAACAGACATTTTGTTCCCCTTTTCCCATGAGTGGATGCAATTAACCAGTGCGCCCTGATAGGCGGGGTTGGCCGGCACGAGGCATTTCGGCAACAATAGTCCTCACCGCATAAGTTTCTTTGATTGGAGGAGCCTTGGCCACAACTGGAGAGTAGGCTTGAAATTGAGAAGCTGCCCCTCTCTTCTGAGATAAATGGCCTTCAAGAAGTTGAAATGCTTCTCGTCCCACCTTCACAAGCTTCCCTGTTTGTGCTTCCATTCCTCTGTGAGAAACGTAAAAAATCAGTCCAATGCTATACTAACCTTGGTTTTGGACTCGGATGCAATGGGCTCCAAAGGTGGCAAATTCACTTATGTAGGGCTGGGGCTGGTCAGAAGATGCTGTGTTTGAGTGAAGGATGGATGGGGTTTGCTTTCAGTGGTTCGTGCATCTCGTTTTTCCGATTCTAAAGGAGCAAGGAGGGGAATAGTATGCACATGGGAAGGGTAGATTCTAGCAAAATGCCGTGTCTTGCCCGGCTCTCGTGATCAAATACCTTCACACTATGTTCTTCTGGATTAAATGGAATATGTGCGACAGATTTTAATAGTGGGATGTTGTCTCAAGGGATGCAAGTTTGGGCCTAATTACGAGTCCTAGTTTTTAACTCAATTCAAATGACAACTAGGTTCTGATTTCAGTTGCAAATATGGATCCATCGGAAAATGGTTTTGGGTCATATCTCGATTTCTGAAGGTCGAGATATCGGGGCCAATACCTGTAGAAAAAAGAAATCGGCCGATATGGCTGAGATCTCGGCCGATTTCTCCTTTCTTTTTAAAGAAAAAAAAAACGAATATCGATTGTGAGCTCAGGCTGATATCTCAGTCGATATTTGCCTAGATCGGATGAATATCGACTGATATTTGAAATATCGACCGATATTTATATTTTTCATTTTTTTTGAAAACAGCATTTTTTCAATTTTTTTTTTAAATTTCAAAAAAAAAGGGACCACCAATATTTCAAAAAAAAAAATTGAAGAGAAAGAAAATATCTTGCTCGAGATCTTGGACGAAATCTCTTTTAAGCCGATTTTTGGACCCTGGGTCAAGTATGGCACAATGAGCATCACATTGATCCATCTTCAATTCAAATCTTTGTGCAAGAACACTGGACATCGTCATCACCCTTCTACTTGTACTTGACATTCTCTCACGAAAAGGTTCTAAATTAGTACTTCATACTAGGAGAACACCATGAATGAGCTCACCTATATTGAGGAAGTATGCCATCAAGCTGATGAGCCAGACGTGCAGTGCAACCAACTGTGAACGTAACTGGTCGACATTTAAATATGTCCACAGCAAGCCTTGAAACAGATTATCATCTCAAAGATTGAATGATTTAGTGTACCTACACTACAATCAGAGGTTAAGGGCAAGGAATTTGAGGAGGTACCCCGAGTTGACACGGGCAGATGCCTATATTTTTTCGTCCCGATCGACCTCGAGTCTCTATTTACCTATAATGATCCATTAAGTGAATGGATCGAAGAGGAATAACAACCTGTACTTTATGATCTACATATATCATTTTTAGATCAAAGCGTAGAGTTGGGAGAATTGCAAGATTCAGAGGAAGAGGCGGAAAATGAAGGTCGCCGCCATTCAATCAGTGTGTCCCGCCCTCCAAATGTGGGTCTAGAACGTCAGACAAGTACAAGGATGGCACCAAGTCGTCATTCTATTAGTGAACGGCCCACTGGGACAGGTGGGGTATCTAGCTCTTCACAGAGGAGGAGATCAATAAGAGGAAAAGAACCTGTTGTTCCGAGCAGCCAACCTAGCAGACGTGATTATGGGTCGGCTAGATCTGATTCTGATTCATCTACCGATGACGGTAATGGGTCAGATGATGGGTTGGATTTTACTCATCCAAATATTGTTGTGGATGTTGAGCCTGCAAATCCACCGGGGTATTATCCCAACATGAGTGAAGTCCATTACCAACAGGATGATAGGCAACATACACCTCCTCATGGCGGAACAAACTTGCCCGGTGAAGGATGTTACGCCCACAGGATATTATGGTCAACTGAGCTATGGGCACTTCGACACGAACTCATTATCCAGTAATATGCAGTCCATGTCGATTTCAGATCGTCAGTCGCAACCCTCATCTGATAGTTGGCAGTACCACAATCCAACGTCAACATCCGACTACACGTCTAATGATGACCGACTTCCGGAAGAGACGTATGCAAGATTTTATTTCCACGTCCCGGGTTATCCATATGAAGAGCTGGATCCATAGTAATATTACATTTGTTTTGAGAAAATTTGGACAAGCTTTGATGTATTTGGTGAAACTCAAGTGATTTCAAGTTTTCAACTTTGAAGTATTAGCACTAATCATTATTATTGATGTAATGTATTATCTTTAAACCCATTAAAATTTATACTTCTAAGATAGAGCGAACTCTTTATATGAAATTCAATTTCATTGAGATCTACTTAAAATGAATTCAAATTTTGATAGATAACTAATAGTCTACTTTGATCTCAATTTTTTTTAGTCTAAGCTAAGATAATCGAAATCCCTTTAAGAAAAAAAAAAAAAACAATACCATATTATTCAGAGGTCTTCACTTATAAAATACTATTTTACCTTTTATTACCACTTCTTGAAAATTTAAAAAACATGATTTGAATTTTAAAATACTATTCAATGAATGTGAATTTTTTTTTTTCATTTACATTTACATGTTCCTCTCCATTGATGGGACATTTTCCTATTTTTATAAGTTAACATCAGCTATTGTTAATTTTAATATTAATCGTATTCGAAACTTAAATAAATAATTTGAATATGTATACGACCGATATTTAATGAAAAAATTACATTTTCAAGAAGCCCTAAATTTTCTGACATTACCCAAAAAAATTCGGACAAAATTGCCAAAAAAAAAAAAAATGAAGAGAGAAACTTACCGGCCTATATATCGCCGGGGGCGATATTTCAACCCTTGGCTAAACCAACGTGTTTCATCCTTCATCCATTCAATTTTGATGAAAGTAAATGATTTAAGAAAAAAATTAATTCAAAAAATTAATTAGAATGAGACATTTTCTTGCATGTATGTAGATATTTGATGAAGTAGTTGTAGGAATTCAATATTTAATGAGGTACTTGTTGATGGTGACAGTTGTATTAGATAAGCAAATGAATTAATGCGCTCTCTCTCTATATGTATATATCATTTGTAACAATGTTACAAATCTCGTTCTCGAAATATTAACGATAATTGTTAATAATGAGATATTTTCAAATTATCGTATTTTTAATAGAAAATCTCACGGAAAATATAAATATTTAAAAAATAATAAAATAAATATAATAAACAAGTAGTTAATGTTTAAAGAGATTTTTTGCTTAAATATAATATTTAGAACTTTAATATATATTATAGTAAAAATTTCAGATTAACACAATTTGCTAAACATTTAAATATTATTATAAAGATTGAAATTTCATACTTTTTTATTTGTTGGGGTTAATTACATATTTACTTCTAATTCATTTAATTTCTATTTAGATATTTTTTATTTTTCATTGGATGTTTGTTTCAAAATTTAAAGAGAGAAGATGAAAAAGAAAGTAAATGATCATCAACATATTGGAGTGTGGGACTTTTTCCAATATACTTAAGCACAGGGCGCACTGATTGATCGATCTATTTTTATTTGTTTTAATGTTCGATAGGACTTTAAAAATAATTTTATATGTAAAATATTATTTTTATTTCACATTTTATCTGTGGAATATTAAAATTAATACTCTATTTCAAGTTATGTTTATGGGTTTTACATTAATTTTATTTCATGAAATCTACGGACACTTGTATAATTTTTCATAGAATGGAATATTATTATTCAATCTTGTGAATATTATTCAATAATTATATTCATGTTAGAATGTAATTTTTAATTATGTATGTTACATAAGTCCACTAATATTATTAATTATTATGAAATTGATGATAAATCAAATATCTTTATTAATATTTATCAAACAAGTTCTTTAAATAATTTTTGTTTTATTTTCTTATAATTTCTCTTATAATTATAAAAATAAAAAATTCTAATAAAAGAAATCCTTATTAAAAAATATTTCCACCCACGAAACCCTAAGTGTAAGTAAATTCACATTGAATTCCGCGTTTGCGTGCAACTGGAGAAGCGGAATTGTTGGGCGTTGTTTCTTAAACGGTAAAATGGTAAAAACACGTTTTTATCGCGATTTTATCATTTCTCACTTTAAAAACACGTTTTTATTGGTAATTCCGATGTTTTTAGCTCGATAATGTTATTTTTTGTTACAGTGATTTGTAAGGGCATAGACAAGAAATTCTACATTTTATGTCTACTCTACTCTTGCCTCAACCCTCGAATCCATTACCTTACATTTATACAATACACATAACTCCTACGTACAGTTTATTTACATAAATTCGGGAAAAGGAGCTGCCTAATGCTGTAACTTTTAATCATAGTCCACCAATATTGCAGTCCCAATTCCCTTTTTTTTTTTTTTTTTGGTGATATCTTCACCAATAGATGTCCTTATATAAGATCAATTTATTTTTCTATTTAAATTTCAAGTGACTAATTTCTTCGTCAAAGGATTACAAAGATCATCTTTTCTTCATCTATGGAGCAAATTATTGCGATTTGAGATCAAGATCTCGTCAGTTTGATGGGAGTCATTGAGATAAGATGTAAGTTCCTTGATAGATACAATTGGAGGTTGTATTTATAAACTTGGAGGAACCCAACTCAAACTCAACTGATGCAATGCGATCATTGGTTGAGAGATGAAATTGGTTCAGTTTGGACTTTAATTAAAAAAAATAGTTGATATGGTGCATATCGGCCGTTACATAATGCTATTTTAAAGATCGATACTTATCACCTGCTATGCATCAGGTACGTAGTGGGTCCACTCGGTCGTGCTGCAACTGGCAGTCCTCGCGGACTCGATGCATACGTCGCATTCACGCGTGGATTTCACATGCGCAGACACTGGATTTTGCTGGGTTTTGGCACTTTTGGGTAGGTCTGTACAATGCACACGGCTGACCCAATTGTATTCATTTTTTAATTTATTTTTTCAATTTTTTTGGGGCCACAACCTTTAAAAATTATTTTTTATATAAGGAATAGTTTACACAAAGACTATTATATCTTATAAAGTCCAATATCCAGCTAATCTTTGTTTTTCATGTATCGATCTTGCCCCACCCAACATGATATTGTCTGTTTTAGATTACACACACGCCTTCATAGTTTTGCATTAGATGTGCATCCAAACTTATATCCCAAAAGGCCTGGTTGTGGTTGAAGGAAGGCTTATATTCAGTATCAGGACCTTTGTCATAGAAACTGTGAGATTCATTTACAACGCCAACACTGGCAAAATTTTCTCATTTTGTCCACACCATAGTGGAGATTTCCACCTTCCTCCACTAGCGAAATCCTCTCTCTATCAATCCATAGACATGGAGTTTGTCCTCCCCTATCTGGTGCAGGGCATCACATCTCAATCTCTCCTCCATATTTTTTCCCAACTTCTTTCCCTTGAAGTTTAACCTAAAAAAACATGATTTGGCTCTTTTTAAATAATCCATTTTGTTGAAGCTCGAGTTCTTTGCTTGACCTATTGGTTGTTTAACTTTATTTCCCAGATTTTTAAAGGAAACCTTCACATCTAAAGGTATTATTTCCTAAAATTTATATTTGATGCACTTTTTTTAAAAATTTCAATACGAATTTATTTTGAAATGAAAAGTGGTTTTAGTTTATTAAAGTATCTTTATTATGTTTGGAATGGTATAAATGATGTTTTAGAATTTAGTGTATTGTCTAAAAATTATATTTATTGCATTTTTCATTTTTTTAACCAAATCTTAAGTAGAAGGTAAAATATTGTTTAATTTTGTTCAAAAAAACATTTTTTTTGTTTGAAAAATGTTTATGCGTCATTTTTTAAGCTAATAAATTTACAAAAAATTAATAGAATTTTTTTATCATATCCCTGATCATTTTTTGGTATTCTTCTATTATTTTTTAAAAAATTTCAAATTCTTTATTTCGTAAATAAAAAAATATTTGAATATGTCGATGAACACTACTTAATGGTAAAATTTCATATCTATGAAGCTCAACATTTTCTTGATTTTATGTAATTTGTATGGAATTTTTTGAAAAAAATATAAAATAAAAAATGGGAGGAGAGAAAAGTATCAGCCGAACCAATGTGAACATATCGACAATATGTATCGGCTGACCGAATTTTTACCTCAAGTTTGGAGTTACTGTTTATAACTTAATTTATAGTGTCATATACCTTTGCATCCGCATTTCATGTTCTAAAAAGATAAATAGTTAAAATAGAATTTCGAGTCAATTATCAACTTTATTTTCATAAATTAAATGAATAAAAATGTCTACATAAAAATTTCCTTTTTCTAATAAAAAAATTGGTATTTCTTTTATATCTTAGTAAGATTAATTTCTTAAATAAACTAATATAGCTTTAGAATTCTGGCGAGTCAGATGATCCCATGACTAAATTATTTCATTTTGGAGTTGTGACTGGTCAATGATGACGTTCGTTAGGACAAGAAACCAAACGTCATATGGAATGTGGTGCGAATGACATCAAAAGAGCGATTCAACCTTTTCTATCCATCATTCAATGGGTCAGCCGATTCTTACCTTGGGCAACGTGCAACCATGTGAAAATGGAATCCGTGACTGACCAATTTCTACACTTACGTTGATGCCATTCCAACAAGCCACGTCCAATCATTAAAATTCGAAAAAAAAAAAAAATCAACTTCATTGTACATTGCTAACGTTCCTAGGGCAATGATCATGAAATAATATCTACATTATTGATGTATTGATAATGTTCAGTAGTTACTCATATGATGGATAAGTCATTATAAATATAATGAATAACATATGTTTTTGTAGCAGTTAATACAAATTTATATTGAAATATTAACTAATAGTAGCCATTTAGACACTCGACATTTCTTTTACGAGACTCCATTTCAAATTTTTGGATAAAATTACCATTTTGCTCCTCAATTTTGTGTGGAGGAATCATCTTTATTTTTTTTTAAAAAAAAACTGAGAGGCAAAATGATAATTTCATACAAAATTTTGAAACTGGGTGTTTGCTAAAAGAAAAGTCGGGTGTTTAGATGGCCACCCATTAACTAATCTAACAAACTAATTATCCTAACTTCTAACTACCTATTATCAATACATCAATATATATAATAATCAACATTTTATAATAGATGGCTAAGTAGATTTTAGTTTAGCTGATTTTAGTATAGTACATTAAGTAAAACCCAACAAACTAATAAAATAACATAATTTTGTCATTTTATTAAATTGAGAGGAAGCTGTTTCCTCACAGTTAGCATGTGGGGTGGGGTGGAGAACCTCAAGGTGATAAAATTTCTGTTCAAAAAATTAAAATCGAAGATCATTGTTAGTGATCAAGTTGAAGATATTAAAATCATGTTTAACATCAACATGACTAACCGTTAATTTAAATGATTTAGATGAAAGGACTATGAATAATAGTTAGACTATAACTTTTACTTGGTCGGGCACGAGTTGCTTGTTTGAGACCATATAATACCTTGCATACTTCCCCATGAGTATGAGGAACACCTAGGGGACTAATAGAAAAGGCTCTTTGTCACTTAGCACAACAGAAGAAAGCGGTCAAAAAGCTTCTCGAAGCTATTCTATTGACCTTTCAGAGATAGATCGTGCCAGTTAGTTCTGTCTTTGCTATAAAGAAGGAAGGGTTGGGTTTTAACAAATCCAACCTAACTTATGTCAAAACTTATTTAACTCGACCAGCATTACTCAATCCGACTCAACCCGAATTTCTGACCCGACTCAACTTGAATGTTGTTTTATAACTTGGTGCACTCGGACCTCATCCGATTATGTTGGGTTGAATTGATTATCTAAATTTCTCAACCCAACCCGACCCAAATTTCATAAAGGTTTTTTTTCAAACCCCATCCGACCCAAAATATACAAATACATAACTCAAACCCACTGATTTCTTGAGTCGGGTTAAAACCCGACTCAAGCTTCACCCCTATTTGTAGGGATTTATCAGCCATGCTTATGCTTGTATAGGAAGAGTCCTCTATTCCACCAATGTGGCATGTTAAAATATGCCCTTTGTGATCTACAATCTTCTGTCTAACTTAGTGGTTGAGTGAGACTGATCAACATGTCACCCGTCTTGATCAGTTTTACTAACTTGACTAGTGGAAAGCACCTTCCTTAAGATAAGAACAACACTTTTGAGAAATGGGTCAATATAAGTAAGAAGCATAAGTACAGTAATACATTGACCTTAAATTAGGCTTAAATGGTGATTTTATGCCATTAAATGTGATTTGTATTCCGTTAATTGTGAATATCCGAAAAGTCCAAGTTTACCCTAATCCGATCTCGACAGCTCATTGATCCAACTTGTTAAAGTTGGAGGGACAAAATCGTAAATATCTTGAACTCTGTTTATTTATTTTAAAAAAATTATCCTAAAACTGTTTCACTTTGGAAAACCACTCATTTGGAATATTTGAATTCTCAAACTCACACACACTCTATGATTTCAAATTTTGAGTTTAACGGACCTTTCCGTTCATTCTATTTTCACCTATTTCAACCCTTTAAAAGATCGACTTTGTAAAACTCCAATTTGAAAATAAATATGAAAGTCTGAAATTTACCAAAAGATTCTGTATATATAATCTATGTTATGAACGAATGTTTCATGTTTTCAAAATTTTAAAATAAAGTGAAAGACGCTCAATCGACATTGTGAGACATGAGCTGTCGTTTTAACGAAAATACTATGGTTTAGATCGATTTGCTTTTCACCTCAGATCATTTTTGAGCTTTAGAACTTTAGTGTGAGTTAAATTTACCCGTCTTATTTGAGGAGATAGATTTTTCCGACAACACCCGATTTTTCTAAGAAGTTTGATTTTAATAAAAAAAACTATATAAATATAAAGTTTTAAATAAAAAATTAAGGTGAAAAGAGAGGGGAGTACTAGAATCAAACACTGCAAAGGTCAAGGGCCACGAAGCACCCATTGGAGCCTCAACGGTCAAACCAACCAGTCTGACCCAACTCACTCACTCATCAAAATCGGCCCGTGCACTGGACCCACTGGAGCCTCAATGTTCAAACCTACCTGTCTGATCCAACAAGCTCCTAACAGAGTCACAACCACCTCTAGCCATAACACTGGACCCGCGGGAGTTCAAGAGTTAGAAATACAACCACTCGCTCGGCCCCCAGGAACTCCCCGCAGTCCTAAGCCCAGAAAGGTCTAACTAATAACTCAAACATGCCAAGCCTATCAACCTCTCATGGAATTCCATTGGCTATCTCACTCGGTATACGCCTATATATTTCCAATGAATCTCTCCATACCAAATATAGCCACAAGTGAGGCCCACACACAGTGGCCTTACACACTAAACACAAGCCCCCTACGAGCCCAGGGGAATAAACCCACAACACAACCTCCTCTCACTCAAACGAGCGACCGATCTCGCCATTGACTTGCCAATGAATCAAACACTAGTGAGCCTCAAATCGAGTGAAAATCCACCACATGACACGCCTCAAGCATACTAATTAAAAGGTAGCGCATCAAGTATAGCTCACAAGCCTATGATGTCTACGCACTACCTCATAACCCGATTTAACCTACCCTATCACCCAGTGGATGAACCTAAGGTCTACTTAGAATTGCCTTTAATACTCATCTGCAAACTCGGCGGCGGTAAGACGACGAGTTTGGAACTAAGCGTTGAGAAGTGTTGCTTTGGTAATCCTTCGAGTTGATCTTGGGAGGAGACAAACTGAACTTGATGAGAGCCGGCGGTAATACATTCACAGATGAAATGGTAATCAAGCTTAATGTGTTTTATCCGAGCATGAAACATAGGATTAACTAGGGATACAACTCAGGTCGGGTGGGCCGGGTTTCTTAAAACCCAATCCGACCTGAGATGATATGTACGGAACCTGACCCGACCCGACCCGAATTCTCAACCCGAACTCTAGAACTCGACCTGACCCGAATTCTAACCCGAATCAACCCGAATTCTGACCCGGCCCGCATTATGAACCCATTTTAGACTAATTTTAGCCGAGTCGGGCCGGGTTGGGTCAGGTTAACTTGTAAAATCCTCAACCCGACCCGACTTGAATTTCATGCTGGTTTTTATCTTCTTAACCCGACCCAATCTGCTGGCTCGAAATTCTTGACCCAACCCGCATGATTTCTCGGGTTGGGTCATGGGGGTCGGGCGTAAACCCGACCCGAGTTGCAGCCCTAGGATTAACGACCATATAGGTTGCACTAAGGTTATAACAAAAAATTACTGTCGGAGAAGAGAGAGGAAAACCAAGCTCCCGTAGACGATGTTGAATCCAGACAGTATCCGCACAAGTATAGGCAAGGGCTCTGGTTTTAGCTTCAGTACTGGAGTGAGAAACTGTCGGTTACTTTTTGGCAGACCAAGAAATTAAATTTGGACAAAAAAATATATAATAACCTGTAGTGGAGCGTCTACTATCAGTACAACCGGCTCAATCGGCATCAGAGTATGCAGTCAAGTGCAATGGTTGTGTTGTACGCATGAGGTGCAGTCCACGACCAAGGGAGCCTTTGAGATACAGGAGAATGCGTTTGACAACGACAAAATGAGACGTGCGAGGGTGTTTCATGAACTGAGAGAGAATGTGTACTGCATAAGCAATATCAGGTCTGGTGAGGGTGAGATATATAAGGGTACCAACAATGTGACGATACTCAGAGGGGTCCGACTGTAGATCACCAATGGTGGAAGACAACTGAGTCTTAGCGGCAACAAGTGTGGAATAAGGTTTGCAGTCAAGCATTCGACTGCGGTGAAGAACTTCAATGGTATACTTGTTTTGTGACAAGTGTAACCTTGTGGAATGTTGAGTCACCTCGAGGCCAAAAAAATAATGGAGAGTGCCAATGTCCTTCATTTCAAATTCTGTACCCAATTGGCGAGTGAAAGACTGAAGAAGCAACGAAGAATTGCTAGTCAAGACTATGTCATCAACACAGAGGAGAAGAATCATGATACTTATGCCGCGACGATATATAAAGACAGATGAGGATGAAAGAGCTGAACTGTTGAAACCACACCCGTGGTCCTTGTTTCAATCCATAAAGAGCTTTGTGTAATTTGCAAACATGATGAGGACGGTGAGGATCAACAAAGCCAGGCGGTTGAGTCATATAAACCTCTTCGGTGAGATGGCCATGAAAAAAAACATTCTTGACATTGAGCTGGTGAATGGGCCAAGCAGAAGTAATAGCGAGATTAAGAACAATGCGGATAATAGTGGGCTTGACGACTGGACTGAATGTCTCATCATAATCGAAGCCTGCATGTTGATGAAAGTCTTTGGCAACAAGTCATGCTTTGTATCGCTCAATGCTATCATCTGAGCGTCGTTTAATCTTAAAGACCCATTTGCAGCCAATAATGTTGGAATTCAGTGGCGGTGGAACAAGAGACCAAGTTCACTGGCATAGAAGAGCATTAAATTCATCATTCATGGCATGTCTCCATGTAGGTATTTTTGGAACAATTGCCCTGCAGCTTTTCTCATTGATCATCTTTATAGAGAAAATACATAAGAGTCAATCACATCTAATTACACTCCTAGATGAAATTAAACACAACTAATTACAGGCGCAAACATGTTAGGAATGTACAAACACAGAAATGCAATTCTACTTAGAATTGCCTTTAATAGAAGGTCCTCTCATTATTAATGAAGAAGTGAAATCTCCTTTTCTACTCTCAAATCAATGTTTTCTTAGGAAATTTTGATTTTTTAGGAAAATGAGATTCTTTGTGTAACGACCGACCCGACTTTTCGGGATTTTTGGGGAGGTTTACAAATCTTTGCGTCAGATTGGGTGTTTTGGTAGGAGCGGAGGAGTGTTGGCTCCGTGGTTGACCCTAGTTTGCCCAGTTTCGAGGCCAGGAGCTCAGATGACATTTCAGTAATTTTGGCATGTTTAAATATTTTTATGCACAAATTATTGAAAACACATCTTTAAATTGTTTTTGTTAAAAATATTGTTTTCCCTGAATTTGAAATATATATATATATATATTAGAATTCTTTAAAATTAAAAATTCCAAAACCTTTTTCCCCTCATATAAAAGCATCTCTTTCTCCTTCCCAAAATCTTAACGAGCTCAATTGTAGCCCCAGCACCGCCCCACCACGCACCCCCCCCCCCCCCCCCCCCCCCCCAACCCCCAAGCCGTCACTGCCACCTCATCTCTCTCTCTCGGTTCTTCTCTCTCTCTCTGTTTCTCAGTTCTTCTTCCTCTCCTCTTACCTCATTTCTCTCCGTTTCTCTTGCCTCTGTCGCCACCTCCTTCCCCTCTTTGTACAACCACCACTCACCCTCAGTTTCCTCCTTCTGTCCTTCCTCCCCCTTTCTTTCAGAGATTCCCAACCAAGATTTGTCCCTTGCCGCTGCCGCCCCTCTCATTACTCTCTATCTTCTTACTTTCCCTCTCATCCCCAATCAAAACCCTCACCCTGAGCCTCATTGTCGCCGTCACTGTCCCTTTGCTTTCTTCCCCATCTCAAAACCCTAACAC
The DNA here is from genome assembly GCA_013350335.1 of Chimonanthus salicifolius. Classification (NCBI taxonomy): domain Eukaryota; kingdom Viridiplantae; phylum Streptophyta; class Magnoliopsida; order Laurales; family Calycanthaceae; genus Chimonanthus; species Chimonanthus salicifolius. The sequence continues at coordinate 47,473,399 of CM023534.1, forward strand.
CCTCTACAGCCGCCGCACCCATCTGACTCGAGCCGAGTCAGATCCTTTATATCTGACCCCTCTTCGTTTGGCCCTGTTGCAGGCCGGCCCAAAGCCTAGTCTGCAACCTAGTCCCAATCTCAACTCTTCCAACCGTTTGGATCCGCCCTTGTAGATCCGACCCAACTTGTGATGTTCTAGGCCCAGTTGGGCCTAGTTCACTTCAACCTCATTAGATTCAGGCCTAGTATAGTAGTTTTGGCCCATGTTTCCAAGCCCAATCCAGCTCCGGCCCAAGCCCACTTTGTGCAAGCCCATGATTAATAATCTTTAGACTAAGAATTCAAGTTTGTGTTAATCTCATGTCACATGTAGAGTTAATTTAGAATATGAGATTAATATAAATTTAGAGTTTTAATTTATATGTGAGTTTATATATTTGTGTCTCTCAATGAAGATTATCCTACAACTAGTTTATCAAATTTTGTCCTGTGAGTTCTCCATCTATGGTCGATATAACAAAGAAAAAAAAAAACATTGTTAGTATTTACCGTAGACACTATATTAAAAACTCAAGGAAAAGGAAAAAAGAGAAGAAAGCCTAATCACTGTGTTTGGATGAGGAGAAAGGTTTTTATGAAATTTTATAATTTGGGATTCTCTTGAGTAGGGGATGTTAGGATCAAGCGCTTACCACTACGCTAAAAGCTATAGCAGATGGTGAGGGTGCAATTTTATTTCCTTAAACTGCATAACAGCTAGCGCCACGTTCCAATTGCAATACACGCGGCAGGATACTGGACTTGGCTCACCCGGCCTCTGCCCAACAGGGGATACACAATTATTCTCTTGGGTATTGTTTGGACGAGGAGAAAATTTCCCTCGGTAGGGATTTTCTTGAGTGGGGCAATTTGATGTTGAGTGGTTTTTTTGTATTTGTTTGATAATTTTAAAGAAAAATATATGAGGAGAAAAGAAATAACTAAAGGAGCAAAGAGGGAGGAAGAAGAACCATTGGTTCTCTTTCCTCTTCTAGAAAAACTAAAGTTAGGTTTGACAGGAGAAATGAGGGAAAATTGAGCCTTACTTTTCTCCTAATTTATAAATACCAAACTAAGTGAAAAGTATGAAAATCCTTTTGTATTCTCTGTTTTTCACTCATCTCAATGCATCCTAAGTATTGGGAAACCATGATTTCTAGAAAACTTATCAGAGAAATATATATATATATATATATATATATATATATATATATTTGCTTTAATAGAAATAGATGTCAAATAAAGCTTTTTTTTTTTCCTCTGCTTAAACAACTACATAAGTAGATTACGTTTCTCTTTCTTTATACAAAGCCAAGCGACCACCACTGTAGTGAATGGTCCCTACTTTTTCCTTCCAGTGTCAGAAAGACGAAAGAACCTCTTAATTCGATTAATGCATTTCTCTCACCATTATGTACTGCAGATTCAAATATCACAAACATATGAATGGTTGCAGCAGATAAGATTCTAATACAAAAGTTAAACAGGACCTTATATTATCATTAACATGTGCTTACAGCACACGTTTTCTATAACATGGGTATCTACCGATACATGAAACCACTCACAAATTTCATGTATCATATAAGTTCAGTAGGAGTCGAATCCAAGATTTTAGTACAATCTAAAAAGCTTATAGAGAATAAAGAAAAAGAAAAAAAGAACAAAATCCACATAGAAAGACGACCAACAAGCAACAGACATTTTGTTCCCCTTTTCCCATGAGTGGATGCACTTAACCAGTGCGCCCTGATAGGCGGGGTTGGCCGGCACGAGGCATTTCGGCAACAATAGTCCTCACCGCATAAGTTTCTTTGATTGGAGGAGCCTTGGCCACAACTGGAGAGTAGGCTTGAAATTGAGAAGCTGCCCCTCTCTTCTGAGATAAATGGCCTTCAAGAAGTTGAAATGCTTCTCGTCCCACCTTCACAAGCTTCCCTGTTTGTGCTTCCATTCCTCTGTGAGAAACGTAAAAAATCAGTCCAATGCTATACTAACCTTGGTTTTGGACTCGGATGCAATGGGCTCCAAAGGTGGCAAATTCACTTATGTAGGGCTGGGGCTGGTCAGAAGATGCTGTGTTTGAGTGAAGGATGGATGGGGTTTGCTTTCAGTGGTTCGTGCATCTCGTTTTTCCGATTCTAAAGGAGCAAGGAGGGGAATAGTATGCACATGGGAAGGGTAGATTCTAGCAAAATGCCGTGTCTTGCCCGGCTCTCGTGATCAAATACCTTCACACTATGTTCTTCTGGATTAAATGGAATATGTGCGACAGATTTTAATAGTGGGATGTTGTCTCAAGGGATGCAAGTTTGGGCCTAATTACGAGTTCTAATTTTTAACTCAATTCAATTGACAACTAGGTTCTGATTTCAGTTGCAAATATGGATCCATCGGAAAATGGTTTTGGGTCATATCTCAGTTTCTGAAGGTCGAGATATCTCGGCCGATACGATAGGTATCGGCCAAAGAAAAAAGAAATAGGCCGATATGGTCGAGATCTCGGACGATTTCTTTTTTTTTTTTTTAAAGAAAAAAAAAACAAATATCCGTTGTGAGTTCGGGCTGATATCTCGGTCGATATTTGCCCAGATCTGATGAATATCGACTGATATTTGAAATATCGGCAAATATCGGCCTATATTTATATTTTTCATTTATCTTTTAAAAACAGCCTTTTTTCAATTTTTTTTTTTAAATTCATAAAAAAAGGGACCACCGAGATTTCAAAAAAAAAAAAAATTGAAGAGAGAGAAAATATCTCGCTCGAGATCTCAGTCGAAATCTCGGTTCAGCCGATTTTTGGATCCCTCGGTCCAGCATGGCACAATGAGCATCACATTGAGCCATCTTCAATTCAAATCTTCGTGCAAGAACACTGGACATCGTCATCACCCTTCTACTTGTACTTGACATTCTCTAACGAAAAGCTTCTAAATTAGTACTTCATACTAGGAGAACACCATGGAGGTCTCATTAATCCAAGTGGCTAAACCAACGTGTTTCATCCTTCATCCATTCAATTTTGATGAAAGTAAATGATTTAAGAAAAAAATTAATTCAAAAAATTAATTAGAATTAGACATTTTCTTGCATGTATGTAGATATTTGATGAAGTAGTTGTAGAAATCCCATATTTACTAATAGTTGTAGGAATTCAATATTTAATGAGGTACTTGTTGATGGTGACAGTTGTATTAGATATGCAAATGAATTAATGCGCTTCTCTCTCTATATATATCTCGAATTTTTAATGGAAAAATCTCGTGGAAAATATAAATATTTAAAAAATAATAAAATAAATATAATAAATAATTAGTTAATGTTTAAAGAATTTTTTTGCTTAAATATAGTATTTAGAACTTTAATATATATTGTAGTAAAAATTTCAGATTAACACAATTTGCAAAACATTTAAATATTATTATAAAGATTGAAATTTAATACTTTTTATTTTTTGGGGTTAATTAAATATTTACTTCTAATTCATTTAATTTCTATTTAGATAATTTTCATTTTTATTTGGCTGTTTGTATTTCAAAATTTAAAGATAGAAGGTGAAAAAAGAAAGTAAATGATCATCAACATATTCGAGTGTGGCACTTTATCCAATATACTTAAGCACAGGGCCCACATAATGACTGATCTATTTTTATTTCTTTTGTTGTTCGATAGGACTTTAAAACTAATTTATATGTAAAATATTATTTTTATTTCACATTTTATCGGTGGAATATTAAGATTAACACTCTATTTCAAGTTATGTTTATGGGTTTTATATTAATTTTATTTCATGAAATCTACGGACACTTGTATAATTTTTCATAGAATGCAATATTATTATTCAATCTTGTGATTATTATTCAATAATTATATTCATGTTAGAATGCAATTTTTAATTATGTAGGTTACATAAGTCCACTAATATTATTAATTATTATGAAATTGATGATAAATCAAATATCTCTATTAATATTTATCAAACAAATTTTTTAAATAATTTTTGTTTTATTTTCTTATAATTTCTCTTATAATTATAAAAAAAAAAAATTCTAATAAAAGAAATCCTTATTAAAAAATATTTCCACCCATGAAACCCTAAGCATAAGTAAATTCCCGTTGAATTCTGCGTTTCCATGCAAGTGCGGAAACAGAAGTGTTGGGCGTTGTTTCTTGAACAGTAAAATGGTAAAAATACGTTTTTATGGTGATTTTATTGTTTCTTGTGTTAAAAATACATTTTTATCGGTAAATTTCGATGTTTTTATCACGATAATGTTATTTTGCCGAGATTTTCGTGTTAAAAACGATAATCTTGATGGTATTTCTTACAGTGATTTGTAAGGGCATAGACAAGAAATTCTACATTTTATGTCTACTCTTGTCTCAACCCTCGAATCCATTACCTTACATTTATACAATACAATAACTCCTACGTACAGTTTATTTACATAAATTCGGGAAAAGGAACTGCCTATGTTGTAACTTTTAATCATGGCCCACCAATATTGCAGTCCCAATTCCCTTTTATTTTTTTATTTTTATTTTGTGATATCTTCACCAATTGATGTCCTTATATAAGATCAATTTATTTTTCTATTTAAATTTCAAGTGACTAACTTCTTCGTCAAAGGATTAGAAAGATCATTTTTTCTTCATCTATGGAGCAAATTATTGCGATTTGAGATCAAGATCTCGTCAGCTCGATGGGAGTCATTGAGATGAGATGTAAGTTCCTTGATGGATACAGTTGGAGGTGTATGTATAAACTTGGAGGACCCCAACTCAAACTCAACTGATGCAAGTTCTTAATTAGGTTACAATTATTTAATTTCCTCCACTAGTTATAATATCAGGAAATCTGTATTTAGTTTAGAATCATGTATATTGTATTTGATTAAATGCTTCACCATGGTTTTGAGTTTTGTTTTGTGGAGGTGCTTTGAAAATTCTTGCGAATTGTTAAAAAAATAAAAATTGCGCTTGCTAATAAATAAAAACAAAAAGCCAAAATACACTCGTTCAATCTCTTTATTTAATTTTTAATTTTAATGCATTCATATAGTTTTTATTAGGTTGTTTTGCATTTATTTTGCATAAAAACAAAAAAAAAATTGCATATTTAATTTGCTTATGCATTTAGGTTACTAGTTCATGCATTAGGTTAAATTGTTTACTTATTATTTTCATATTTTCTTGAATCTTGCATTGGTAATTTCGGCTTGCATTCACAAAATAGAAAAATTCAAAAAAAATGATTAGTAAAAATTGGTTCATGCATTACCCAGTTAAAATCAATCTAGAACCATTGTTTAGAGTTGTTCATGCTTATTAAGACCATCTTTAATTCAGTTATTTTTACCTCATTGGTGAATAGTTTTTCTTCGAGTACGGTGTGTAGGCTAGTTTTGTCACCAAGGTGTAAATAGCAGAAATGATAAGTGAAAGCTTAAGTAGACTGCCATTGTGTTCCTCTACTTACCTGGTCGTGCTTATAGTTAAACTCTCATCGGAGGCTTAAATTTTTTGAAAAGGAGACTATGAGCAATCTAGAGTCTAGGATCCCTATGTCGGTCTAGGTTTAGGTCATATTTTGTGTGGATTTGATTGAGCGTGAATGATCGTGTCTGTGTATGAATTATTGGGTTCGTGACTAACAATCGCTTGATTCGAGTTATGTTTTCCGTCGATTTACTGATCGTTGCGTCTGGAGCTCAGTCCAGCTCAGCCATAGACATAGACAGTCCACCTTCACCACCACCACCATCACCTAACATGGCCGAAGAAGGAGTGGAAGAGAAAACCCTCCAAGACTACTTCTCACCAGTCACACCCAACACACCATGAGGCATAGTTGTTCCAGCAACTAATGTGGCCTTTGAACTCAAATCATCCCTGTTACATCTTTTACCCACATTCCATGGACTTGATCGTGAGGACCCTAACTTACATGTTAAAGAATTGTTAGAGATCTGCGCCACCATCAAACTTCAAGGTATCACTGATGAATCAATTAGACTTCGTTTATTTCCTTTTTTTCTCAAAGAAAAAGCCAAATCTTGGTTAAATTCTCTACCTGCAAATTCCATCACAACTTGGGATTAGTTGGCCAACTAATTTTTGAATAAATTTTTCCCTATATAAAAACCTAACGCCCTCAAGAAAGAAATTTCAAACTTTAATCAAAAGGAGGGTAAACAATTCTGTGAGTCATGGGAAAGATTCAAAGATTCGCTAAGTAAATGCCCCCATCACGGCTATGAAACAGGAAGCCTCTTACAATTCGTTTATGATTTAACCACATCGAACAGCACCATGGTCGAGTCTATGAAGGATGGGAAATTTTTACAGCTAACTGCAAACAATGGATGAAATTTCTTAAAATCATTGGCGGAAAGTTCTCAGCAATGGGATTTCTCCAAAAGAGAGAATTCAGCACAAACCTCAAAGGGAGGAGGTTTGTACGAAGTTAACAATGACTTTGACGTTAAGATTGCGATCGCAAACCTAACGAAAAAAGTAGCGATGTCTCAGGCGATGAACCCATCATTAGGATTGCATGCTGAGGTTTGCATATTGTGTTCTAATCTAGGACACACTGCCCAAAACTATCATTCCATAGGATCAAATGCTGAGTGCTCAACCGATTAGGCCAATGCGCTCAATAATTTTGGAAGACAACAGAGAACCCCGTTTTCTGCCACATATAATCCTAATTGGCGGAATTATCCAAATTTTTCATGGCGTCAGAATCAACCTCCAGTAGGTCAAGGACCTCCTCAATATCAAGGCCAACCATATCAACCTCTCAAGTACCAACCACCCAACCAACCATACCATCCATCTCAAAATCATCCACCCCAGCCAAATCCATCCTATCAGTCCGGTCCATCTCAACAACGTAAGCCCTCTCTCGAGGATACGTTGTAGCAGTTCATGTAGTCCACCCAACAGGCTATGCACAAGCTTGAAATACAACTTGGGCAGTTAGGTACCCTGATAGGAGATAAGGAGAAAGACAAGTTTCCTAGTCAGCCTATCCCAAATCCCAAGGGACAGAATGAGATTTCGTCATCTAATCCAGACAATGCGAAATCCATTGCTACCTTGAGGTCTGGGAGACAGGTAGATAACAAGGTCGAACTGCCTAAACAATTGGAAGACCAGATTGGTGGTCAACCAAATCATCAAGAGGACCTGCCTAGTCCATCTTCCGTCCAAATTACACTGGAAACACCTGCTAAAAATACTTTTGTGCTAAAAGCTCCTTCCTCATATGTATCTTGAGATGATGAAAATAGTCTTCACATATGTGGATTTCTTAATGGGCTTTTCAAAGTATGAAAAATCTAATAATTAATTTTACCACTTACAATCAATTTAAAAATGTACTAAATTAATTCAAACTCTCATAAATGGATTTGAATTAATTAGTATACAAATAAAACCCCTAAAATTATGGTAAAATAATTTTTAAAAATTCTAACTTTCCAAAATATCAACTTATGCCCATAAATTGTAAAATTTCCCTTTTGAATTCTCATATCTTGCATTTCCCTTTAAATCTTGCAAAACGTCGAAAATCTCATTAAACATATTCTGAAACTCACAAAACAAGGGGCTAACTAGTCCAAATACAAGGGTAAAATAGTCATTTTTCTGTACTAATCATTCTTTGCTTGAACTATTGGTAGTTTAAGGTTATTTCCCCGATCTTTAAAGGAAACTTTCACACCTCAAGGTATTATTTCCTAAAATTTATATTTGATGCACTTTTTTTAAAAATTTCAATACGAATTTATTTCGAAATGAAAAGTGGTTTTAGTTTATTAAAGTATCTTTATTTTGTTTGGAATTGAGTGTATTGTCTAAAAATTATATTTATTACATTTTTCATTATTTTAACCGAATCTTAAGTAGAAGGTAAAATATTGTTTAATTTTAATCAAAAACAATATTTTTGCTTGAAAAATGTTTGTGTCATTTTTTAAGTTAATAAATTTATAAAATTACTAGAACTTTTTTTTTATCATATCCCTGATCATTTTTTGGTATTTTTCTATTATTTTTTAAAACATTCAATTTCTTGATTTTGTAAATAAAAAAAATATTTGAATATGTCAAAAAACACTACTTAATGGTAAAGTTACATATCTATGAAGCCCAACATTTTCTTGATTTTATGTAATTTGTATGGATTTTTTTGAAAAAATATAAAATAAAAAGCGGGAGGAGAGAAAAGGATCGGCCAAACCAATATGAACATGTCGGCGATATGTATCGGCCGACTGAATTTTTACCCCTAGTTTGGAGTTACTGTTTATAACTTAATTTATAGTGTCATACATTTTATGTTCTAAAAAGATAAATAGTTAAAATAGAATTTCCAGTCAATTATCAACTTTATTTTCATAAATTAATGGAATAAAAATGTCTAAATATATTTTTTTTCTAATAAAAAATGGGTATTTCTTTTATATCTTAGTAAGATTAATTTCTTAAATAAGCTAATATAGTTTTAGAATTCTGGCGAGTCAGACGATCGCATGACTAAATTATTTCATTTTGGAGTTGTGATTGGTGAATGATGACGTTCATTAGGAAAAGAAACTAAACGTCATATGGAATGTGGTGCGAATGACATCAAAAGAGAGATTCAATGGAATGTGGTGCGAATGGCATCAAACGAGAGATTCATCCTTTTCTATCCATCATTGACCTTCGGCGAACGTGCAACCATGTGAAAATGGAATCCGTGACTGACCAATTTCTACTCTTACCTTGATGCCATTCCAACAAGCCACGTCCAATCATTAAAATTCAAAAAAAAAAAAAAAATTCAAGTTCATTGTACATTGCTAATGTTCCTAGGGCAATGATCATGAAATAATATCTACATTATTGATAATGTTCGGTAGTTACTCATATGATGGATGAGTCATTATAAATATAATCATTAACATATGTTATTGCAGCAGTTAATACAAATTTATATTAAAATATTAACTAAGGGTAGTCATTTAGACACCTGACATTTTTTTTAGGAGACACTCCATTTCAAATTTTTGGCTAAAATTATCATTTTACCCTTTAGTTTTGTGTGGAGGAATCATAATTTATTTATTTTTAAACTGAGGGGCAAAATTGTAATTTCACACAAAATTTTGAAACTGGGTGTCTGCTAAAAGAAAAGCCGCGTGTCTAGATGGTCACCCATTAACTGATCTAACAAACTAATTATCCTAAACTTCTAACTTCCTATTATCAATACATCAATATATATAATAATCAACATCTTATAATAGATGGCTAAGTAAATTTTAGTTTAGCTGATTGTAGTATAGTACATTAAGTAAAACCCAGCAAACTAATAAAATAACATAATGTTGTCATTTTATTAAATTCAGAGGAAGCTGTTTCCTCACAGTTAGCATGTGGGTTGGGGTAGAGAACCTCAAGGTGATAAAATTTCTGTTCCAAAAATTAGAATCGAAGAACATTGTTAGCGATCAAGTTGAAGATATTAAAATCATGTTTAACATCAACATGACTAACCGTTAATTTAAATGATTTAGATGAAAGGACTATGAATAATAGTTAGACTATAACTTTTAATTGTAGGTAGGGTTGAAACTCTGGTCGGATCTAATCGGGTTTTAATAAATCCAACCTAACTCATGTCAAAACTAATTGAACTCGACCTGTATTACTCAACTAGACTCAACCCAAATTTCTGACCCGACTCAATTTGAAAGTTGTTTTATAACTTGGTGCTCTCAGATCTCATCAAGTAATGTTGGGTCGAGTTGATTAACTAAATTTCTCAACTTAATCCGACCTAAAGTTCATAAAGGTTTTTTTTCAAACCCCATCCGACCCAAAATATACAAATACATAACTCAAACCCACTGATTTCTCAAATCGGGTTAAAACCCGACTTATGCTTCACCCCTATTTATAGGGATTTATCAGCCATGCTTATGCTTGTATAGGAAGAGTCCTCTATTCCACCAATGTGGCATGTTAAAATATACCCTTTGTAACTTAAAAATATGTGTAATAACAACTTTGTGATCTACTATCTTCTATCTAACTTAGTGGTTGAGTGAGACTGATCAACATGTTACCCGTCTTGATCAGTTTTACTAACTTGACTAGTGGAAAGCACCTTCCTTAAGATAAGAACGAGACACTTTTGAGAAATGGTCACTGTAAGTAAGAAGCATTAGTACAGTAATACATTGACCTTAAATTAGGCTTAAATGTGTGATTTCATGCCATTAAATGTGATTTGTATTCCGTTAATTGTGAATATCACTAAGTGGGCTTTCCGAAAAGTCCAAGTTTGACCTAATCCGATCTCGACAGCTCATTGATCCAACTCGTTGAAGTTGGAAGGACAAAATCGTAAATGTTTTGAACTCTATTTGTTTATTTTAAAAAATGATCCTAAAACTGTTTCACTCTGGAAAACCACTCATTTGGAATATTTGAATTCTCAAACTCACACACACTCTATGATTTCAAATTTCAAGTTTAACGGACTTTTCTGTTCATTCTATTTTCACCTATTTCAACCCCTTTAAAAGATCCACTTTGTAAAACTCCAATTTGAAAATAAATATGAAAGTCTGAAATTTACCGAAAATTTCTGTATATATAATCTATGTTATGAACAAATGTTTCATGTTTTCAGATTTTTAAAATAAAGTGAAAGACGCTCAATCTACATTATGAGACATGAGCCGTCGTTTTAACGAAAGCACTATGGTTTAGATCAATTTGCTTTTCACCTCAGATCTTCTTTGAGCTTTAGAACTTTAGTGTGAGTTAAATTTACCCGTCTTATTTGAGGAGATAGGTTTTTCCGAAAACACCCGATTTTTCTAAGAAGTTTGATTTTAATAAAAAAAACTATATAAATATAACGTTTTAAATAAAAAATTAAGGTGAAAAGAGTGGGGAGTACTAGAATCAAACACTACAAAGGTCAAGGGCCATGAAGCACCCATTGGAGCCTCAACGGTCAAACCAACTACTCTGACCCAACTCACTCACTCATTGAAATCGGCCCGTGCACTGGTCCCGCTAGAGCCTCAATGTTCAAACCTACGTGTCTGATCCAACAAACTCCTAACAAAGTCACAACCACCTTTAGCCATAACACTGGACCCACGGGAGTCAGAGAGTTAGAAATACAACCACTCGCTCTGCGCCCAGGAACTCCTTGCAGTCCTAAGCCCAGAAAGGTCTAACTAATAACTCAAACATTCCAAGCCTATCAACCTCTCATGGAATTCCATCGGCCATCTACAAAGTAAGCCGGCCTGTCTCACTCGGCATACGCCTATATATTTCCTATGAATCTCTCCATACCAAATATAGCCCACACATAGTGGCCTCGCACACTAAACACAAGCCCCCTACTAGCCCAGGGGAATAAACCCACAACACAAACTCCTCTCATCAAACGAGCGACCGATCTCGCCATTGACTTGCCAACGGATCAAATACTAGTGAGCCTCAAACCGAGTGAGAATCCAGCACAGGACATGCCTCGAGCATACTAATTAAAAGGTAGCGCATCAAGCATAGCTCACAAGCCTATGGTGTCTACGCACTACCTCATAACCCGGTTCAATCTACCCTACCACCCAGTGGATGAACCTAAGGTCTAGTTATCATCACATCCATATCTATCCCATACACAGTTCGAGAGTACAATCATGCTCTGATACCAACTGTAATGCCCTGTCCCACTACGGGGTTGTTATCTCTGAAAAGTCTTCAAACATGACCAAGAAACGGCTATCAAACCTTTTTTTTTTTTTTTGAAACTTTTCTTTTTAAAACAAAAAATTGAAATCTCATAAAAAGAAAATCAAAATCCACCATTTTATTTTATGATATTTATTCTACTATTTATAACTTATTTTATTATTTTATTTGTTAACTTATCTTTTAAAAAGGAGAAACCTCGAAAAGTGTGATCTTCAGATTTTCAAAATTGACACCTCTCTTTTTTAAAAAAAAAATCAATCCAAAACTCGAAAACAAAACGATTGTGGAACCTCGAAAGAGATGGTGGTGATTTTCAAATGTTTATTCATGACAATATACATACCAATTACAAAATTACCAAAATCCCTTCGAGTTTCCGAACTCGAAATCTAGCAAACTAGGGCTCATACGGAGCCACACTTTCGTCACTGCTACCATGGTCCCGAAAACAACTCGGAGATACAAAAATCTCCCCAAAAATTGAAAAAAACTCGGTATGGGTCATTATAGTATGTGTTATTTTCTTAATTTTGTAATTTTAAATGGAGATGGGGACTATTTAATTTCACCATTCGAATAAAGAGAGAAAAAAAAATAATGAACCTAATTTGGAATTGTTAATAAGATTTTAAAATTTTGTTTTAGATCTAAGTTAATCTAAAATTCTGTTAAATATTGTTTCAAAATATTAATTCTATTTCACATATCATATGTTTTTAAAGGGATATCAATTTAATTTATTTGATTTAAACATATATTTTGTGATTCCCTTTGGGTTCGATCTCGCACTCATATCCTATACTATTTAATTGATTCGTACTCTTGCGAGTAATAAATGTAAGATTTGCATCCATAACAAATGACTCTAAAGCTTACTAGGTAATGAGTTTCCACTGGTATTCCTTTGGTGATCACTCGATTAATGAATATTTATTTTTTCCGACCAACCTTAATATGGTTGTGTACATGTATTTCCGAGCATAAATCACATAAAAGTATTTTTGGAAGCATGATATAATTTTTTTATTAACGTATAACTGCTAAAAAATTGACTCTTTTAACGTCATATCGTCAAGACACATTTAATCTCTTAGACTAAAATTGACAGTTGGTTCAGCCCCAAGGATTCTTAGTCTTTACTTACCCTTCCCTTAAAAAATAACTTTGCCTATTTCTGCCTAAGAAAGATTATGACTCGTTTAACGTCAGATTGTTAATACGTTACTATTCCCCCAAGCGAAAATCAACAGTTCTTTGAAGATCAAGGAGTCTTAATTCATCCGAACTTACTCTTCCCTTGTTTAAGTTTAAGTAAATCTGTTTATTCGTGCTTGTGGGTCTATGCATGGATGTAGCACACTGGACTCCATAATCAAATTTTATCCCGTTACAATTGGTTTGTCCACATTTGTGACACTGTCCTAGCATCCTAGCTTTCCTTTTTGCTGCCAGAGTGCTTCGATTACAAAGAGGTCTCGCTTGCGCCTCTCAGATTTCCAGCTTCCTCACCCTCATAGCTAAGAAATAATTTCGTTACACAAATCCAGGGGATTTTGTGTTCTAGACAGACATAGTGCAAAAACTAAGACTCGGCTGTATACATGCATGACACCTATCAGTTCAATAACATCTGTTGGTGACAAAGACAAATTTTTTTTAATTCCCTTAGTACCCCCAATCTTAAATTGAACATTGTTCTCAATGTTCCCTGATCTACACTTGCAAAGTGTAAACAAGAAAAAACATTACATCAAAGGAACAACTTGGGCTTAGATGTATCGTAGAGGCGGACTGACAATGGATGATGCAAGACTGACTAAATAAAAACCTATACTAGACACAAAAGACTCAAACTGACTTAGACATAGAAAGTGAGGTGGGCGAGGGAAATGGAATGGATGAAGATGGGTAGTGGGTAAGTGGATCTTCCTCATTAGTTTTGTTCAGATGTTAGACCTGCAGGCTAGCCTTTGGGGTTCTGGATGGGCTGACTAGGGAATTTTCCCTTTTCCCTTTCACCTATTGCGGTGGTTAATTGTCCAAGGTGTGTTTCCAACTTGTGTATAGCCTACTGAGTGGATTGCATGAACTGCCGCAATGTATCCTGGAGAGAGGGCTTACGTTCTTGAGATGGACCGGGCTGATAGGACAGAACTTGTGGTGGCGACTGGTATGGATGGATCTAAGGTGGATTACATGGCTGATTGGGTTGGTTGGGATGGCTGACCGTAAACTTGGAATTACGGGGGCCCTGGTCGACTGGCGGTTGGCTCTGCCTCTATGAAAAATTTGGATGATTCCAGTAATTAGAATTGTACATGGCAGAAAAAGGGTTTCTCTGTTGCCTTCCTAAATTGTAGAGTGCATTAGCATGTTCAGTGATACACTCTGAATCTGAGTTTAGAGAAAGATAAGTTTTTGTCGTATGTCCCGAGTTAATACACAGAGCACACACTTCATCCTACTGATGGGTTCATCGCCTGGGGCCTTGCTAAGGCTTCTACTTTCTTTTTTAGATTTGCAATGGCGATCTTGATATTAAAGTCACAACTAAACTCTTACAAACCTCTCCTCTTGGATATTTGTGCTAACCTCTCTCTTTTGGAGAAGTCCTATCGCTGAGGGTTCTCTGCCAAGTTTTCTAGAAATTATATCCATCATTCTTGTTTTTTCTAAGAATGCCCCACTCTTCACAAATTCGACCATGGTGCGGCTAGTGTGGTTAAGACATCATACAAAAATTGCACGAGTCTCCAAGTTTTGAAACGGTAGTGGGGATATTTAGTCAATATATCCTTCAATATTTCTCATGATTCCTAGAATTGTTCACCCTCTATCTGAGTAAAATTTATAGTTTCCTTTTTGAGGGCACTTGTTTTTTAGGGCCATGATTTTACTTTTTCTTTTAGAGAAAAAGAAAACATGCAAAGTTTAACAGATTCCTCAGTGATGTTTTGAAATTTGATGGTGGCGCAAATGTCATGAAATTCTTTGACATGTAAGTATGGGTCCTCATGATCAACGCCATGGAGTGTAGGTAGTAGATGTAGAAGGGCTGGTTTTATCTCATACGTGGCATTGGTGGTTGGAATGACTATGTTAGATGGTGTGTTGGCTATGACCGACGAGAAGTAGTCTCAGAGAGTTTTCCCGTCCTCAGGTCCTTTAGCCATTTTTGGTGATGGGGGTGGACTGTCTAAATCTATGATTGAGCTTGACTGGGCTCCAAACGCAACGACCGGTGAACAGATGGGCAGTGTAATTCGAACCAGGCGATTGGTGGAGTTACGTGACCAAAAATTTCATACACAGACACGATCATTCACGCTCAACCAAAAATCAGACGAAAGAACGCCTACTCTAATTTCCGAATCTCACTAGAGAATTCGAATTTTATTGGTGACTATAGGGACCCTAAAAGCTATACATGCTCCTAATTTTCTTTCCAGAAATTTTAGCCTCTGAATAGAGTTTAACCACAAGATGGCCAGGTAAGTTCCCAGGTAAGTGGGTGAGCACAAACGTCGTCTACATTCCAACTTATCCTTAGACGTGCTCGACCTCACATCTTGGCGGCAGAACTAGCGTTAGATATTATTCTTTAAGAAAAAATATTGGTCGGTAACATAAAATAAACTGGATTGAAAATGGTCCTAGTGAGCATGAAACCCTAATTCTACCTAATGGTACTAAATTAATTTTATTAGGTAATGCATGCCAATTTTACTAATTGTTTACTAGATATTGTGAATGCAATCATAATTTACCAATTGAACATGAAAACAATTATCAAATCAATTAATCGAAGAAACTAATTTAAATGCATGTACTAACACCCTAAATGCATGAGCAATTTGATAATGCAAGAAATAAAATCAAATAAAAGAGAACCTAATTAATTGTATATGAATGCATTGAGAAAATAAAAAATAAATAAATAAAGAAATTTGAACTCACCTTGACCAATTGCATATTTTCCAGAAAATTTTTTAAGAGCGCATTAAAAAAAAAATTACTGTAAAACAAAAGGAACACACAAACCTTGGTGAAGATTCTAATTAATAAAAATCCATGAACCTAATTTCCTAGTGCCCCGGCTTGCTGAGTCCTTTATTTGTCAAATCCATGACTCGTGTGAAGCATCGCCTTGAAGTTAGAAGCTCAAGAATCAAGTGGTGGTTGAATCAAGCTCAAGATGGAAGATCAATCAAGATTCAACTGATCATCAACATGTATGGCAATCGCACAAGGTAAATTTGGTCATGGGAGACTTTAGGTGGACCCCACACCTTAAGATGAACTTACCTAGGCTTAGAGATCACATTTGGAAAATATAAGTAGCCTAGTGTGTGTTTGACCCATAACCAAAACACAAACTTAATATGGAAAAACATCATGACTAGCGATTAATCGTCTTTGACAGTGGACGATCTATCTTGATCATACGATCAATTATCTTGGAAAACCAAAATTCTAGTTGGAAATGGTTTATCCAACACCTAAGGTCCCTGGACAGGGGCTGATGCAATCGTGCACCACAATCCATCGACAGGGCTCAAGATTTAATCTAGATTGTCATTCACAATCATATCTCGGAAGACAAATCATGCAGACGATTTATCGTTTGGGTACAGGGCCGACCAATCGCCCTCACGATCAATCGCCAGGAGCCTGAGTTGAACACCTTTGGAAAATTACTGTCAAGATCAGGACCATGCATTCGTCTGGCGGTGACCTTTCGTGTGGTATAGAGAACGATCAATCGGTTACACGGCCTATCAGTGAGACAGGGCAGAAACACATCGATCCCATGACTAATCGCCCTGGGCCTGGATGATACTTGACACTGGAAAATATAGTCAGTCTCAGGCCGATACATTCGCCTTGTCACGATCAGTCGAGGGTAAACACGGATGATCAATCATGTGGCATGATCAATTGGGCGTGAACTTTTTCCATCTGTTGGAAGAACATTTAATGCACAACGATCATATTACAATGGTAAACTTGAATGAACAATCGATCGTGTAGGATAATCAATCGTCCATGTCGAGATTTCAAATCTGTATTTAAGGTCCGAAGTTTGTTGAGGGAGTTAGAGCTTTCATTTGTAATTGGAAAACCTTGAAGAAAATCTAGAGACTCCACTCCTCCCCCACTCACTCTCTCTCTCTCTCTAACGTATACGTTTGGTAAGTTATTTAATGTGTCAATCACCTAGTTGATTGAGATCAAGAGAGAAGAAGAAGAAGTCTTGTCTAGGATTTACATTGCCAAATCATATATCCTACGGACCCACTCCTTATTTTGTGATTGCTCCATACAAGATGTACATCTTTATCATCAACAAGAACTTTTGGAGAGCTTTTCCAGAAACACACTTCACCAAGTTTTAGCTTCAAAGGCAAGTGTTTCTTTGTGTTTTATGCTCAATTCATCATTGTGAAGTAGACTAAGGCAAGAAAGTCGGAACCACTATAAAAAATAGAGGGATAAGGAAGTAAACCGGGGTTGGTCAAATCTTTCAAAAGCTTAGGAGATTGGGTGAAATTCCCAATCAATAGAATAGGTGGAAGTCCTATTCTATTAGTGAGGGTGTAATTCCCCACCTAGTGATTTGGAGATAATCCAATGTTAGGTGAATCTTAACAGTGGATGTAGGTTATTTAACCGAACCACTATACATCGGTTGTCTATGTGCTTGATTATTTGTGTGTGTAATTATTAATTGACACTTCTCTTGTTCACACACATTGCAACTTCTTGATTAATTTCATTATTACATTTGACTAACTCTAGTTAATCAAGAAATTTAAAAAGGACAAAAAATTGGAGATTGTTCTACTCACCCCCTCTAGACAATCGGGTTCTTGCACTCTGGGGCTTTCAATTGGTATCAAAGCCTCGTGCTCTTATTATTGGATCTAACCATCCGAGTTGATCCGTGCTAGAACAATCTCTTTTGCTGTGAGATCATTCATCATCGGTTATCCCAACTTTGCACAATTAAATATTCTCTCATGGAAAGGCAAAGTGGAGAAACTTCGTGTTTCACTAGATAAAAACGTTAAAGAATCAATGATCAAGATTACTAAATCCTCTTCATACATTCAGAATACAAAATTATTGCAAAAGTGACTAAGGACCTCACAAAAAACATCATCTAAACTCTATAAAAGTAATCTGAGATAGACTTCTGGATAAACTTCCTCATTCTTTGGGACGGTGCAGACACTCTGTTCTCAATGAACGAGAGCTGTAAATGAATGTATGGAGTGATTTGTTTCCACAAAGGGAAGCCAAAATGACATTTTAATGATAGGTAAGAGTTTTAAGGAGATTTTTAGAAAGAAATATGACTAAACCCTCTAATTTAATAACCTCTATAACGTTATATATGTACCATGGTACCAACCATATTACATTATAGAAGCTTTACTGTATATCTTTCCTTAGGTTGTTGGGGAATAAAAATTGTTTACTGTTAGCATATTCTATGAAGATTTCCATGTGTCCTTTCCAAAATTAAGATGCAATTGTACTTTCATCCTATTGTCCTTAAAAAGAAGAAAGCCTAAGAATAGCCACAATGTGAGAGTTCAGCAGAATCTTACATAAAAAATTGAATGATATTTAATTTTCATTAATATATGCATGATCTTAATTTCTATATAAAACCACTAAGAATTTAAAGGCAATTGATACATGATAGTTTACCTAATTAAATTAACGTGTTTTATTTAATATGACAAGCATACCATGCATATCATTTGATAATGCTGCATTAGAGTTTGCTTAGATATGATGAAATGGGGTCATAAAGAGCCTTTTTTGATATAATTTGCAAAAAAAAAAAAAAAGGTTCTAGGTCTATTTTAAAATATGAGAGAGAATGGATTATTTATTGAATTTATTTTAGAAAATGAAAAAGAATGATGGTTCATTTATCATAGTAAATAGAAAAAACCATGCTTACTTTTAAGATATCTTCTAAAATCAAAATCAAAATCAAAATCATTTATGGGTCATTCATTAGTTAATATTTTTAGACATACAAAGGCTGAGGAAGAAAATGCAAATGATACAGGCTGAGATTCATCAACCTTAGTTTAGTATGGCTAAACTTAGCACTAATGAGAAGACCCGGTAAAAGAAAAACGAAATACTCCAGCTTTTGTCAACTTTAGTCGGAAGGTATTTGGCACTTCAGCTTTCATCTCCAAAAATAGAGATGAAAAACGAAACCATGCAACATTTTCATGCCTAACTAAGACGGTTAGTTAGATAGGTTTCCCTACAAAGATGGAGATCTACTGGTTCAAAAACTAGAATGATTTCAGAGGTGAGAAAGGAAAGGAAAACAGGATATATAATCTAAACGTAGGAGGGCATCTCATTCAGGCATTCATAACTTTTGGAGTTGGGGTGAAATCGAAGTACCGGTGCAGTTAGGGAAAAAGATACTACTCATTCTGGTAGCATATGCCACAGACATGGCCATAACCACTAGCAAAGGAATCAAGATAGTTTATTTATTATGCTTGCTGCTTTGTGTGGCAGAAGCCAATATTCTGGATGACATTTTCAAAGCCTTAGGGAGTAACGACCACGGCTCCAGTCATCCTGTAGGTATTTCACATTCCTTCCCTACACTTGCACCGTCGCCGGAAACACTGAGCCCTACAGCCCCAGCTCCAAAATCTGGCCCGGGAGTTTTTGATGTCACCGAGTATGGAGCAAAGGCAGATGGAAAAACAGTGAATAACAAGGTGAGCTTTAAATCCAACACAGAACAACCTATTCTTGGAATGAATGTAGAGGTTTTAAGTTTTTATTCCTATGGAAGAGCTATCTTGTTGGGTCTGGAGGTGAACCCACAATGCAATGGACTAACGAGGCTTTTCAATCTAGCCAGTCCCTTAAAATATACTGCCCATGTTCAATTTTGTCAACTTTTGCAAGACAATATTTTATTAATAAATCCCCCCTTTGTATGTGGATATGAACTACTATACATATTCATTATATGAATGGGCTTAAGGGCCCAACATACTTGTGAAATTTATGCGCAATATACTTATATAATTTATGTAAACGTATTCATGGTATTATTATTAAGCTGTAAGTTTGTATTAAATATTATATGAAATACAAAATGGGGTGAATAATTTTTTAGGCAATTTAGCTGAGATATGTGGATTTTATATGAAATCAGTTTCAATTGTATCTGTACAAAAGAGACCAGGAATTTCTTTTCTCATATTCTACACGTCTGTGCAGGAATTCTTAGAAGCTTGGAAAGAAGCATGTTCCTTTGCTGGCAATTCATTTTTTGTGATTCCAGAGGGAGAGTTCCTACTGGGTGATGTTGATTTGGAAGGTCCTTGCAAAGGTCCTTTAACAATTGAGATCAGGGGGACATTGCTGGCAGTTGAAGATGCCAACCAATTCAACGAGAAGAGTTGGATTACCATCCGAGGCGTGAAAGGGCTGAACATGGGAGGAGGAGGAACGGTCGACGGTCAGGGAAAGAGAACTTGGGACATTAAGGGTCAGAAGCAGAGTCAGGAGATGATGCCTTCTGTAAGTTTACAATCAGATCAACACAATACCATTTACCAAAAGAGCATTCAAAAGTAGGTATTCATGTGCAACTTGGGTGTTTTTGCAGACCTTAAAGATCGTTGGTGTCGAGGACGCCAAGGTTAATGGGATTAATTTTGTAAATAGCAAGTCCTTCCACTTGCATGTGACCAGGTGCAACAATGTCGAGATTTACAATGTCAAGATTTCAGCCCCGGAAGAAAGCCCAAATACCGACGGCATCCACATCAGTTCGTCCACCGGCATCAAAATCATCGATACTCTGATTGGCGTAGGCGATGACTGCATCTCCATTGGACATACCAACCAAGATATCTTAATCTCCAATGTCTTCTGTGGACCAGGACATGGAATCAGGTACCTTATCCAAGCTTCTTGCCTTGAATACAATCTAGCAAGCAAGTGCTAGTAATTTTTGATCATTGATAGTTGTACTCTTGCAGCATTGGTAGCCTTGGCAAGTACAAGGACGAGAAACCTGTCACAGGTGTACATGTGAAGAATTGTACACTATCTGGAACAACAAATGGTATTAGAATCAAAACCTGGCCTGGTGCACCCGATAATCAAGTTTCTAATTTCACTTTTGAGGATATTGTCGTCGACCGAGTTGCTTTCCCGATCATCATAGATCAGAGCTATTGTCCAAGTGATTCATGCCATAACCTGGTAAATCTTCAACCCCTTCTAAATTGTTCAATCTAAAGATTAATGTTCTTCATATACTAATGTATCTCTCCCTCCCTTTGTGTGAACAGCCCCCATCAAAGGTGGCGATCAGCGACATCGTTTACAAGAACATCCGCGGCACTTCATTCACAAAGCTTGCAGTGAACATCTTATGCAGTTCTTCATTCCCATGCAAGAATGTACAGATGAGTGACATCAACATAGCATACCAGGACTCCGAAGGAAAAACAGCTTCCTTCTGCTCCAATGCAAAGCTAGAGACAACAGGGTTAATGATCCCGCCTCCTTGCACTTAGGCCTCATTCGAATTCTGATCTACTGGAATCATTATGCTACATATCAACTCTTATACTAGCTTGTTCATCCCTCTCTCGATGCTAACCCAAAGATTTGGGGTGTATAATAAGGAAAAGGAACATTATTCATTCCAATAACAACATTCAAGTCTTGTTATCTGGAGAAGAAAACTTGAGATTCAAATGCCTTCATGGTCTGCAATTTTGTTCATTTCAATCTAAATCATCTATCTGTCTATGCTAAGTCCAAGATTTTGTGTGCATGTATGGTTAATCTATCTAATGACAATCGTTGAGATCATAGTTTCAAACTTTGGCCTAACTGAGATGCAATTCGAGGATCAACTCAGTTCCAACTGAGTTGGCTTTAGATAGTTGTTCTTGGGTCTGCAATACAGTGTCACAGACAGTAATTCGTTGGGCATTTGGCATAATTCATTGCTCTTAAAAATACAAAAGAACATCACTCTTTAAACAAATATCTTTCTGGCATATTTGTGCAAGGTAAAATTCAAAGATTTTTGATCTTTAATGATTTAAAATCTTCACATGTGAAGAATTTCATGTTTGGTGCAACCACATGAATTCTTTGATTTTGTTAGTTACAGAAAAAAAAAAATCGTATTATGTGTGACAAACTTAACGTGCTTGACATTTGTGAAGTTAGTAACTTTTCCCTTTAATGCAAAGTATTGAATTACTGATGTAAAATATTAATGTCAATCACCAATTTATGGTTACTAAAAATTCTAAAGACAAATTTAAACGGATCATTAAAAAATGTCTACTAATAATTTAATTAGATGTATATGATTTCACGATTAATTGCAATCACCAGCTAACATAATCTTCCAATGAAATGTTTGGCTTGTCAATTGGAGAAATGAGGGAGAGAGAGATAATGACCACCAAATTTTGTCCTTTTTTATATGTTGATGAAGACTAAAAACATGGATTGGTTGGGAGTCTGAATTATTTGGCACTTAATTGATTTATAGATCTTAGGAGGTGAGATAGGGCGGAAAATTTTAGAATTTTGAATCTCAAGATACTTTAAAATATATGAATTTTTGCTATGTCAAACTATGAAATTAATATAATTGGAAGTTTGAAATTTTAATTTATAAAATTCCATGAGGCACAAATATATCCATTAAGCCAAACTTGCCTTAGCCCAAAATGGCTCGAGTCAACCTATGTTGGTTTAGTTTAAATCAGATTTTTACCAAATTGAAATGTACTAAGGCACCAAATTGGGGTCCAACACATATTGGTTTAATTATCCAACCATGTATGTAGTTGGGTATGGATAAGATGCCTAATCAACAAAAATAGAGCATCATATAAAGCCTCAAGAGTGGAAACTAACATGCTAATATGACCAGTATAGGTAGCCTTGAAAGCTCAAGCGATCCAAAATAACGGCCTATATCATTTCCTAAGTTTCATATGAATATTTTTTAGTTTCAAATAAATTCAAAAAAATTTCAAGTGTAATAATCCAAAATTAATGTCGTTCTCAATAATTTGACCAAAATCAAAGAATAATGACATCTAACAACAAAAAAATTGCTCAATTCAAAGAAAATAAAGAATTACTTATAACACTCAGAAAAATTGAATGGCTCAAAAACTCACTAGGAATAAGTCTCCACTAAATTCTACTAGTGATCACTTAACTCATGAATATTTATTCATTTCCAGCTCATATTAATATGGCTGTGTAAAAATATTCCAAGCATAAATTTCATAAAATTCAATTGAAAAAACATGATATAAAACTTTTCATCCACATATTAATGCTGAAAATCAATTTTTCTTCTTCAAAATTTTTCAAATTTTTTTTTTTTGGACTAAAAAACAAAACACACAAAAGTGTAGCCCCCCAATACCCCCAAACTTCAATTGAACATTGTCCTCATTGTTCCCTAATCTACCTGCGCATTAGCAAATTAAAAGAAAATATCAGAAACAAACAACTAAGTTAAAAAAATACCTGAGATGGCTCTCTTTATTCTAAATCTGCATAAACAAACAGACAACAAAAACAAAAATACACAACAATGACTCTAGACTGACACAAAAACACAAAAAACTAACTCAGCAAAAACGAAAACCTAAACTAGACATTGACAAATATCGACACACACAAGACTTTAGGCAGACTCACAATTAGAACAACTATTATCTTCTTCTTCTTCTTTTATTTTTTGTTATGCAAACTAATCTAACAATGTAATACTCAAAGAAAATATGCAAACAATAATCAAACAACAAGAGTAATGCATGCAACTAGCAACCTAAATGCATAAGCAAATTAAATATGCAATTTTTTTATGTAAAATAAAATGGTAACACTCTAAGAAAATCGATAAGAATGTATGAAAAATAAAAAATTTATAGAAAATGGTTCAGTCACTTACTTTGGCCTATAGTGCTTACTTCCAGAATTTTTTAGAGCGCTATTCAAAATCCCTACAAAATTTAACACACCAAACCTAGGTGAAGACTCTGAATCTCATAAAAAATACATGATCCTAAACTAAATGCAATTTTCTAAATTTATAATTAGTGGAGGAAAGTAATTAATTGGAACCTAATTAAGTAACAAAATTGTGTGGGTTGCTCAAAAATCTGGTTCTTTCAGTGTCAGTTCTGCTCTTGGTGCTTCTATCTCGGCCACTACTCCTAACTGGAACCAGCTCACTTGGTTCAAGGGTAACGTCAATAGGCACTCAATTTTCAGCTAGTTCGATTTCAACAAAGGTCTTTAAGACTAAGAAATTTCTCCATGATCCTGGCCTGATCGGTGACACGATCTGCTCTCTATGTCATCGTGAACAAGAAGATAAATTGCACCTTCTCAGTTGTAGTTATGTGTGTAGTGTGTGGGGCCTCCTCTTACAGAAGCTTCAATTCACACCTAGCTCATCTGGTATACCTTTACAAGCCAAACAGTTGATATCCTTTGGTTCTTCTCGTCTTCCTCTTATTGCTGCAAGACTTTCTTTGCCGACTTTGATTTGGCATTGTTGGACTGAACGTAATGATCGAATTTTTAAGCAGCGCTCTTGCAATGTGTCTAGGATTCATGCTACTATGTGTTGGAATAATTAGGCTTATTATCTAATTAGGAGTCCTAATTTGGATTTACCTCTAATTAAGAGGTGTATTTGATTTATAATTACTTAAGTGTTTAAGTCTGAGTGCGATAGCCCTAGGGTCGACTAGAGGCTATAAATATATGTAATAGCATATGGATTAAAGACAATACATAGTTTTATATTTTCTACATGGTATTAGTCAAAATTCGCTCTTAAGTGGACCTTCAATAAACAATTTTTTTTTTTTTCTCCCTCTGCGAGAGAAGATTCATCGGCAGAGGAAGGGCGGAAAACATATTCAATCGGCGAAGTCCTACTTGCTTTTTTTTCTCTCTTGCACCGATCGAAATCGGAATCTCTTCACTCAGAGATTTAGATCTGACCTCCATTTAATTGAAGCGGTCAGTCCTCTGTTTTGGCCGAGATCCCGATCGATTCTCTTACTGCCTCTTGGCAGAGGGAGGGGACTCTGTGCACTTGCTTCCGCTTGTTTTTTTTCATCCGATCTACCACAATCGCCGCCAACCCCGATCTTGCTGCGGCGAATCGTATGTGTAGTGTCTCAATGCCCCCTCTCTCATTCTCCATCGCTCATCCTCATCACCAGAAAATCTTGATTTAGGGTCGTCGAACAAGTGGGCTGATTGTTCAGAACCCCAGTTGCAGAAGCGGTTTCCAGCCTCACCACTCAACTGCACTATTTCATCAGCCTCTGCACTGCAGTTTGTCCTCTTCCGCTGCCTTTGCTGATCTGTTAGTTGGCACCACGTCTGCCAGATCTACATCCAGTGTTACTGACGGATTGGTTGTTTCCAACTGGGCTCTACATCTGCAAGAGCCTCTGCAGATGTTTCTGGCCCACGACCAGCAACCCTTCTGCCTTCTGCTGCAGTAACTCTTTCTTTCAGATCCGATTGCAGTAACCAGATCCGCCGACTGTCCGAGCGCTTCTTGCAGCTCCTCTGTCCGGATCTATTTGCCAAATCTTAACCTCTGCTGCTGCTTTTCTTTTGCTTGATCTTGACCCTCGGATAGAAGAAAACCAACGGTAGAGATCTCTCTTGCCGAGACTGGAGGGGAGGAACTCGTCTATAAATTGAGGGGAGAAGCAGCAATCGATTTCTATGGTTTGATTTGTTACGAACGGCTCTGCTCGAGATCAATTGGGTTTTAGAAGGCTTTCTTAGATCTCAGGACTGAACTTTGAGGGTGACTATGAACAAATTCAGTTAGCCCACTTTATGGTACAATGAATTACTGTAGAGTATACACAAGAGACCAAATTTAAGAAGTTTTTGCAGACTCCTCCAATTATGATGTTGGGTAAAGTGCCAAGGTTATCCCAAGAAGCATACTCGTCCAGGTTTTTTTTCCCAGACTATGATCATGATGTTGATAGGCCTGAATCGGAAGGGCTTGGTAGCTCTAGACACTTTGAATCCATGAGAGACAACAAATTGTACCGATGATGCAATGCGAGATGCTTCTAAAATGTTTGCAATCACACAAATTTGGCTTGGTTTTCAAAGAACCTGTTGATGTGGTGAAGTTGAAGATCCCTGATTATTTCACTATTATTAAGCAGCCGATGGATTTAGGGACAATAAAGACTAAGATGGATTCTGGTGCTTACACGAGCCTCTTAGATTTTGTTGCAGATGTGAGGCTTACTTTCTCCAATTCAATAACTTACAACCCGCCTACAAATGATGTTCATATCATGGCTGATTCGCTCAACAAGTTCTTTGTGAATTCTTCAGTATCCATTTCATATGAGTCAGTGGTAGATAAGAGAAGTTTTGATTTCCAAAATTGGTGTAGAGGTGTGTTTATTCATCATCAATCTGCTCATGGGTTTGATAGTTGAGATTGTTGTATGAGCAGGAGATTGCTCTTGTTGGGTACTGCCACCTTGCTGTTCTTTGCAGGTGTACCTTCTCCTACATGCTCTCTTTCGTATGATCACAAGGCAGTAATCATAAATGGGCAGAGGAGAATCCTCATCTCTTTCTCCATTCACTACCCAAGTAGCACTTCTTAGATGTGGCCGGATCTTATTCAGAAGGTAAAAGATGGTGGCTTGGATGTCATCCGGACCTATGTTTCTACTGTTTTGCTACTCGATGTTATTTGTTTCTTCTCCCCACGATATGCTGGATACGTGCCAAGAAGAAAGGGGGAGAGCCAAAGTAAGGGACTCAAATTGTTCTTTTCCTTCTACTTTGTTACTGTTGAGTAGCCTTGTTTTGTCGTTTCTCGAAAATGACATGGCATGTTTGGACACATGTCCATTTGTTGGGAATTCATCCACTCCTTTTATCTCAAGGACTGATTCGTCCCCAATTTTTGCTGGCCTTTCATGGCTACAACCTTTGCTGACCTTTTATGATTTCTGCCCCTTTGTTGGTCTTCATGGCCTAGTGAGCTTCTGAGCTCCAAACCTCTCCCTATGGAAAGAGGACTCCCAGAGGAGTCCATCAGACCGGCTAGGTGTGGAAACCGAATCCAGAAAATACTCTATTTCCAGAATAGTATTTCATATAGTGACTGTCGTCACTATTTTCTAGTGCAGACAGTGGAAGAAGACGACTCTCGGACGATCCGAGAGCCGATCTTCGGACGGTCCAAACCTTCGGACGGTCCGAGAGCTAACCCTCGGACGTTCCGAGCTTCACCGAAGCTCAGTTACGCTCGAGGCAAGCCAGACCCCTTCGGACGAACCGAGCCAGGCTCGGAAGGACCGAACCCACTCGGACGTTCCAAACACAGACTTTGGATGTTCCGAGGACCTAGACTCACCGAAACTTGTTTTCGGTTTTCTTTTTGGTTCGGATGGACTTCGGATGATCCAAGACCCGATCTTCGGACGATTCGAAGTCAGACCCATGTTCCGAGGTCAGTAACTAGATTAGGTGTGGTTCGGATGATCCGAAGCCACTGTACCTGGTTCCGAGGCATGTTCCGAGAGACCCAGTTTTTAAGTGTTAAAATATTGTTTGATTGTCACTTGTTTGATTAATGATGTGTTATGATGATTAATACCCCTTGTTAATTAAAAGTGTATTAACCCTTTTTCTTTTATTACTATAGTATAAATGCTATTGTATTCACTTCTAGGCCGACCCTATTGGTTGGGCACTGAGTGATCTTACTTCCAGGCCGACGCTATATAGTCGGGCACTGAGTGACCTTGAGGCCTAACTCAAAATGTCAGATCTAGTCCTATCCAGAAGACAACCGAGAAGTGATCCGAGTATCTAGACCTAATTCAATAAGTCAATCTGGTCAATGCTCAGAAGACAATATGAGTTTTGGACTGAGCCCCTTTTTATTATATTATTATCTTGTGGATGATTATAATTTAAAAAGGATAGAAACCCAGTAGGAGACTCAATTCCATGTACCTTGGATATTTCTGTGAAAAACGTATGATTTCCAAATACTACTTGTGTGTATGTATTTGTTATGTATATTGATTGTGCATTTGTCTGTTTGTTTGAACAGAGACCGCGTAGCCACACAATCACGGTGAGGGAACTTAACTCTGCAGATTATGTAAACAGGTTTTATTATGAGATGAGTATTGAGCAATGAGTGGTTTCAGATTTGATGAACCCACTCATGTGCGTAGACATGATGCACTATGGTAAGAGTGCTTAAGATGATTGTGAATATTATGATGTTGATCATATGAATATGTAAGATTGCTTCCACGTACCTGGGCTATTGAACCAATATCAGCCATATGGGAGATGGTTTATGTCTACTGGACCATGGGTGGACCATGAGTGTCGTCAGTTGCTGACTTGAGGATGTCAGTATCGACTAAGTCAGAGCCGGAGATGTACTTGTAAGGATGTATTTTGACCGTGTCGGGACTTAATACAGGTCTTAGTGTAGTCGGCAGGCGTTACGTTGGATGATAGCAGAAATTGATGAAATATGGAAATGATGATGATGCTTTACATGATATTATGCTTATTTGTTATCAAGCATGTGATATTATTGAACTGTTGCTAACATGTTATTTTTACTTAAACTGCACTGTTATATTTCCTTCACTGGGCTAGTTACCTCACCCCACTCACCTTCCAGGAGATGAACCCGATGAGGAGAACCCTCTTTTTCAAGCTTAGGGTGGATAAGCTGCGGCGGTGTTTCGGGATTCCCCCTTAGGGGAATACCCTTATCTTTACTTATTGGTTCATAGAACCATTTGCTTTTATTAAGTACCGGGTGTGGTACGTAATTTGTTTAAACGTGATGTATTAAACTGTGATGCCTCTATAGTGGCTTTGAGACAATGTTTTGTAATAATCAATGGTTGGATTTCATATGTTCATGTTATGTGTTGATGTTGTTATTATATCTATTTTGTGGGGTAGACTTATGGTATGTGTTTGAGTTTACATGTTGGGATCATGTATGACCTTTGGGCCTAACCGTTGATCCGGCCCAGTTAGTATGCTTGTGTTAGTTTATCTTCCAAAAAAAAAAAATTTCAGTCGCGTTCTGGGCCCACCCTTCGAGTCGGGCGTGGCATTACTGGCCTTTCATGGTTACAACCTCATTTGCTGGCCTTTCATGGCTACAACCTCATTTGCTGGCCTTTTATGGCTACAACCATATTTGCTGGTCTTTATAACTTCAGCTTTTATTTGGTAGTCTTTATGACTTCAGCCTTTATTTGCTGGTCTTTATGGCTACAACTATAGTTCGCTGGCCTTTACAATTTGATTGATCGATGTGATGACTTCAGACCCTCATTTTGCAGGTCACTCATTGCCTGCATTTATCGCATATTGCGATCATTATTTGCAGGACAATTGTCTTACGGCCACTGCCGTCGTCCAAGACTCTTTCTCTATTTCAGGCCGTCATCGGTGTTTGCCGCCTGACATTTTGCAGCCAATCAATGCTGCCTCTTCAACAACTTTTACAGCCAATCAGTTTGCTGTTAACAATCTTTGTGGCCAGTCGGTTTCCACTTTTTTAGTTCATCTGCCAGTTCTCCACGTTCCAAGCTTCGCGTTCATTCACGCTTCAGCTTGCGGGGGCGTGTTGGAATAATTAGACTTATTATCTAATTAGGAGTCCTAGTTTGGGTTTACCTCTAATTAAGATGTGTATTTGATTTATAATTAGTTAAGTGTTTAAGTCTGAGTGTGATAGCCCTAAGGTTGGCTAGAGGCTATAAATATATATAATAGCATATGGATTAAAGACAATACATAGTTTTATCTTTTCTACACTATCTGTGTGGGTATCAGATCCAAGTTACTTTTTGTGCTCTCCAATGTGGACCTATTACAGGTGCCCAACAGCTTCTCTTCCAAATAGGATCTTCCTCCTATGGTCCCCCTACTCCGAAACCTCCGGATCCTTTAAATATTAGAGAACCATCGTGTTGCAACTCTCTTTTGCTTCGTTGTTTTGGTAACAACAATCTTTTCTACCTTGGTTGCCTGTATCCGAGGCCTGAAGCGGTTCTAGGTTCTCGCTACTGGCAGATTTCTTCTTTATAGAATTCTTCTGGCATCTTGATTGGTCTACAGGACTGCCTGATTCTTCTCTATAAAAGAAAAATGTCACTCTGTATGATCTGGTATAGTAATATTGATGCTCTGTATCAGGAGATTCAGATTACCTCCAATTGGCGCCTTTGCACTAATTAGGATGCTCTTTGTGTTCTTTTGTCTAAGCTCGACTACTCCATGTCATGTATTAAACCTATGGCTAATAGTCTTCTCATCCATTACTCGGTCCCCTTATTGAATTGTAATATTTGTTTTTGTGGGATTGTGGGTGAATAGTGTTGGGATTTATCCCCAAACCAAATTTATCAGTGGAAAAAACACACAAATAAGACAAACGAATTTACGTGGTTCGGCTGAAGCCTACATCCACGGGCAACACTCATAAAAAATTTCCACTAAATCAAAGGTATTACAAAGTACAAACCCATTCCCAAATATTTCTTCCTCACAGATTCTCTCTCACAAACACAAACCCACGGGTGTGCCCAATAGGGCCACCCACATTGACATACGAAAGTCCCTCTCTATTTTATAGAGGTTTTCCAAACTAAAATAGAAAAGAGATAGAGAAGAAGTAGGAGAATGAGAGAAGGTTTAGGAAGTTTTCTAAACTGAGAATAGGAACTTCTATTCTAAATAAGACTCCAAATCGAGCCACATTCCCAACAATCTCCACCTTGGCAAGATTTGCAGACAAACAGATCACCTCTGATAACTCCACCTTGGCAAGAAATCTCATGCCAAGCAAACGAATGAATAAACCAATGCTGAATGCTGCCACCAAATGCGCCCGTACACGCCATACACCCGAAGATGTCCAAACATGCAAAACATTGACCAAATCCAAACGGTGCTCGAAGCCTTCGAATTTTGCAGCACCCAAATAAGATGAGATTATTTTTCAAATCCAGTACACAATGAACACCAATCCTCTGATCGCTCCACCATACAACTTCAAATGAAATCTACCTATCCAACTCATCCAACTTCTAAAAGTTAGAAACCAAATCCCTGTCGGGACCCAAGTGATAGGTACAACTCACATCCGAATCCATTCATAAGAATGACAAACAAACAATGAGCCAATCGGAGCCAACACAAAATCATCATCTTCAACTTCTTCAACATTTGCAATCAACTTCAAATTCAAATTCGAACAATCACTGACGAATAGAAATTCAAATCCAAAACAACGAACTTCCAATTCAAATTCCTTCATCCCGGATCACCAACAAAAAACAAAGCAAGCGTCTTTTCCAAATTTCAATAAAAAACGCTCCAAAAAATTCCAAACAATCACCAAGCAACTTAGCAAAACAACTTCAATGCTTAGAACACCTTCGCAAAAAGCACTGCAAGCAACTCCAAAAAATTTCAAAATTTTCATTTTTTTTTGCTGAAGGTGTACCTGAAATTATGGTCCTACGGGAAACACCAAAGATTGTGGTCTTGCAAAGTACCAATGACCAGTACTGTAGACCATTGATACAGATGGTATTGTAGTCCTGCAGGACTACACAAAATTACAGTCCCGATGGAGGACCCTAAACTTGGTCTCACATGAACACCAAAAACATGGTCCCTTAGACCACTGATTGAGGACAAGTCAAATCTTTCATTCAAAATAGGCCTTTCTTTTCAAAAGCTAGCAGACGATTTCAATCAATTTTTTTTTTTACTTCCTTTCCTCTGCAACCAATGGAGAGAGATGAGTGGTGGCAGCAACGACCTGCGACGATGGGGCTGTAGAGAGACGGCGGAAGCAACAATACTGTGGAACGACAACAACAACAAAATCTGAGGCAGCAGCGCTGGTGGGCTGCAGGCGACGGACACGACCTGGGTAGCAAGCAAAGGGCGAAAAACAACAAGGTTAAACAGCATCTAGATCCCTCTTTCTGGTTCTTCGTTTATGCTTTTTCTTCTTGTGCCGATCCCAAACAGATCTAGTGCAAACCAGAAATGCCAAAACAAATTCTCACTCTCAACTTCTCAGATCTGCTGCCAAACTCCACCTTTTTCAAATACGGCCCATAGCACCCAAATGTGAACCGATGCCCAAATCGGAGAACCAAAGCTACTGATATCATTTGTTGGGATTTATCCCCAAACCAAATTTATCAGCAGAAGCAAACACACAAAGAAGACAAATGAATTTACGCAGTTCGGCTGAAGCCTACATCCATGGGCACTACTCACAAAAGATTTCCACTAAATCAAAGGTATTACAAAGTACAAACCCATTCCTAAATCTTTCTTCCTCACGGATTCTCTCTCACAAACACAAACCCACGGTGGTGTCCAATAGGGCCATCCACACAGACATTCGAAAGTCCCTCTCTATTTTATAGAGGTTTTCCCAAACTAAAATAGAAAAGAGATAGAGAAGAAGTAGGAGAATGAGAGAAGGTTTAGGAAGTGTTTTAAACTGAGAATAAGAACTTCTATTCTAAATAAGACTCCAAATCGAGCCATATTCCCCAACAAATAGTTCCCCTGAGGTGTGTTCTTTGTGTTGTAGGACTCTACCTTTGAGTGCCTTTGCTTTCCTGGCCCAGGATGTGCTTTGCCTACATTGTGTGGGCTTCTATTTTGCCTAGCCCAGCCTTCTTTTTTGGGCCCTTTGTTTTGTTTTGTTTGATTTATACTTACCTATCATTAAAAAAAAAAAAAAGAATTAATTCACAAAAATTTCAACCAATAAAAAAAAGTGCATTGCAAAATTTAATTAAGATAAAAAAATTTATTTTAGCTGCATCTATAACCCTTAGATGATCTCATAAAGTAACATAAATAGATTCAAATCACAATCTACTAAATAAATAATATACATTCTCTTAAATCCATTTTATTCATCATTTATCTCTCACACTGCCTTGATCATTTTAATAAATCAAGTCCTCCTCATGTCTAAAAAAGAATCAATATTAGTACATGGTATGGACAAAGATAGAAAATGGTGAATGAAAATTGTCTATGTTTTCACTCTAAACCGTTCAAAATATTTGGTGATTTTGGTTGCTAAGATCAAATTACCAAAAATTTAACTTTTTTTATTAAAATTTATTTTACTTGTGGTTGAAAATAAACTAGGTGCAAATTATTGACAAACATATTCACTCGAGTTATAGTGCAATGATAGCGAAAAGTACTATTTTTATTTATTTATAACATGGTATCTCCACTAGTCTCGTTTATGAACGTTTTTTAGATAACATGGGTATCTTGAACATTCGAGGTGAGACTAATCATATACATGAAATCACCCGTAAATCAAGTATATCAAGAGGAGTTGAACCAAAGACATCTAGTGTAATCTTCAAAACCTAGACTAACTGAGCTATCCATGTGAGTTGATATAAATTAAATAACTAATTATATAAATTAATGTAAATTTAATAAAATATAAGTGAATCAAACTTAAAAAAATTCAATTTATAACCACTTAATTTTGGTATTAGAAACTACAAGATATCATTCAAAGTTTTAAAGATGTTTAGTAATTTTGAATACTAAAATTAAATTTAGCCAAAATAAATAATTTTGTTGACATTTGATCTACATATAATTTATCAATTCTAACTTCAATTCGAGTTTGTCATAGATAAATGAAAATTAAGGAAGCCCTAATGCAAATTAATGACAAAATTCACCGAGAACTGTGCATTGAGGGCTAAAAACACTATTCACTCTTAGTGCCTTTTCCGAAAATTAGAAATTTCTAAGTTTATCGCCCACAACGTGGACGGCTTTGATTTCGCAATCTGCATTTCCAATTTTTGAAAAGGATACCGCTCGAATTGCCGTCAAAGAGGCCCAACCGAACCTTTCTTTCTTCATCTTCCTTCTTCTGCCGCTGGAACAAAGAATGTCTTTTGATTTTCGACCCCGATACGAATCGAAATCTCAAACGCCATGAATTACCATTTCGATTTCGGCCTTCCCTCGTCCCACTCATCCTCCACTTTCCGATCTCTCAACGATCAAAAACGTCCACATCAGACCCAAACTACACCCCATTCTAAATCCATCTCATCTTCTTCTTCTTCTTCTTCTTCTTCGAATCATTCGTGGTCCTCCACCAACAAGCCTTCATGGACCCACCAGCCGACTCCCGCCGCCGTCCCAAAATCCATGGTTGGTGATATCTCTGGCAAGAGCTGGACCTCGCCCGCCCCTTCCGGACCCGCAACTCGACTTGGGATTCCCCAATCCGACCCCAATCTCTTTGGGGATCTTCTCGGGTCGGCTGTTGCGCAGGGTAAGACCCGCACCAATGTCCCGTTGAAAGATGCTGCGCCCAGGAATTCGCCTTCAATGGGGAACTTCGACGATTCTCTGGGGAAAACGAACAAGCCCACGAAGAATAGCACTTGTGGCTCTGCTGAAAATCTTAGTAATTTCAGCCATGCTATTGATTGCAACAGTAAAGGAGGGAACTTCTCGGGTCAAGCAATGAAATCAGGAGTATCAATTGATTCGATCAAGGATCCCTTTGGGTCTTTGGCTGGTTCTGGATCAAAGATGAGTTCATCGGTGAAAGTTAATGTCAGTCCTTTCAGCAATTCGGCTAATGGCAGCACTAAAGGAGGGAACCCTTTGGGTTCTGCAACGAAATCCACAGATCCCATGAATTCGAACAAGGACCCTTTTGGATCTTTAGGCGATTACGGGTTCAAGATGAATTCATCTGCAAATAAAAATAGCTCTGCTGAAGCTTTTGAAAACGCCTCAAAAACAGAGGTGTTGAATTCGAGTCTTCCTGTGGTGAGTATCAATTCCAATGCGCCTTACTCGTCTTCTCCAGGAAAGATGGGGAGCTGGGGAATTCCGAAAGATCAAGAATTTTCCTCCCAAAAACCTCCTCCTCAATCCAATGGTGTAGATTCCCTAGATGCATTGTTTTCATCAACGTCTGTGGCTGATGGATCTGCAAAAAATGCATTTTCAGAGGTTGAAGATTGGGAACTGCATTCAGAGTTTGGTGGAAATTATTCTGGAAGTACAACAGAGTTGGAAGGGCTTCCGCCACCACCGGCTGGCCTGACAGCCTCGTTGGCGAAGAACAAGGGAATGGACAATTACAAGCAGGGCCAATATGCTGATGCTATCAAGTGGCTGTCTTGGGCAGAAGGGCTTTTGGAGAAAACCAGAGATTATGTCCCCACTGCAGAGGTTCTGTCATGCAGAGCTTCTTGTTATAAAGAAGTTGGGGAATACAAGAAGGCAATTGCGGACTGCTCCGAGGTAATATGTTCTACTGATTCTCTTTCTTAATTACCAAAGTTTCTTCTTGATGAATTTATTCTCTGCGTTATTGGAGCTCCCATTTCTTCAATGGGTAGCGATCTTCCTATGGGTTTTTTATGTAACCAGACACTAAAATTAGTGGATTTTCGATTTTACCCTTCATATGAAGAGTAAAATCGGCTCACCAACCCTTCGTATGATCAGTGAATCGACTTGTCGAAATTCACATGAACAGTAAATCGACTCGCCAAAATTCATATGAACAGTAAATCGACTCGCCGAAATTCACATGAACAATAACATCGGCTCGCCAAAATTCACCTGAACAGTAAATTGGCTCGTCGAAATTCGCATGAACAGTAATATCGGCTCGTTGAAATTCTAATGAATAGTAACATCAGCTCGCCAAAAATCCCATAAACAGTAAATTGACTTGCCAAAATTTGCATGAACAGTAAATCGGATAGCCGAAAATTTAACGTTCATGCGAAATGTCCGATTTTATTCTTTATGCAAAGGGAAAAATCGAGAATCCACTAATTCTCATATCTACTTACACAAACCTCCCATTAGAGGATCGCTACCCTCTTCAACTATATGTTAAATCATAGTGTCATAACTATTTCTCCCAACTATTAACTGGACATCAGATGTGGGGCTTCAGTTTTAGCAGAGTATACGTCTTGGGAGAAAATGTGGGTGAATCCAGCACCACTTATTGAATCAAATATATCATTAACAGAATATTATAAACAAGTAATAACATCAAGATACTTTCAAATTATAAAAGTTCTATTGGGTTATTGTAAGAAAAATGTCATGAAAATTAAAATATACTTTAAACAAAGGAAATGCTGATATATATATATATATATTGTAAATTATTAACGATTTACAGATATTTTAGGTAATTATCTTGAAGATATCGTGAATATTTTTTCTTGAATAATATTTCGAAACTGTCGAAATATATTATTAAGATATAATACTATAAACTAAGGAAATATGCTAAAATATATCTAAAAATCCCAGAAATTTATACATTAAAAATCTATTAATGTTTTGGGTAATTATCTTGAAAAATCGTGAATACCTTTTGTTGAATGAAATTTTGAAAACATCAAAAGGAATTATTGAGATATGAAAATATCAAAACAATATTAACATGGTTAGTATTTTTGGTAGTTCACCATGCATCTCATCTGTATCATTGGTTTTTTAACTTTAAAAAAGGCAACTCTTTCTTTCTTGCTTGCTTTTGGTAGGGTCACTGTTTCTTTCTAAACAATGGGTAGCCATTTAAACACCTGACTTTTTTATTTAAGAGACAATCCATTTCAAAATTTTATGTGAAATTACCATTTTGCCCCTCAATTTTGTGTAGAAAAATTGTCTTTTTAACAAAAAATTGAGGAGCAAAATGGTAATTTTCTCATAAAATTTTGAAATAAGGTATCTCTTAAAAAAAAAGTAGTATGTCTAAATGATCACTCTGCAGAATATCTTTGTCGGTTGTAACTAA
The DNA here is from genome assembly GCA_013350335.1 of Chimonanthus salicifolius. Taxonomy (NCBI): domain Eukaryota; kingdom Viridiplantae; phylum Streptophyta; class Magnoliopsida; order Laurales; family Calycanthaceae; genus Chimonanthus; species Chimonanthus salicifolius. Next base: position 47,510,203 of record CM023534.1, read on the forward strand.
AGAGAGTCATTGTTTGGTCATTCCTGTGCAGGCGCTTGAACATGATAGCAAAAATGTTTCTGTACTACTGCAGCGTGCACTTCTATATGAGAGCTCTGAGAAGTACAAACTTGGTGCAGAGGATCTAAGAACAGTCCTGAAGATTGATCCGAGCAACAGACTTGCTAAAAGCACTATCCATCGGTTGGCTAAATTGGCTGACTAGAGAAACCTTTTGGTGTTCTTTGGTTTTACCTCTTTTCCTTTAGATACTAGTTGCATATGAATGCCTTTATTTCCTTTTTCTATACTAAATATTTTGAGTGCAGAGTAACATCATTCCTTTCTTGAAAACATGAGCTATGTATTAAGATCTTACAAGTAGATGTGCATTTGTCCTTCTGACTGTTGGGTATTGAATGCCCTTGTATAATTGACACATGAATTGTTTCTGAACACAACGCATTCGATTGAATGTGGCTCTTATCTTTGTTGAATCCATATTAATAGTTGGAGAGATGCATGAGTTGAATCTATCTATTATGTGACTAGAGAAATGAATGGTAACGTCAATGTCCGAACATTTTTAGAAGACAGTCATACAGACACTCGATTTTTCTTTCTCTATGCACCATTTTTCAAAATTTTAGATGAAATTATCATTTTGACTCTTCCACTTAATTCTTCCTGCATCCGACTATGTACCGCCGAACGAACTTTTCCTTCGGACGAAGGATCGACTGAATACGGAGAAGATAAGAGAGGGAAAAATGGTGGGCCCCACCGTTGATCGAAACTCAGGGTATTCCATAGTCGTAGATATGTGGGCCAGGGACGATTATTGTGGTGTCGATCCTAGGGTTAGAAGTGTAATTTCACCCAAATTTTTGAAAAAAAGGTGTGTAGAGAGAAAAACTGGGTGTCTGTATGGCTGCCTTTTAGAAAACTCCATGTGTTCATTTTTTGTGCTTTTTCTTTCACAAAATAGTAAGTTTTTGATAAGACACAGCAGCATCGTTATATCATGATCCCTTCTATATGGGAGTTGTGAATTGCAGTTTCTGCACAAATTTGCGCTGATTTTCTCCATCATTTCACTCTCTAATTTGTTTCAGTTTTTGCTGTTATTGACACAAATTTCTTTTGTAAAATTGTTTGCAATCATTCACTTGAACCTCAATGGTTTAAGCAAACAAGACATCAAAACCCAATAGAAGAAAGTGAAATTATAAGGATTAGGTCAATTTGGACCTTCTACGGTTTGATCAATCAAAAGTGGGCCACTGACATATCAAAGAAAGTATTGAGATTTGACTGGTGACATATCCTAGTCCAAGGATGACTCTACAACCCATCGATCTCCAATTGGATGCCATGGATCAAAATATGTTGTGTGTCGCCCTCCTATGATGATCCAATTATCGAGGCCATCTTTACATGTTGAAGACCCTTACAAAATAAATCTCTGTTACAACTTACAAATTGGAGATAGACGGGTGGATTCTATTTTGAAGATCCGCGTTAGATCTCCATCACAACTTATGAATCACCAATCATTTGGATTGAAAGATATAGGATCCGGTTCACTTCTGATGGCTCGATGGTCATAAGCTCAAGTCTTTATCAAAGATCCATGTGTTACATTTCCATTGCAACTTATGGATTGACAATAAAATGAGTAGATGGAAAGATATTAGTTTTCGACTACTCATGATAGTTGGATGATCATATGCTCAAGTCCATTTGGAAGATCCGTTTGAGGTGTTTGGTCATGTTAGTAGGAGACCAAATATACCTCCAGTTTGTAGAGTTGAGAAGCTACAGATCAAAGGCACTAGGAGGAAATGTCCACTAGCAAAAACTTATAGGGAAGGGATGACAAAAATATGTTAGATTGTAAAGTGATTGGTAATATGGTTTAATGATAGAGTTGATAGGAGAAGAACTCGCATAATTGACTTCAGATAGATGAGAATTTGACTTATGATGATGATGAATTAAACTTTCACAACTTATGGATTAGTGACAGGACGAGTGGATTGAAAGATGTAAGTGGTGGTCACAAGTTCATTTTGAAGATTCATGTGTTAGATCTCCATCACAATTTATAGATTGACGTATGGATTGAAAGATGTAGGATTTGGTTGACATGGAAGGTCTGATAATCATAATTCAAATTGATTTTGAATATCCACATGTTAGATCGTTCTCACAACTTATGAATCGTTGATAGGATGGATAGGTCAAAACGTCCAGTGTGGAGCTTGTCTATGATAATTGGATGGGCATAACACATGTACCATCAAAAGATCTTTGTGTTAGTTTTTCAAAGAAACTTTTTGATCATTGATCCGATATGCAGATCAAAGATAAAAGGAAATGGGGTTAAATGTGCATCTGTTGTTCAAAGTGGTGTTGGGTCCTTAAGATGATCAAATGATAGTGACTCGAGCGCCATGTTAAAGATCGTTGAGTTAACTTCCCAGTGCAACTTGTGGTTTCAAAATCTGAGATCAAGAGATACAATTATATGCGAAATAGTATGGATCTTTTGATTGTATAACAATATTTTCATGATCATGTACGGCCCACTTTTCATAAACTTTTAATTAATTAAAGTTCTGGTTCTTAAGTTCAACATTCACAACCTAAGACTTTAACTAAACAAAGAATGCAAATTATAAATTAAAAGAAAGCATAAAAGATATCTTGAATAATTGGACTTTTCAGAAGTTCTAAAATGGACATCTCTTATTTATAAAATGAAAGAATTCAAGTACAAGAGTTGGAAAAAAATACATGAAAGACAATAAAATAAAATTGCAAAATAAATTCCTCACTTGCAAAAATTCGTATATGCTCCTGTCTTTACTGTGTATTTTCCAACCTTAGGTCCTTTTGAGCTCCATGTCAAATTCAAATTTTGACTTTGGGGTAATGGTGTATTTATAGGCTCAAGGAAAGGATGGATGGATAGGATTAAATCTTGTTTTGAGTGATTTATGAATGTCTTTATAATGCCCTACCTCAGATTAGGCGTGTTTTAGCTTGATAATCATGTTTAACTGGTTAATCTCGAGGATTACGGTTAGGGCTTCGAGGGAACCCTAGTTGTGGCCCAATCCGAGCTCGTGAGCTCAGTGATCCAGCTCGTTCAGCTGGAGGGGCATTTTGGTAATTTACCACTTGTTGTGTTTATTTTATAAATTTTGTTGATGAGTGATTATTATTGATTGATAATATTTTCCTTAATATTGTCCTCGAAAGGGAGTATTAATTATTTTAAAGGGTTTTGGAAATAATATTGTTCACACGCCAGAACAAAACCTTGAAGGGGTGGACCCCAGAGAGGAAAATATCGTGGCTGTGTACTCTGATACCAGAAGGATGCGTTTGGGTGTGACTGTGTGTCACACGCCAGAACAAAACCCTGAGGGGGTGGACCCCAAAGAGGACAATATCTTGGCTGCGTACTTTGATACCAGAAAGAAGCGTTTTGGGCCGGGCCATATGGGCCCGGGCCCAAAAGCAAAACCATGCTGGCTCTCGTGTGTGCGAGGCTCAGAGCAGACAATTTCTTGTTGAGTCAAGCCCTAAGCCTTGTATTCAGGTCGGGTCGTTACATCTAATGGCTTAGATGATTGGTAGATGATCTAATTGGATAAATGAATAGGTGATGCATGGGTGGATGTAATCCTAAGGTAAATCTAGATGATGGATAGGTTGGATGGTCTTGGATGGTCTAGATCTAACGTTATTGCATGTATAGGTTGGATGGTCTGGACCTATGTTATTGCATGTATAGGTTGGATTTGAAGGTGTATCTAAGATTTGACCTAATTTTAATGCATGAGATGAAGTGTTAAGATTTAAGATGGAGATTGGATGGTGTGGATACGAAAGTGGTATGGAGGAGAGAAGTGATTAGGGTTATGAATTTGATCCATGGAGCATTTGGACTTTGGACTTGGACCTCAACTCATGGATTTCATCTTAGACTCACTTAACTTGGACTTGAACTTGGCTTGAGAACTTGGGCCTTTGTTGGACTTTGGAGTGCACATTGGCCAGACCCAATTATGTAAAATGTGCATGGGCTGCTTGTGGCCTGACCCATTGTTGGCTTGTGGAGCTGAGCTTGGCCCAGTTGAAGTGGATCTTGGCCCGTTTATCGAATTTATGTCTTTGGCACTTGAATTGCATAATTTCTCTTTTGGAATTAAATAATAAAATTCGCCACTTTGAAATTTAAAATATTAATTTAATCTAGACTCTCATAGATGGATCCAGACTAACCAATTACATGAAAATTCTAAAAGTGGAATGAAATTAATCATAAAAATTCCACGTCTTCACTTTTAAGCTCTTATCTTGCAATTATCCACTGAACTGAAATGATTTTTCTGAACTTTCCATTTTTATCTGCAAAACTAGAAAATTATATTAAATGCACCAATATACATAAATATGAGAGCTACCTAGTCTAATAGTCAGGAATAAAAAGGTAATATTTCAGAGCTCATCAGAAAACCATAATTCTAATAATCTCACCTTCTTTTATTAATTAAAACATGTAATTAAAAATTACAAATCAATGGAATTTGTAAATGAAATTACAAAAGAATTCAAAACATTGACCGAAACCCATTGTGGAAATCGACACTCCACACTCTTTTTCCTTCCTCTGCTCTTCCTTTCCTTCCTTCCAACCGCAGGACTTGAATTTCCAATGCCAAATTCGAGTTTCACTGGTCAACCTAGTGTTCTATTATAGGTTTTGGATAGGGATGGATGGGATAAGCCAATGAGTACAAAAAAGATAGGATAGTAGATAGGATAGTGGCTCATGCAAGGCTTAGAAATCTAGGGTTAGGGTTTGCATGAATGAAGGGTTGAGAGTAAATGTTTCTAAGTTGATCTAAATGGAGGACTAGGATACGTATGTATTTTAGGGTTTCCAAGGAATGGTGGCCGTATGAAATATGGAATTAGGTGATGGAATTCGTATGGAGTAGATGGATAAGACTTGGAGAGGGGGTTTAGGATCTTGCGTGATTGGATTTGGATTCTTAGTGCAAAAATTTAGGAGTTGTGCGCATGCATGAGGTGGACACGAATGTGCAATGTATAGGGTGGCAACGGATGGGATGCTAGCTTTTACGAGCTGTGATCGTATGAGATATGGGATGAATGGATGCGAATGGAGTCCTTGAGTTGGAGTGGGATTTTAGGAATAGGAATTGGAGATTTGGCCGTATTAGATATGGATGGATTGGGATTAAGGGATTGAGTTGTGAGGTGGCGCATGGGTTGCTAGATTTTAGATCTTAGGATTTAGGTGTTGGCCGTGTGGATGAGTGTAGATGAGGATAGTATGGAGAGGGATTGGATTGGGTTTTGAGCAGTTAGACTTCTAGTTGAATTCTAAACTTGGCCTGCGGACTTAGTGTCAGGGTTATTACACTGAAACCTGGCCCATTTGTGAATTGAATTCTGGTTCATGGCTTCTCTCTGCTGGCTTTTCAATCTTCAGTCTTTAGTGAACCTTTAACATTTCAGTAGCCTTTCTTCAATCCTAATTTTTCCGAAAACTAATAATTAATTTACCATTAATCTCTAAAAATATTGGAATAATTCGAACTCTCATAATGGATCCGAACTCACCAATTTACAATTAAATTCCTAAAGTGCCGAAATAATTATCAGAATTCCAAATCTTCCAATTTATGCACAGAACTTGCAATTACTTTGAGTTTTAGGCTGATTCCCTGTTTTCTCCAAATTTTATCTACAAAACTAAAAATAACATTAAATGTATCTAATATATATATATATACACACAAATAAGGGTTAACTGTTCCAATAATCAGGGGTAAAATAGTCATTTTTCATGTCTCAACACCGGGTCGTGATAGAATGCAGTGGAAGTAATTAAAAGAGAGACATCTAAGCACAAACCTAATCTAGAGAAATGATGAAAAATGGAATGAATTCAACAATGCACTGGTACTTGTTATGGGTGAAAATTGTAGTCTACCAATCTTCAAAACAACTCTTAAGAGTTCAAGAGAATTTTCTCTAAAAGATAAACTCAAATATTATTCCAATTGTCTGTAAAATTTTCATATGGTTGGCTTTAAATATACTCCCTAAGGCGAGAGTCGTAATTACATGCTAAAACAAGACAAAAAATAAAAAATAAAATAAAAGAAAATACATATTGCAAATCTCGCCCATTCCAAATTAAATGGACTTATTGTTTGAGTATTCTCATTCTCTCTTTTTGTGGTATAGGAGTCTTTACTGATTTTTAAGATTTTTTGTGTCTGGCCCGGGTTGTGGGCTTCCTCTTTTATTTCTCACTCGCGTTTTGAGCTCATCCTTATATCTCTTGGGGTTTTCCCCACTTTTGAATAAACTTACCTAATTGTTAAAAAAAAAAAACTTGAAAAACAAAACTTCCACCGCCCATACTCTTTGTTTTAATTAGCTTTTGGAAACTTTAGGATTTGAAAGGTTATAACTTATAAGATAACAACGATCAACAAATTGAAAGCAAGGATGTTGCTAAGGTAAGCTCCAATGAATTGCAACCATGCCATGCCCATCCACCGTTTTGCAATTGCTTTATCCTCCACTCCTTTCATTAATTAGTTTCCAACTTAGGAAACTTGGTGGACATTGGAAAGCATAAGGAATGGAAGGCTTTGGAATACCCATGTGCTTTTGACGTGAATGGGAGTTGGGAATTGGATGTGGGGTCGGCCAAATTGAATTGCACATGGGTAGGGTTGACCAATTGGGTATGATTTGGCAATTTGGATAATTAAGCAATTGGTTAGGTAATTTGTCAGGGTAAATTAGAAATTTTGGAATTTTGTGAATTAATACTGTAAATTTCAAAGATTTATTGGATGGAGTCCAATGATCACTACCTCTGTCGAATCTGTCTAAATAAACTCATACAACTTCATCCACTTTATTCAAATCAATCGACGAACATGATTGTGAACCATTAGATTGGATGCCCGCATTATATTCCTATCCTTTCAATGATAGGCACTGACTCAAGTGAACTCCATGCAGCTCGATGTTTACTCCCTACTTTTGTGGTGCATTAGATTGCATCCACGAACTAAATGTTTAAATTTAAACATGGAACTTTTAGCTTAAATAATAAGTTGTAATTTAACTAAACCTTTATGCAGCACACACGGTGAAACTCAGCAGAAATCCAGCCGAAAACCCATGAAACAGAGATGGAAAGTGGAATAGAAGTGGAAACTCGTATTTTCCCCTTTTTTTTTTCTTACTTCTCCTTTGATTAAGCAGTTTCTTATTTTAATTTCTTTTCCCTGTATAAAATCATGCTTGGGATGTAATTGAGGGGACACCGATCATTGAATATGAAATAAAATCGAGATTTCTTCTCAACCCCTTTCTTTTGTGGATTCCCTACCTTATCTTCTCTTTCTCTTCTTCTTCCTATGGGGAATCCCAATGCCGCAGGCGTTCGACAACAATCTTGGAGTTTTAGTCAAAAACTTAAAATTTTGAAAATGAATTAAAGAATGATTTTAGATGGGAAGTGATTTGTGCACCTCCCATTTTACCCATGGTGCACTCCTACAATTTTTTTTCCAATTTTGCCCTCCACTCACCTTTTCTCCATTTCCATCATTTTTTAGGTGGGGGGCAAAATTGGAAAAAACAAGTGAAGGAGTGCACCATGGGTAAAATGGGGGGTGCACAAATCATTTCCCTTTTAGATTGTCATCCTAATTGTAAGGATACCTTCAAATGATATTATAATTTAAGACATATAGAGTCTACCTTTTAAAAATTCAAATTATTCATAATTTTAAAAATACAATGATGTATGCATAATTTTTTTAGATTTTATGAAACTATTAAATCCACCATTGGATAAATTAAATGAGAAGAGTGTGATAAGTTTTACAGATTTTATATTCAAATACTTCTCATTTGATCCACTTAAAAGGATCTAAAACTAATAATCCCAAGGGGTGTGTTTGGCGATGAACAAGCTTTAGGAAGTGGGAGTTCTTAATTCAAATTCAATCTCACTTCAAAAGATTATTTCTCATAGTTTTACACAGCTGTATGTTGGTAGAGAGACTTGCACACGCCTTGAGAACGAGTCATCTTTTCATGCGAGCATATGAGACTGTAAAATATGCTTAAGTTGCAACCAATCAATTACACCGTCTTCTACACATAGGAAACAGTTTTTGTTGAGAGTGTTGTAATAATAGAAGAAGCGATGTATATATATATATATATACACTCAACCGTATGAGGTGAGGCTGTGTTTCCTAAATTCAAAGCAAGCTGAAGGAAAGGAGAGAGAAGCGAGCATTTCCCAACAAAATAAACCAACATCCACCGTAATTTACGCCCCAAACCCCTCCACAACTGTATATCTCCCTACTCCTTCCCTCTTTCTCCCTTCGACTCCCATTTGCCACTCCTCCATGGCATCTAACTCTTGCATGCTTCATCGGGCCTCCGTTGCCCTCCTCTTATTCGCGTTGTTCTTCGTCGCCACACAGCCCTCGCTGGCGTCTTTTGGAGCTCGCAACCAAATGAGTCTCAACAATGATGCACTCGTTGTCGCTGCCTCAAAGACATGCAACGGCCTAGTTGAAGATTGCATTGACGAGGAGGAGGAGGGAATGATGGAGTCTGAGACAAGCCGGAGAGTTCTCCGCCCAACTGCTAAGTACGTAAGCTACAGGTGCCCTTAGAAAGAACAATGTCCCTTGCAACCGCCGTGGCAGGTCCTACTACACTAACTGCCAGAGAGGGCAGCCAGCCAATCCGTACCGACGGGGTTGCAGTGTTATCACCAACTGCAAAAGGCACCTCGATTATTGAAATTTGGTAAGAAAATAGAGAATGGAGGAGATTCGGAGATCGTTTATAATCAATAAGGAAGAACTATGACTAGATCATTTAGAAGCAACAAGGAAGAACTACAACTGTCTTATTCCATCCAATGAGTTGCAATAGCCTTACAATTGTTTCTGCTCTTGGTTTCATTAATTTACTTGGACTTTGATATTCTGTAGATCCCCATTTCCTATGTTGTATGACCACACTCTCCCATATACATGAATTCTCTCTCTATGGTGCATGATCCTATACATGTATTCAATTACCTATAACAACACACTGGTCAATTTTTCATTTTTTAAATTATATTTACTTTCTATTATTTTTAGATTATATTTGGTACTTATTATAACTTCCACAATATTGAAAACATGTTTATATACTTTTTTACTAATGTGTTTTTAATCATCTATGAACATGGTTAAACCAACTTAGATATTGTTTTGTCATCATCTTATTTTTGAGCTTTCTTTGAGATTATACTAATATGATATTTTCTTTTTTTATCTTTAACCTTTTTATAACTTATAAATGATGCTATGTGTGTGACACAATAATCTCATTCGAAGATGAAAACCATTCACAATATTTTTATTTAAATTTTATTTCAACTCATCAACATTAATTAATAATTTAATATTATTTACAATATTTATATTAATGCTATAGGTTTGATCGAGTTTGACCGCAGGTTGAACCTTATTTAACCCAACCTTCTATATACACTGTTCGTGACATGAGTCGGTTTTTAAAACATTGGTTAAGACATGAGAAAGGCCACTATCTTCTTGGAATTATCTATGGCTCTTTGAAACTTGAAGTTTGCCAAGTTTAAGGCTTAAAAGACCTCATAACCTCCTTGGGATTGATCATGGCTTATTGGAACATGAGTTGGTGCCAAGTCCAAGCCAAAAGACTCCTTGGAAGAATGGTTGTATTCATAAAGGCTTCCTGGTGCTTGAAGGGACTCTTTGGAAAAACAACCAAGGGAGAAAATCTAGATACCTTGAAAAATGGAAAATCTTATAACTTGTGAGCATGGCATAGATCCTCAGAGAACATAATTAAGAAGGGTAGGTAAATTCAATGTATTTCACTTACCTCTTGGTCTATAAAACGGGTAGGGGTGTGGACATGTGAGAGACATTTGAAGTTGAAGTTGATTTCTACCTAATGTGGAGGTGAGGACAAGATAAGTTTGTGTGTTTACTTGTATTTAGTTTTCTTTTTTGAATATTTAGTTTTCTTAATTTGAATTGAATCTTTGTTGCAATGTCCATATCAATATCTATTTGAGAACTATGTCATTATTCAATTGAAGGTGCATTGCATATTGATTGAATTCATTTTAATTGGAAGTTAGATTCGGATGAAAATTGATACAGGCATCACATCCAGTAATGGGGTGAAGTTTTGGTTTGTGATTGATTGCGGCAATTACGAGGCAAACCCACTGGTTTAGGACCCAATTTGGACAAGGCAATGCATGCGGACCCAATACATATGGACCCAAGGCCCACTTAGAATCGTGTGGCTCCTAATTGAAGGTTTCCTACACTATCATGAGGTGATGATTTAGACTTAGATAATGTTAAGGAAATTTTCCTGACTTTCATGGACAATTTCGATCAAGGCAACCACAATTAGAAACCATCTATCGGGACCTCTCATTTTTAAGCGACCCAATTACCCCGATGTAACCAAATTAAATGTGTCTTGGACCCAGTTGACCCAATTAGTTGAAAATCAAACCTTAAATTCCATAACCCTAAGACCCATAAGTGCAAGACCTAAATCTTCTCCTTTGTGGCCGTCCTAGCATCAAGAAGGAAGGAGAAATTCAAGCAAAACCCATCCATGAATAACTCCAATAACGTGTACAAGGTAAGTGCAAGAATTAAGAGTTTCTTAACTTTTGGCAACTATACTTTAGATGTTTTTGAATTTTGAATAGGATTTGGAAGTAGGATCCATGAGGCCTTTAGGGTTTTCCTTTGTGCACATTGCTTTTCTTATTTAAAGACATTTTTGTAGTCAATTTTGGGTAACATTCTTATTTTGGAATAAAATTTACTTATTTTACTCAAATTTGAGTGTGCCTTGGGGCGTGGCTTTGGTAGTTTATCCTAGATCTTTGGATCTAAAACAAGTAAGTACCATGTTATTTAATCCATTTGTTTTATGGTTGAGTTTTGATTATGAACTTAATGAATAAAATTTCTCTTTTTTAATTCAATTATAATTTAATTAAGAGAATTCAATAATCTTAATTCAATCATAAAAACATTTGATTATTGAGAAATTTGTCGTCAGTTGGTCGATTATTAATCTAGCCTTTGGCAAGTAGTCCATTCGTAGACACTCGAACAACTAGGGGATTCAATAAGTTTGGATGCTATTTTCTTTTTCTTTTTTCTTTTCTTGTTCTTTTCTTTCTTCTGCCTTTGTTTTTTTAGTACCATCCCAAAAAAAAATTCATCTCTAACCTTTCTTTAAGAATAGGTCATGAATTTTTTTTTCAATTGGCTTATACTCCTAGACTAGAGTTGGGTATGGTAGACATGGCTAGTGAAGAAAACATGTTATTTTGAAGGCTCAACTAGGGAACTATCAAGATAATATGACCAAGTATAGATAAGCTTTTAGGCTCAAACAATCCAAAAATGACCTAAATCATATCCTAAGTTTCAACAGATGATTTCCTTGTTTTAAATAAATTCCAAAAAAAATCAGGTATAATAATTCAATTTTGATGGCGTTCTCAGTATTATGACCAAGATAAAGGATAATGAGATCAATAACGACTCAAAGAGATACCAAAGAAGCAGGAGTTTACTTATAACCCTCAGAAAAATGAATGGCTCTAAAGCTCACTGGATTAAGTCTCCACTGTTATTCCTCTAGTGATTACTCAACTCGTAAATATTTATCTTTTTCAAACTAAACTTAACATGGCTGTGTACGGGGTTTTTCCAAGTATAATTCCTATAAAAGTCTTCTTGGAAAAGTATGATATAAAAATCTCTATCTAAGTATTAATGCTAAAAATGTGACTATTTTCATGTCAGATTGTCAAGACGCATGATTTTCTCAAGTTAAGATTGATAGTCTTGTTAAGCACCAAGGAGTCTCAGCCTTCGCATACTCTTCCCTTAAAAAGGTTAAGTCTACCTATCTTTTCCTAAGAAAATATTATTTTTTTTTACTCAAGTGTAACCCGCAATACCCCCAAACTCGAATTGAACATTGTCCTCAATGTTGCCTAATCTACATTGATCAGGTGCAAATAAAAAAATATTGGAACAATGCTAACTGGGTTTAGATGTTTCTAAATGGGCTCACAACGCAACACCTAAAAATAGACCAAACAAAAATCCTAAACTAGATTGACTTGATGAAAACATAAACTAGATACTAAGGACACAGACATATTCAGAAATATATAGGTAGGTTGGTGGGTCTGGGTGAATATGGGTAAATGAGTGTGGGTGGATGGGTAAATGGATAAATGAATGATGGGTAAATGGATAAATGGGTAAATGGGTGGATAGGTAAATTGGTAAATGGGTTAAATGGGTAAGTGGATAAATGGGTGGATGGGTAGATAGGTAAATGGGTTAATTTGGGTGGATCCTTTGATGGTTTTGGTGTGGGTGGTGAAATGGATGGTTGGGTGATGGTGATGAGGGTGGACTATCTATGACTAGGCGTCACTGACCCCGAGACACAACGATCGATGTACTGACGAGAAGTGTAACTTGAACCAAGCGATTGGTGGAGTCACTAGACCAATTATGCATACACAGACACGATCACACACACTCACACAAAAATCACACAAGAAAATGCCTAAATCTAGATTCAAATTTCTTTAAGAGAAATTGATTTTTTAGTGGCTACTAATAGAACCCTAAAATTTGTTTTTTGACTTGCTCCTACTTTTCTCTCCAAATAATCTAAGTCTCCAATGAGAGTTTAACCACAAGATGGCCAGGTAAGTTCTCAGATAAGTGGGGGAGCACAGACGGCATCTCGTCCCAACTTATCCTTAGATGATGCTCGACCACATATCTTGGTGACAGAATTTGCTTTAGACACCATTCTTCAAGATAAACTATTCATTGGTTACAGAAATTGATTTATATTGAAAAGGTTCCTATGAGCATGAAACCCTAAAATCTAGTCTAATGGTTCCTTAATTGATTTTATTAGGAGATGCAGGAACCATTTTACTATCTTATTTTTCTAGATATTGTGAATGTAATCCTACTTTATGTAACACCTCGGATTTTCAGATTATTATTTCATATGACAATTATTCTTTTAAATGGTGGATTTTAGAATTGGACCTTATTTGGATCAAGAATTGGGCCTATGACCCAATTAGGACCCAACCAATGTTGGAATTGGTTTTATTAAATACAAATGGGTTGAATTAATTTAGTGATGAATTATATCTAATTTTAAACAAAAGATTTTTATGGCTGAATTTTGAATGTGAAACCTATAGATTTTGCGTAGGAGAGATATGTGGAATTTTAAATCCACAATGATATGCTAGATATTTAAAAAGGGATGAAATATCTACGAAATAAATAAAAGATTAAGCATGGCCGAAATTTGGATAATAATATCCATATTATGCGCATAGGATATTCTAAAAGGGAAGGTAGATTGTCTTAAATTAAATTAAAAGATTATTTGGATTATGATTAAGGTTATGCGCATAGTACTTACTAATTAGAGTTAAAGGGAAGGTATTAAATTAAGTAGGAGAGGTCGGCCATGACTAAATAAGACAAGGGAAAGTCGGCTATGGCTAATTAAAGAGGGAAAGTCGGCCATGGTTAAATAAGGAAGGTTTGACATATGTCCAGTGTTTTGGTTATAACTTTTCACTCCGATATCTGATTTCTTTGATTCTTTTTGCGTTAGAAAGAAGACTTCAAGGTCTACAACTTTGTAGTTACCATTTTTCTGATTCAGAAGTTAACAAGGTCGAAACTGAGCTACAATATATTATACGTGTAAAAAAAAAAAAGGGAAACACAAGGGGCGCAAGGCTAAGAGTTGCTTATCTTAAGAACATTCTAATATTGGATTAAGAAAGGCTATAAAAGGAGAGATCAAGAGGGATACACTGGTTTTGGACATCTTTTATTGTTGAGTTTATTCATCTCTCTCCCTCTCTCAATTCATCATTCTCTTCCACGCCAAGAGCAAGAGAAGAAAGGGCAGCAACAAGAAGGAGTTCTTGTTTGGAGAAAAGCAAAGGGAAAAGAAAGAAAATTGGAAGAACAAGAAACCAAAGGGGAAAAAGGTTAGTATCTTGATTTATAATTTTATGTTTGAAATACAAGAACCATAGGGTTCGGCCATGATGGTTGGCCGAACCTGTAACACCCGCCCCTTTTCACCGAAATCAGAGTCTATTTTTTTTTGAAATAATAAGTGACAAAGGGCGCGGACGTCACGACGCGAGTTAAGTCCGAGCTTCTAAAGCTCGGCCCTTAACTGGCCAACCCTACGTGTGTGTGGAGCGAAGTCCATGAGAACGGTTCACAAGTAGACGTAAGCTCGAGAGATATTAAACTGAGTGCAGAATTAAAAATAGAGTCTTTCCTACAAATTTGTAGATAGCAGGGAATATTGCATCATTTAAATTACTGAATTACTTCAAAATGATAATGTCCAAAATAAAATCCAAATCACAGTAAGTAATCTAAATTATTACATTCCGACGAGCTAAGCTACTCAATTACATATTCCAAAATAAATTTAAATAAACTAAGTAGCCCGCTTTCCCAAGCTCCTACGCTTGGCTTCCGTCGCGCCCTTTCGCTGCGTCATCAGCTAGGGTAGAAGTAGAGCGTTAGACAACGCGCCCAGTAGGACTCCGAGTAGGGCTAACACATGGATTAGTGATAACAAAGCATATAGATAATATTATAACGAAAAACCATAAAATGAATGCTATGCCATGGGTGTCAGTGTTATGAATCTCACCCATCATCCATACCATCCTGCTGTCATATCCCCCTTGACGGCAAAACCTCGTCAAGATATAAACAATCACAAATCATCCCCCCTTGACGGCAAAACCTCGTCAAGATATAAACAATCACAAATCATCCCCCCTTGACGGCAAAACCTCGTCCAGATATAAACAATCACAAATCATCCCCTTGGACGGCAAAACCTCGTCCAGATATAAACAATCACAAATCATCCCCCTGGACGGCAAAACCTCGTCCAGATATAAACAATCACAAATCATCCCCCTTGACGGCAAAACCTCGTCAAGATATAAACAATCACAAATCATCCCCCTTGACGGCAAAAACTCGTCCAGATATAAACAATCACAAATCATCCCCCTTGACAGCAAAACCTCGTCAAGATATAAACAATCACAAATCATCCCCCTGGACGGCAAAACCTCATCCAGATATAAACAATCACAAATCATCCCCCTTGACGGAAAAACCTCGTCAAGATATAAACAATTACAAATCCACCCCCTTGATGGAAAAACCGCGTCAAGATATGACCAATCACAAATTTTCCCCCTTGACGGCAATGCCTCGTCAAGATATAAACAGTCACACATCATCCCCCTTGATGGAAGAACCATCATCAAGGTATCATAATTATATACAACATCCCTGATAAATCAAACACATCAAAATATCCCCATGTCTGTTTATCGGTCCCCCCGACGGAGCATGGACTCCGGTTTCATTTCATCCTTCCCCTGTCATATTCCTCTTATGCCATGCATGAGATGTAGATGCCATATGTCATGTAATATATGTAAATTATAGTCATAAAACCCTTCTTAAAACAATCACATGATTACCAAATAAATCAAAGGGAAACCATCACATAATACTTAATCCAAAACCCATCTTAAAACATTCACATGATTTCCAAAATAAATTAAAGGAAAACATCACATAATACTTAATCCAAAACCCATCTTAAAACATTCACATGATTTCCAAAATAAATTAAAGGAAAACATCACATAATACTTAATCCATGGCTTACAAAAAGGTAGGAATCCTACCGAATACCGACTAGCGTCCTTTTCCAGTTTCCGTCAGATAATCCGGTCACCCATACGCGTACCTCTTGCGACGTCCGACACCTTATTACATATGAATAATCAGCCCATATTTTAAATCATATCCATGTCCCTAACATATGTCTTAGTGGGGTTCGGCCATACACCATGGCCGAACCCTACTAATTAGGTTTTGTAGGGTCCCATTTAATCTATCAAATATTTTAATCATATGAGTCTCAAAACCAGCCACCCTAGGCTTCATTTAACCATACATAAGGTCATTACTTAGAGTCCCTAAGTCCATGATCATTTTCCATGGGATTCTTGAATTTGGCCATTAATTACGGTTTTACCATTACCTCTCCCATGGTTAGACATTTACTTAACCATATACATTTCTTTGTCCATAATTGATCCATAGACTTGGATCCCTTAATGACTCCTTAGTCATGACACAACATCATAAAAAATCAGCCACTACCCCCATGTCGGGGTCCGCACTTTAAATCTGGCTATTACTCCCATTTCAAGGCCTATCATCACTCGTTCATAATCTACACTACACATTGGGAGAATGCAATTGTATTATAAATACAAGATTTTCATACAACATATTAGTCTTTGCAAGCTAGACCCTTCACACCCTCCTCATAGTGTCGTCATTTCACGAGTTTCATGTGACAAGTTAACCCATGCATTCCGGTCTCTTTCAAGCATATTGTTTATCTAACATCTCTCAAATGGGCACTTTGTTCATATGAGAACCTCTTATACCCTATCACAAAGCGTTCACATCATCACCCATTATATGTCATAACACAAATCTCTTCACTTGGGTCATGACAAATTGTCAAGCCACAAGTCATCACCAATATAAAAGCCATTTCTAAAAACCATTGTACCATCCCCTAAGTATACCCATATATCACATTATCAAACACTCCCCACCCTTTTTATCCACATTTATCTCACTCATAAACATATGCAACATCTAACCCACATCAAAAGTTTATGCATCTTATCATCATTTGACGCATGTAGTTCATCATTGTACATTTTTACATACTCTTTCCTCAATTAGTATGATCATAACTATTAGTCTTTCCTCATTTCATCACCTGATACACTCAACAACAAGAATTCAATTCATGTATATTCACATGCACTCACAATAAAAGTATGCTTGTGCAATTTAATATCATCATTCCTTAATCATATTTAAGTCCATTAACTTAGCCACATTCCCATTACAACTATCAACATTAGGTTCACTTTGGTTCATCAACACCACCAATATTCTCCATTTATTTTTCCATTATTTTACACCCACTAAATCCACCATTTCATCACCATAGGGTTCACTTTCATCCACCATTTTTGAGGCCATTGAAATCACCAATATTTCCCATGATTTTTCTTCATTTAAGTCCCTTTAAAAAAATCACTCACATTCATTCATTTAAAACCCTAAAATCATTAATCACCCTCCATGTATTCCATTCTTTAAAACCCTAAAAATCATACCTCACTTACCATGGCTTCCATTTTAAAACCCTTTAAAATTACCCACATGTAATCATTTAAAAACTTAAAACCCTAAATCATTCTCCATGCTTCCATTCTTATAAACCATAATAAATAAATCAATCATCTACCATGGGGTGTACTTGAGAGAGAGAGGGAGAGGATGGGATTGGAAAACTTACCTCAAGCTTTGGTCTTGAAGAGGTGGCCCAAAGTTTGCACTTTTATTCTCTTCTCTTCTAAGTTTCCTTCTTCTTTTTTTTTTTTTTTCCCCTCCCAAGCTTTTATTCTTCTTTCTCTTCTTAGTTTTCTTCCTCTCTTCCTTGGGTGTGTAAGGGACTGGTGGTGGAGAGCAAAAGAGGGAGAACGTGTAAATGAGAGTGCGAGAGATGGAGAGAGTAAGATAAAGATGGGATGAGATGAAAATATCTCATTTGGTGGCTTAAAATACACTCCACCCTTTAATTCCACCAAACAAGCATGAGATATTTTCTATGCTTTTGTTTTTTTTTTGCTTTATACTTTATGGTGGTGGTTGAGATAAACCACCACCAAGCCCAACGTCTCGGGTGTTGGAAATGAGGTGTTTTGGTATTCCAATTTTGACCTTTTGACCTA
The DNA here is from genome assembly GCA_013350335.1 of Chimonanthus salicifolius. Classification (NCBI taxonomy): domain Eukaryota; kingdom Viridiplantae; phylum Streptophyta; class Magnoliopsida; order Laurales; family Calycanthaceae; genus Chimonanthus; species Chimonanthus salicifolius. The sequence goes on from CM023534.1 coordinate 47,528,309, forward strand.
TCACTTGATTAGATTAATTAATTAGTTAATTGGATCATTACTTAGGTCAATTAATTCCCATTTAATTTAATTCCATTAAATTTCTTCCATGAAATCCACCCATGGTTGACCAAGTCAACCATGGTGGCCGGCCCCACCAATCCTTGGTCCACATGCCACCTCACTTGATGAGGTGGAGGTGGGTCCCAATTGGCCACATCACCTTGGTCTAATTCAAATTAACTTAGGTGATTTAAACCCATTCAATTCATTCCCACTTATTGGATCACCATTGGGCCCATGGCCCAATTACATTCACTTTCTACCCATTTACCTTAGAGCTTACATCACCTTAATCCATTGGGTCCCAAATGGGTATTGGGCCCAATTTGACCATCCTTGGCCCAATTGACCATTTAAATGAATTAAATCCAATTTATGGTTCATTGGGCCATACTTGGACCTTTAGTCCAACTTTTTAGTCCATTTACCATTTATTCCATCAAATTTCTCAATTTCCATCATTAAAATAAATAATATCCACCTATATATTGATTTACAAATTCCGGGCCATTACAGAACCCCATGGAGAAAGATTAAGAGTTGGATTAATGGGTTAAATGTAGAGAAAGAACCATAGGGATTCGGCCATAGTGCATGCATCTTATCATCCCTTTAAAATAAATATTATCCACCTATATATTGATTTTATTTAGTTATTGGGTTTTAAAGATTGAAAACCATGGAGAGTGTTGATTTATTAATTGGGTTTATGTTCCTAGATCTTAAATCATAGAAACCTTTGCTGATTGTATGTTATAGATTCAAGAAAATCAATGAAAGAATATGGAATATGGGTCAGCCATGGCATGGCCGAACCATGGCTGTTTTATGGCTAATTGAGTGGATCTAAAATAATAAAAAGGAGGGGTGAGGTTCAGCCATAGTGCATGGCCGAACCCCACCAAACATTTAATGGATAATAATCGATTAATGTTATGAGTAAATGTTTTATTGAATCTAAGCTAATGACTAAGATCATGAACCATAGGGTTCGGCCATGGTGCTTGGCCGAACCCCATGGGTTAAGTTTGGAATGTTAGATGGAAATGGTTGCTAAATTTGGAGAGTAATCCAAATATGGAAAGGTTCCAAATATGGTTAGTATTGTTAAAACTAGAAAACATCTAAGTATGGTAAGGATTGCTAAATTTGGAAAGCAATCTAAAAATGGAAGGAAGGTGGTTATTTTTGGAAACAATCTATTTTTAGAAAGTGTTTCTAATTATGGAAAGGAGGATTGAATATTAAGAAAGCTTCTACTCTTGGAAGTTGTTATTAAAATTAGAAAATATCTACTTATTGACCATGAAGATTATTTATGGAAACTATCCAAGAATGGAAAGTGGGGTTTGATTATAGGAACTTGGATTAAATAAATGGATTGGATGCCATGAGTGAGGTTCGGCCATGGTGTATGGCCGAACCCCACTAAGGTTTAGTTTTTGAAAACATATTTAATTATAGAATTAAATATATGATTTAGGCTCATGTATAATTGAATCAAAGGAGATAGATGATATGAATTTAATGTCATAGTTGGAAATTATACACCATAGGGTTCGGCCATGGTGTATGGCCGAACCCCATGGTCCAAATTAAGGGATTAATGGCATCTTTAATTCATGGTTTAAGGGCTGATTTATGAATTAGATTATGAACCTATGTCATGAGTTAGGTTATTTGTAGTTTTAAAATAAAATAAAGGATACAATGTATGTTAGGAATTGATGGAGAAAGGAATGGCAAAAATGTAATTAAACACCAAAGTGGAGAACCATGGGTTCCGCCATGATGTATGGCCGAACCCCATGAGTTGTGTTTGATGGACTTATTTGGTTAGGGAAATTTATAAGGTCTAATTATAGAAGATTTAAAGGAAAGAGGAAACTAATGGCATTTTTGTAAATATGAGAGAATATTGGACATTGGGTTCAGCCATGGTGTATGGCCGAACCCCATGAATTATTTTATGGGATTATGTGCTTTGGAAGTATGAATGATTATTTGAGATCTAAGCAAGAAAGAAGTCTATGGTTAGGCTCAATGGCATTATTGTAATTATGGACAAAAATGGTAGACCATGGGTTTCGGCCATGGTGTATGGCCGAACCCCATGGGGTTTTGCTTATAGACTTAGAACCTTGTAATTAAGTGAGACTTGGTGTTGATTTATCATTATATTATAAGGTAACGGGATCTCGTAAGCGGTGCGCGATCGGTGATCGAATCTTGGACGGGAATGCAAGGACTTGTGAACGGTTTTCGGTAGGATTCCACCTCTTTGAAACCATGGTCTATGTACACCTGTTTTATCTTATGTTTTGATGAAATTATGTTTCAAAGGATATGCTTTCTACGAATTTTAATAATGCTATGTTTATTTGTATAAAATAGCAGGTGTTGATTACGTTTCAAAGGTGATTTTAATAATGCTATGTTTATTTGTATAAAATAGCATGTGTTGATTATGTTTCAAAGGTGATTTATAATGCTATGTTTATTTGTATAAAATAGCAGGTGTTGATTATGTTTCAAAGGTGATTTTAATAATGCTATGTTTATGTTATAAAATAGCATGTGTTTCATTGGCATCTCATGCATGGCATGGGGTGAAGGATTTGGTAATCGGAGGGTCCACACTCCGTCGGGAGTGTCCGAACAACCTATGTGGTATACCTTGATGTGCATTATCCATCAAGAGGGAACCGGAGGGTCCACACTCCGTCGGGGCGTCCGAACAACCTATGTGGTATACCTTGATGTGCATTATCCATCAAGAGGGAACCGGAGGGTCCACACTCCGTCGGGGTGTCCGAACAACCTATGTGGTATACCTTAATGTGCATTATCCATCAAGATGGAACCGAAGGGTCCACACTCCGTCAGGAGCGTCCGAACAACCTATGTGGTATACTTGATGTGCATTATCCATCAAGAAGGAACGGGAGGATCCACACTCCGTCGGGGCATCCGAAAGACCTATGTGGAGGGACTTATATGTACTTGTGATGGGTGGGACTCATTGCATTTGACATCATGACATGGCATGGATTACATGGATTTATGGCATGGTTTATATGATTTCATGACAAGGTTTGTATGGCCTTTCTGGCACTATGATAATATTATATGTTTTGTACTAACCATGTGTTAACCCTAACTGGAATTCCTACTGGGCATGTTGTATTAACGCCCTACTTCTACCCTTTAGTGGATGATGTAGGAAACGAGGAAAAACGCTGAACATGGAAAAGGACAAGCATAGGAGCTTGGAACGCTTTTAATCTTATATGTTGTTTAAGATACTCAAGGATTTTGTATTTAGAGTATCCAGTTTTCGGAATGTAATAACTTAGATGAATTGCTATGGTTGGATATTTTTTTGGATAATGATTAATGTGATTTATTTGACTATGTACTTTGCTATCAATGGAATGAAGCTTGGTTCTATTATTTTCCACATGTTCTGATTTATTCCGCATGTGTATCGTGTTGCTATGTGTGAATTGTTTTTCTTGGACTTGGTCCATGCACACATAGGGTTGGCCAGTTAAGGGTCGGACTTTGGAAGTTTGGAACTAAGCTCGCGTCGTGACGTCCCGCGCTCTATCACTCTACTCTGTTATAAAAAAAAATATACTCTGAATTTACGAGAAGAAGCGAGTGAAAAAGGGCAGGGGCGTTACACTTTACCAATGCAAGCATCAAGCAAATATCCAGAACAATTATCAAACAAGTCTAAATTAATGCATGAATCTAGCATCCTAATATGTATGAGCAAAGTAAATATGTAATATTTTTGTTTTTTTTTTGTGCAAAATAAATGTAAGCACCCTAATAATATCTATATGAATGCATGAAAAGTCAAAATTAAAAGAAAGTGATTAGGCATTTACCTTAGCCTATGCAACGTATTTTCCAAAAAAAAAAAATAGAGCGCGCCAATTTAAAATTCTCTGCAAAATAAAACATACATAATCGAGGTGAAGATTCTGAATCACTGAAAAATGCATGACCTAACTAAATGCAAATTTTTCTAAACTACAACTAATGAAGGAGATATAATATTTACAATCCTAAACAAGAATTTTAAAGACAAGACCAGTGAAATTTTAAAGTTGAGTTTCACCAAATCAACCTATAATTCCATAGTATCCAAATTTGATTTTTGAAACTTTCATAAGTTAGATAGGATTTCTAATTCTAGAAAACTTCTAAGTTTGGAAATTTTTCTAAAATTTGACGGTTACCAAAAATAGCTCAACTACAAATAATAGATTTTTCTAAAAATAGAAACTTTCCAAAAATAAATTAAAACACGAGTGCATGAATAATGAGATTTTCAAAAATTTCTTATTTAAGGAAACTTTCTAAAATTAGACCTTTGAAAAAAAAAAAGTTTCCAAGTTTAAAGAGTTGCCAAAAATATAACATTCCAAAAATAACAATCTTTCCTAAAATCACAAACTTTTAATGACGCACAATTTAATTTTGATTTCCCCAGCAATGGTGCCAAAAACTTGTTGATGTGCAAATATTTACATTTATAATCTCACAAGTGCACAAACCATGTATAGAGTAGTATGAGTACGAAGTCGAACCCAAAGGAAATCCACAAAATATATGTTTAAATTAAATTCCGTACCTTTTAAAATATGTAATCATAAGAAATCTAATCCATTGAGTCACAATTTTAACTTAGAAAGCCAGAGTTAACACCATCATTATCTAACTTATGAACTTAACAAGTCGAGAATTAAATTCATCTTCTTTTTTTATTAAATTGGTGAAACAAAAATATATAGTCTCATCTTAATTTAAATTCACATGTTTTAAGATCAAAATATCATATCCCCAACCTTAGTTATTTGAATCTTGAGAGGGAGAGAATTTAAATACAAAGAATGAAATAATAAAATACATAAACATATAAGAATAAAAACATGAAAATAAATTGAATATTAAAAATATAACACACAAACAAAGGAACTAACATAATAAAAGACTGAAATTGAAATTGCAAGTAAATGACAAAATTTAAAAGTGCAGAATTTAAAAGGTGGTTCTTGGAATAGACCGCTCATCGCCCAAAATGGGTAAACAAATACAAAACCTAGATTTGAAATTCGCATAAAGATCTGAAATGTAATTCGTACTCACTAATAAAGACAAGATTCACAATTTTTAATTTAATTAATTAAACCTTAGTAATCAAGATTCAACATTTACAATCAAGATTCTGACTATTGCATCCTGTTTAATTAAAGAAACAAAAGTTGCAAACTTGAAATTAACAGCAAAATAATCACAAAAGAATTTTAGAACTTGGATGTTTCAGAGTTCTAAATGGATGCTTTGTATTTATTTAATGGAAGAATTCAGTACATGCACTTATAAATTAAACACAAGAAAGACAATATAAAAATAAAAAACTACAACTCTCACTTGCAAATTCGAATGGTACTTCTGTCTTCTTGTCTTTTATCCCCAGCCTTGGTCATCTCAAACTCCAGGTCAAATTCGAATTCTATGGTGTGCTTAGTGCTCTATCTATAGGCTCAGGGTTGGAATGGACAGCTGAGATTTAATCTTTCTTTAAGTTATGAATGAAAGACTTGGATTAAGTCTTATTGGAAATGGGTGATGGCTATTAAAAGTTGGAAAACTAGGGTTTATACAAGGCTCACACGAATTTGGATTGCTTGGGCAAGAGGTTGGCTTGGTAGGCTAAGCAATGGAGGAGAGAAAATAGGGATTCGTTTTAGGAATGTGAAATTTGAATTTGGCTATGTAGGATTAGGGTTTGTACATTAGATGATGAATGAATGGATGAGATTAAGAGTTTGAATGAATGGATGGTTAGATGATAGGAAGGTGATGTGGCTTAGTTGACTTAGTGTGAAATTCGAATGAAGTGTTTGTGGATTGTGAAAATTGTGTGAGGTGTTGGTGATGTGGATGGTGAGGTGTGTTGGGATCTTAGAAGTGTATCTAGATGGGTTTTGGTCTAAGTGCATGGAGAGGTTTTAGGTTGCAAAAATCTTGTGGAGTGTGTGTTGGATGGATAGAGTGGTGACAAGGCATGGGCGATGGAGGCTAGCTTGAGCTTCAAGTTGTTCTAACTTAGGGTTTGGTGAATGGATGGCTAAGATTGGTTTGGGTTAAATCTAATGGTTCTAGGTTTAATTGGTAAAAATAAATTATAAAAATGGTAAGGTATCTAATGGAGGGTTTGGATTCAAAGGTAGAGAGAGATAGATGATAAGATGAATGGCCTAGATCTAGCGCAAATTATGTATGTGATGGATGAATGTGGAGGCTTTAGGGTTTTCCTAAGTTTATGAATGAAATGCATGGTTGTGATGAAATGTCCTAAGGTCAAATGGCGTAACTAACTAATTGGATGGATGATGGATGAAATTGCTTGTCGATGCGGGTCTTGGGCTCCAATTGATTTATTATGTTCAATTACGGTTAATTGGGCTTCATGGAGCTAATTGAATGAATTTGGGTCAAGTCTAGTAATATTTGGGCTTGGGCTTACAAGCTTAACTGGGTCATTCGAGCCTATTAGGTAATTGGACTGAGGTTAACAAAGTATTCTGGTTTATTAGACGTCGTTCACTAATGAATACCTTAGGCAATTTGGGTCATGAAAGCCAAGTCAATTAGTCATGATGCCTCCATCATTGTCCCACTCTCGAAAAAAACTCGTCCTCGAGTTTAAGCATAGATGTACAACACGAACATCTTCTCTTGTGACGTGGAATTGAGGCCCACCACCAAGGATCCCCCAAGGTAATGGCAAGTGGAAGGAGTCCACCTACGACATGGGCAATAAGCATCTGTATCATTCTCTAATGACAAGAGCTGGAGGTGATGCGACTGTAATCTGCTGAAAGAACCAAGGACGTGAATCATATCCAACTGAGATACTGCAAGGCATGGATGATGGATGCTATCATAGGTGGGGTCATGTGTTTGAAATCCATAGAACTAAGTACGTTGCTCCTACGAATATTATCTCATTGTTGCTCTAATGTCTGCATGTGTTCAAGATATCGCAAGTTCATAACAAACTGCGTGGAGAAACCTGCACTGTAGACGGATCCACCTAAGTACCATCTCTTCATCAAGACTACGTATGGATGGTGCAAATGCTCCACCATACTCTCCCTCTCCTAGAGATAATTGCTGCCACAGCTTGTCATCACCATGCACTAGGTTCACCTTTAGTTGACTCGGAGGTAGTCTCAAACGATGTGTCCTAGAAATTGCATGTGAGAGTTGCGTAGACAATCTGACGGCGATCCTGGGGTGACCCTAAAAATTGAGGACTTAGGGCTCATAGACTGCCTTACACTTGATGGGTTGCTTGCTTTGGAGATACCCCTTATAATGAAATACCCAATTACAAAGAAATACGCCAATACATTAAAATGCAAATACCAATCCAAACCCAATCAAAACAATACCAAATACCCCTAGAAGACATTAGCAAGATGATCCTCATTTGGTATTGTCCTCTTTTGGTGTGGTGAAGACGCTGCTCATGATCTGGATGGTGAAACATTCGACCGTCTAATTCAGAATGTGATACATGGTGTGAACCATGTAACCTCCTTACGGAAGGTGTTGGTCGATGCTCATGGAGTAGCTATGGCGTCAAATTTGTAAGAAATACAGTTACTCGATGCTTCAATAGTTCAAAAAACACTTTGCTGTATAAAATTTCTGCATTCCCGTCACTAAAAAAAAATCATAACTGGAGTTTATGATATGATATGCGCACGAATTTTTTCTGCAGGAAGCCAACTGATATATAAGACTTCTGCAAAAATTTCTGAACGAAAGAAGTTCGATTGATACACCAAAATTTTTCTGCAAGCAACCTAAATAATAGAGATAAAGAATCATGTTTCTAGTAACTCCGTTTCTGCATGCTATGACGAAAAAAATCGTAACTCAAAGCTACAAAAATCTTCGAGAGAGATATTTATATTTTTGAGAATTAGAGAAAGAGATCTAACTACCCTCCAAATATGAGATCAAAAAAATCTGAATTGATCACCCAAAATTATGCAGCAACAAAGAACAAATAAACTCATGCAGTCTGATATGCAATTTTCATAGCAGCATCTTGCAGCAGTGATAAGTCGATGTAGAAAAATCAGAAAGTGCAAAATAATATATCACGATGATCCTGATGAAAAGATCTACCCACTTTGAGAAATTTAGAACTTGATTTGGTTGGTCAAAATTTGTCTGCATGCTGAAAGAAAAACCTAGTTTACTAAAAAAAACAATTTGCAACAGTCCTAGTGAAACGGCGATATCTCAGGCTAGAAAGTTTTGTTCGTGACGAACCAAATATTTCTGTAATCCTCACAGAGAGATTTATCTGCTAGATTTTTTTGATACTTTTTCTCTTAATCGTCTATTCCCTGGAAATTTTGCAAAATAACAAAATTCGTAGGGTTGTGCTAAAATTCCAGTTTTGAACACTGACTCATAGAAGTATTGTCCGGGTTAAATTCACAACCAAAAAGTCATTTGAAGCACAAGTACAACAAGATTTTAATCAAGAATATGTGAAAAAAGAATTCCACAAACGACGTCGATTTTCCAAGAATCTTGCTCTGATTGCAACAAGAGGCAATCTAAAGCTCTGATGAACAACTAATGGAATCAAAGCTATTTGTGAGCAAGAACAGAATTCCCAAGAGCTCAGGCTCTGATATCCAACTAATGCAGGCCTAGGGTCGAATTGTGCCAATTCTCCAGTATGCATGTAGTTTTCAGAGTATGGTCTCTGAAAGACCAAACACAACCAATTATAGTTCGTAAAATGGTTATGCCTTGGTAAGGAATTTCTCAAACAAGACCCCCATCGATTGTACAAGTTTCACAGGAATTCGAATTAGTCTAAAGATTTCATTAGATTAGACCTCTTTCAATTGAATATGATATATAATAGTAAAATCAAAATCAAAATAGAATTTGATGAATTCGAATGAAGCATGCACCTAATCTATAAAAACTAAGAAACTACTTGAATTCCAAATAAACATTGGTACTTACTGGCAAGAAATAATTGGTCCCAGTCCAAGGACCTAGCTTTCGCCAAAGGGCGAAGCCCAACATGAATCCACACAACAACTTCAAAAGACTTTCTCAAAATAATCTTATTCAATTGTATAGAATTCTAATGGGGTAAAAGCCTAATTATAATTAAAAAAAAATTGTAAAAAGACCAATTGGCCATGTCTCTCTAAAAAACTCTTAAAATAAGCAACTTGCTTATGATTCAAGAGGATCATCAAGCACTCTAAAAAGGAGGAGCCATGATCCAGGAGGATCTCTAGCTAACAATGACTGTGTAAAAAGATAGAGAAAACAAGTCTCTAAAAGTGTCAATCGATTGACACATCGGCTGAGACAAAGAAAACAACTCTCTAAAAGTATCAGTCAACAATCAGACGACTATCAATCTACCAATTAATCGACTATCAGTCGACTGAAGTGTAAATTGCAAAGCAGTTCTGAGCAGTTTCGTTCATGGATTTCGTGTATTGGGCAGTTTCTAGCAGTTGTAACCACCAGAGAAAGAGAGTGGGTACATGTAATTGGTTACAAAGAAGTTGCGGAAGGGGGGAGAAAAGAATCGAAAGAGATACAGAGAAATTAGAGAAAAAAAAAACTCAGAGTAGGGAGGATACTCTCTCCCTATCTCACTCTCATCCAAGGCATGTTGCTTGGATTTTTTCTGACATTCCACTCTTCCACAAAAAGATAGAGAGAAGAGGAGAAAAGGGAGAAAAGATTCAAAAGAGATCACATGGAGTGGGGGTACCCATTTGAGACACCACCCCTTTTCTCTACCTTCTCCTGTACAACATACAAGTCCTCTCCACTGGCTGCAAATGACTAAATGGTGTCGGCAAGAAACATAAACAAGAGGTTCTAATGAAAATAAGGACACGATGCTTCTGCAAGGTAAATCTAGACCGTCAGAAGGAATTGAGAAAGAAGGTGGGGCTCATCTGGTTCGCTCTCAATGGGTTTCAAAACCTAGCTATTGGGATATGTCCAGTAGGATGCCAAATCAATGTATCTGTAATTCTTTCTCCAAAAATCATAGTGGAAAGCTTTTGCCTATATTGGCACGTGGACAGTTTCCCTAATTCATAGGGATTTACCACTGTTAAAAAAAAAAAATACTGTCTTAGTCTCCTTTCTATCTCATGTTGTGTTGCCGGAGAAGATCCTAACTTGAGTCTCACTCTCACTCATTTATTCAGAGAGTAGGGGTATCAAGATTTTTTTCTTAGTTCGATGGTGAATTTCGAGTCCCACTCATCCCCCACAAAAGAAAAAAAAATTAAGTAAGGGCATCGAGGTTATTTCGGATCAACTTAAGATAGAACGTAGTCTAATTTAGACTATTTTATCTCAACCCTAGAAAATGCCACATGGCTTATTGAATGAACAAGATAAAATCCTAAAAAACAAAACAAATAAAGTAAGGAGGCCAATTGCACCTACTCTTTCCACCTCCTTTCTCCACCTACTCTTTCTACCTAATTTTTCCACGTACTCATTCCACCTCCTTTCTCCACCTACTCATCCCACCTCTCTCCTTTCCAAGCATGTGGACTACAATCATGGAAAGGTTTTAGGTAGGTTTAGGGTAGCAAAACAAGCTAATTGGGGCTGAATTTAGGTGAATTTGACCCATAAGACCCATCTGTAATTATCTTAGGGCAATTTTGGCTCAATGGGTTGGTTTTTGGGCTTGTGGATTTCGGGTCTTGGGTTACAAGCTTAACTGGCTCATTCGGGCCTATTATGTAATTGGAGTTCAGGGTAACAAAGTGTCTAGGTTTACTAGACGGAGTGCACTAATGAATACCTTATGCAATTTGGGTCATGAAATCCAAGTCAATTTTATCAATGGTCCATTAGGCCTGATGCCTCCATCAGTTTCACGTACAGTTCTCCTCCGCAAGGTTCTCTTGTTCTGTGTTCCTACACAAGAGTTCTCCCGTATTGTGCACATACACAAAAGATATCTTGTATCGTGCTCCGCCACAAGAGTTCTTTCGTACTTTGCTTATATACAAGGGTTCTCCCTTGCCATGCTCTGTAACAAGGGTTCTCCCATGCCGTACCATTCTCATGCATGCTCATGCATGAGGTTATGCAACTATGTTGAACCATGCATCCCATCACTGTCATATTAGCATAGTTATTCACGAATAATGCATAAACTCACATCAAATTAAATCATGCATCTCATCTAGACAAATTCAATTACATATTGACTTTGTATCGAATTGAATAATGCATCTCATCAAATCATATATAATTAACAGAGTTATTTTGCAAATAAAACATAAACCTTACACCCGGTTAATAAACAGACAAATCATTAGTCTAACTGTGCAACTACATATAAAACACTATAAATATCACAAATAAATTAACACATCTCCATATGGTTAATAAGTAAACAAATCAATAGTTTAGCAGTGCTATTACACATAAAGCTCTATTAATATCACAAATAAATAGCCTCCAACGCTATTAAGCTTATAAAGCTTTAATAACCAATCATATTACAGTCTCATAATCCCAAAAAGCTGTAAATTTACAATATTGCAGTCTAACCACATCCTGTAACGTCCCTCCCTTTTCTCCATTGATTAAATCAGAGTATTTTTTTGTAAACGAAAAGGGAAGGATACGTCACTGATGCGAGCCGAGTTCAAGTCCGAAGACCCAACCCTCGACTAGCCCAAATCTAGCACACAAGTGGACCAATCCACCAAATATTTATGCGTGTGCTAGCATAACACTTGTGAAATAAATGTGCAAAAATAAATTCTTGCAGAATTATAATACCAACTTTCAATAGCAAGGATGGAAATAAATTAAACATATAAGTCGAAGATCAAAACCATATCCAAAATAAGAGTTATCTAAATTATTACACTATTGGATCCTATGAAATTACATAGTTCTATCAAAATATCAAAATAAGAACTATGAGATCTTCAAGCATCTCCGGATCCATCTCTTCGTCAAATATGGCTACCACTAGGTCCAACTTCTTCTCCTTTACCCTGATCTGTGTTAACATGTAGAGGAAAAATGTACGGGCTTAGTCAACTTGCCCAGTAGGAAGTTCTGATCATAAAATGCACTAAGTGTAAAATCTCATAATATCATGTAATGATGATAACAATGAAGAAAATCCCAAAGTATGATCAACATATATTTCTCAAATATAAGATAGAAGATGTACCAAAATCTGATAACTTCATAAATCATAAAATAATATGCCATGGGTGCCATGCATCAATGATATGTCCACCCATTCCCATGCATCAAATCATCACAAATCACTTCAGATAATAATTTTCAATATTGGCCACTTATGTCCATAGCATTTGAGGCGGCACCTACCAGGGTGCTGTTATCCACCCACAAATTAATCGAGATTATCGATGAAGCGTGGGCTCCTCTCTTTGCGCAGGGTTTCGGGACCTATCCAGGAGCTCTTTGGCCCAATTATGCTGTATTATTCATATAAAGGGACGGGGCCAAAGTCTAATATTTTATAACATTTTAAATGAGTCCAAGCGAGGTCCGGACATTTCCTTCTTGTGTAATGACCCGACTCGATATTTCGGGGTTTTAGGTAGTTTTGTGGATCTTCGAGTTGTACTTGACGCTTTGGTAGCATTGAGGGTAGGTGTGGGCTCCGTGGTGGGCCCCAGTGTGCTTGGTTTCGAGTTCGAGAACTTGAATGGGTTTTTTTCAGAAATTTTTGTAATTACAGTGTACTATGTCATGAAACATATTTAAAATCACACATTTTCTCGCTTGACGCTTGACATTCGAGATTTTTTCGGGTTCTCGACTTTAATGTGTTTTTTCTCTCTCCTTGAAAAGAAATCCAAAAAAAAAAAAAAAGATTTAAAATACTTGAATCCTTATCCCTTCTCTAAAACCCTAGACAACCCAACCCTCTCAAATCCCTAAACCCTAGCCTCTTCTTAAGATCCCCTCCCCACGTCACTGTAGCATTCCAGCTACAGTGACCTGCCGCACCTCCCTCTCTTGGTCATCTTCACCATCTTCTCTCTCCCTCTCTGCACTTCTTCTTCTTCTCCGCCTTCTCTCCTTGGCCGATTCGTGCAACTGTTGGTTGTTGCCCCAAGCCACCTTCTCATGCTCTTCCGTTGCCGCTCCGCCTTCCACTCTGCCGTCCAGATCTTGCGATCAGCCCTCGGCGGCAAAGCCCTCCTTTCCTTCCTTGTCACTGTCGTCGTCTCCGTCCCTCAGGTCGAAAACCCATCTCAGGTTTGCACCCCCTTTCATTTTCCCATCTTCCCCTTTTTTTCCCTCTCGGGTTTTCCTTGTTTTTCTTCCTTGATTTTCCGTGTTTTTTCCCATTTTCTTGGTTTTCTTTTTCCTAATTTTTTTTTTCTCTCTTTCCCCTTTTTGACTCAGTTGAGTGACTGAGTCAACTCAGGCCACCCTCTGAGCCAATTCGGTTGGGCACTGGGTTGATCCAGCCCAAAAACCCGATTGCAGTTGGCCCAGTCCAGGCCCAGACTCGATCTCGGCCCAACCAGGCCCAGACCTAGTTTTGGCCCAAAGTCTTGGGCCCAATCCTAGATCTGACACTTCCAAACCTGGCCCAGACCCAGTTTTGGCCCAAAGTCTTGGGCCCAATCCTAGATCTGACTCAGCCAACCTGGCCCAGTCCATTTCTAGCAAACCCGACCCGTTTTTCGACCCGGCCCATTTTTTGGCCCGTTTTTCGGCCCTGTCCATTTTGGGCCCAACCCAGTTTTAGGCCCGTTTCAGTCAAACCTCATTTTAGCCCGTTTTACCTTGATTACTTATTCTTTCTTCCTCATTTTATCAGATTGAGCTCCCTCCAAGCCGCTAGATTCATTTACTCGCTTCAGTTTTCGACTCCACACACAGGTGAGGGAACTTATCACTGTTAGCATGCATTTGCATCTATTTAAACCTCAACCTTGGACATGAAGTGACTCGAGTGGGCACCCTTCGTTTATTAAGCCACTCGGTAAGGGAACTATTGAATGAATCTGTGGCGAGGGATCTATTCGAGTGCACTCATGTCAGCTATATGCTATTAAATGGAAAGTTTTGATCAGACAAATGAATATTGAACATGATGCTTGAAAGTTATTAATAACATGTGTATTTAGCTATAACATGTGAATGATTTTATGATGAGAATATAACATGCGTTCGATGTCGAACATGATGTTAGAGACTTAATGATAACATGTTGTTCATTTAATTATAACATGTGAATGCATTTATGCTAAAAGGGAGATATGTGTCTGGATTTTTGGATGTGATGCTTGAGCCCGGTTGACAACATGATGCGTGCTATTTGTAATATGTGAATGAGATCATGATGAGCATGTGGATTTGTGTTTTGAGATTTTGTTATATACTTATGTTGTCATATATAATCGTAATATCATGCGTATCCATGGGGGGTAACCCACAACGGACAATGCGCCATTGGGTGTTGAGATGGAGGAACTGTTGACATGTGCATATGTTTATGATGATGTGAGGAGTTTGGTTGCTGGGAGGACTTCCCCGTTACGCCTCGGCGGTCGAGACTCCCATAGGAGATGCGGGTTTTCCCGTTGCGTTCCGGCTGGTTGAGGTGCCTACCCTTGAGATTGGCTTCCCCGTTATGCTCCGTCGGTCGAGACCCCCATAGGGAGATGCGGGTTTCCCCAGTTGCATTTCGGCAGTCGAGGTGGTTATGTATCATACGGTCTCCCATTTATTTCAGTAGGGAGATCGGGGTTGTTGGAGGACAGCTGTTAGCTATCGAGATTATGCCTCTGATTGGTCGGTGGGACCATTGGTTGATTGTGTAGTTGAGTACTCTCGTACGTAGACATTCATTCTATTATGATGTCCATTATTTTTCGATATGTGATATATATATATATATATATATATATATATATATATATATATATATACTATATATATATATATATATATATATATATCGTTGAGGTATGATATGGTTATTCCCTTTATTGGTCTAGTTAGTTCACCTCTTGCTCTCCAGGAGTTTGTTGGAGGACCCGATGTGGGCCACCGAGATGATGTCGTGGACTAGTCAGTGGATTATTGGTTGGAGGTGCAGTTGGATCTCATACATATGAACACCCCTTTTTTTACGATATTTTTGCATTCATGCATATGATAACTACTTATATTGTTGACATGTGATATGCATTATCTCTTTATTGGGTTGGTTAGCTCACCCCTTACCTTTCAGGTATCCGATTACAAAGGGACGGGGCAGGGTCCCTTGAGTAGGCGCCCGTAGAGGAGCAGTGGTTAGACATTTTATTTTTACGCTGTTCTTAGTTGAGAGACCTTGTTTCATAGTGACCCTTCTTTGGATGTTGTTTGATTTCGGATGATGTATAACTGTGTTCGAATAGTCTATGATTGGTTCATGTTATGTTGGTATGTTGAACCTTCCAGCCAGTTTTTGAGCGGGAGGTAGTTGCCCCTAAATATATATATATATATATATATATATATATATATATATATATATATATATATATACACCGTTACCTATTCCTTTGTGATGTTTTGAGATATTTCGGAGATAACGTGCCTGTAACGGGACGGGACGTTACAGTTGGTATCAGAGCACAGTTCAACTCTCAAACTGTGCATGGGACAGAGTTGGATGTGATGATAACTAGAGATTACGATTCACCCCCGTGTGATAGGGTAGATTGAACCGGGTTATAGGGTGTTACGTAGGCACCCTAGGTTTGGGTGGTGTACTTGGTGCGTTATCTTTCAGTTAGCATACTTGAGACGTGACTTGTAGTGAATTCTCGCTCTGTAAGACTCTTTAGTATTTGATTCGTGGGTCAGTCAATGGTGAGATAGATCACTCGTTTGGGTGGGTGGAGCACCGTGGCTTGGTCACAGGAGTTGTGGGATACATATCTCTAGGTTTGGAGTCACGTTGATCTTCCTCCCTAGAGTAATTAGAGGCGTTCCTCGGTGGGACCTACACTAGGAAGCTCATGTTTAGAGTGGGAGGCCATTGTATGTGAGCCTCGCTTGTGACTATATAGTATGAAGATAGACTCATTGGAAATTTTTGGGTGTCTATCGCGTAAGTCCGGTCGGCCAACTCTATAGATGGCTGATGGAATTCCATGATGGGTAGATGGGCTTGGTATGTTTGAACTATTAGATAGACCCATTTGGTGCTTTGGATTGCGGGGAGTGCCTGAGGGCGGAGCCAGTGATTGTATGTTTGGTTCTAGGACTCCTGCAAGTCCAGTGTTATAGTTAAAGGTGCTTATGGCTTTGCTATGGGCTTGTTTAGGTCAGACTAGTAGGGTTGATTGTTGAGACTCAGGTGGGACCGGCGTATGGTCCAATTCCAATTATGAGTGAGTTGGAAGCTTGGCGCCTGAAACATGGCAAGTGAGTGTTTCTTAGTTCTTGACCGGCGTATTGAATGTTTCCTAGTGTCTCTCCTCTTTTTCTTTCCTGAGTTTTGTTAGTCGTAGACCAGATCTATGGATCGTGTGTTTTGACCTTTGGAGTTAGCATTGGAGGTTAGTTTACAAGTTGTGCAGATGTCGGAGTTCGACATCATATAGGGACGGATTGGTTGTTTTCCCATCAGGTTACCTTGGATTGTTACCGTAAGCGAGTGACAAGTCAGTTCCTCGTGGGGATGCCTTCATCAAGCAGTTTACAGCTCATAGTCTGGATGTGGAGGAGTTGTGCAATTTGGTGACTAGTTTGGGTTGGAGAAGAGTTCGGGGTTAGTGGATGTTGAGTGCCCCATGTGGTCTGAGGGTTTCTATATGTCCTTCCGGAGAAGCTCCTTGGATTGTCGTCACATCGTGAGGTGGGTTTTGTTGTGGATATGCTCCCTCGATGTGGCGCCTGTTTCGATTACTCATTATCAGGTGGTACCAGTAGGAGTATTAGAGCCGAAGAGTTAGTTCGGGGAGTTGGAATCTCTTGGCTACGATTGACCCAGTGCCCTCCTTGGAGCGTACCGGCCTTGTTGACCAAGAAGGAGATGGCTTTATGAGTCTATAGCTTTGAATTACCGACAGGGGTTTTGGAGTTGGAGAAACAACTCAGGGAGTTAGAAATCCTTAACTTCATTCGGCCTAGCACTTCATCTCGGGGTGCACTGGCGTTGTTTGCTAAGAAGAAAGATGGCTCCATGAGACTATGCTTTGACTATCGGCAGTTGAGCGGAGTTTCAATGAAGACTAAGTATCCATTGCCAAGGATTAATGAACTGTTTGACCAATTGAGAGGATCTAAGTGCTTTTCCAAAATAGATCTTTTTTCAGGTTACCATCAATGAGGGTGCGGGGATGTGATATTGAGAAGACTACCTTCGTACTCAGTTTTGGACACTTGAATTTGAGGTAATGCCGTTGGGGGTAACCAATGCCCCGACGACATTCATGGACCTGGACCTGTTGTAGTGGTGTTCATCGACGATATCTTGATATGTTCAGCATCAGAGGAGGATCATGAGCAACATCTGAGAACCATACTTCATGTCTTGGGGGATCACAAACTTTGTGTGAAGTATAACAAGTGTGAATTTTGGTTACCAGAGGTTCAGTTTCTTGAGCACGTGATGTCAGCTGGTGGTGTGGCCGTGGATCCAGCTAAGGTTGAACTATTCTGAGTTGGAAGCAACCACAAAGTGTGCTTGAAATTCACAGCTTTTGGGTGTTGCGGGGTACTACCGGAGGTTTGTCCAGGTTTTTCCACGATCGTCATACACATGACAAGTTTGACCAACAAAAATGCGTTATTTGTTTGGGACGAAGCTTGTGAGACAGTCTTCTGGAGGTTGAAGGAGAGTCTAACTTTCGCTTCATTGTGGATTATGCCAAGAAGAGGCCACGACTATGCGGTTTCCTACGATGCTTCAGGTAATAGCTTGAGCTGTGTTCTGATGTAGGATTGAGAGGGATAATTTATGGTTCGAGACAGTTTAAGCCCTAAAGAGCCAGAATATCCTAATTATGACTTGGAGTTAGTGACTGTGGTATTTCACTCAAGAAGGAGCTGAACATGAGGCAGAGACGGTGGATGGTGTACCTTGGTGACTATGACTTTGTGTTGTCTTACCACTCCGGTAAGACGAACGTAGTTATAGACACCTTGAATTGCATGGCGAGAGGAGCTTTGTCGAGTCTGGTCGGAGGTTTGAGTATCTAGATTTTTTTGCATCACGGTTGTCCGGCCAGAGTTTTATGATAGAGTTTCGAGAGTTCAGTAGATAGATGAGAGGTGCATTGCATTGAGGAGTGTTGTGTTCAGTGACAGTTGACCCCTTGGATGGATTGTGAGTCAAGATAGTGGTTTGACCTTTCAGGGTAGGCTTTTCGTACTCATGGAAGGGCAGTGCCGCGATGAGGTATTACGGCACTTCCATCACTCTAATTTTGTTGTGCGTCCAGGACGTGCAAGGATGTATCTTGAATTACTTCAGCAGTTTAGTGGAGGTGCATGAAGAGGTCAATGACTGAGTCTGTGACCCATTATTTTGACTTGCCATCAGGTTAAGATAAAGCACTTGGGAACCGGTGATAGATTGCAGTCTTTTTGATCCCCAAGTGAAAGTAGGGTCATATTGTTATGGATTTCGTGACTGGATTGCCGAAGTCACCTCGAAGAAATGATGCCATATGGATCAGAGTGGATTAATTGACTAAGTCGGCCCGATTTGTTGGCATGAAAATGACAGATTATCTTGAGACTTTGAGTCAGCTATTTTTTTGGCAGAGATTATCAGACTGTATGGTGTACTTATGTCGATTATTTCAGATCGGGACCCGAAACTTGTTTCTTAGTTCCGACGAAGCTTACGGAAAGAGTTGGACAGTGTTCCATCCATAGGTAGGCAGCCAGTAGAAGTGGACTGTGCAGATCTTAGAGGATATACTCCGAGTTTGTGTTTTTTATCGTGGCAATAGTTTGGAGAGTTGGTTACACTTGGTTGAGTTTGTCTACAACAACAATACCAGGCTAGTATCAAGATGGCTCTGTATGGGCCTTGTAGGTCAGACCATGCAAATCACCCTTTTGTGGGCCGAGATCAGTGATACAGTAATGTCAGGACCAGACATGGTCAGTGAGACTTCTGAGCAGGTGAGTTTGATCAGAAAAAAATTGTTGGTCACCTAGAGACGGCAAGAGTATTATGTTGACCATCAGAGAAGTGCACTTGAGTTGTTGTTGGAGACCGTGTTTTCCTTCGGGTCTCGCCCTGTCATGGGATTCAGACATTTGGGCGTCGAGGGAAGTTGTCACCTTGATATATTGGTCCATTTGAGGTACTAGAGAGAACTGGGGAAGTGACTTGTAGACTTGCATTCCCTCTATGTCTCGCCCGAGTACACAACGTCTTTCATGTTTCAATGCTTCGGAAGTATCATCCGGATCCGTCGCATGTGCTTAACTGGGAAGGCGTGGGACTCAACAAAGACGTTATTTATGAAGAAGGACCAGTTTGGATCGAGGATTCTAGAGAGCAAATGATTCGTGGTAAGACTATCTATCTAGTTTTAGTGGTTTGGCAGTGCAAGGGCAGAGAGACTTCTATTTGGGAGAATGAGGCAACGTTGCAGAAGTAGTTCTCAGCCTTGTTTGATGTTAGAGGTATAAGTTCAGTTTGAAATTCGAGGACGAATTTCCTTAAAGGGGGTAGTGTTGTAATGACCCGACTCGATATTTCTGGGTTTTAGGTAGTTTTGTGGATCTCCGAGTTGTACTTGACGCTTTGGTAGCATTGGGGGTGGTGTGGGCTCCCTGGTGGGCCCCAGTGTGCTTGGTTTCGAGTTCGGGAACTTGAATGGTTTTTTTTGGTAATTTTTCTAATTACAGTATACTATGTCATGAAAAATATTTAAAATCACACATTTTCTCTCTCGACGTTTGACATTCGAGATTTTTTCGGGTTCTCAACTTTAATATGTTTTTTTTTTCTCTCCTTCAAAAGAAATCCAAAAAAAAAAAAGATTTAAAATACTTGAACCCTTATCCCTTCTCTAAAACCCTAGACAACCCAACCCTCTCAAATCCCTAAACCCTAGCCTCTTCTTAAGACCCCTCCCCGCGTCACTATAGCGTTCCAGCTACAGTGACCTGCCGTACCTCCCTCTATCGGTCATCTTCACCATCTTCTCTCTCCCTCTCTGCACTTTCTTCTTCTTCTCCTCCTTCTCTCCTTGGCCGATTCGTGCAATTGTTGGTTGTCGCCCCAAGGCCACCTTCTCATGCTCTTCCGTTGCTGCTCCGCCTTCCACTCTGCCACCCAGATCTTGCGATCAGCCCCCGGCGACGAAGCCCTCCTTTCCTTGTCATTGTCATCGTCGCCATCCCTCAGGTCGAAAACCCATCTCAGGTTTGCACCCCCTTTCGTTTTCCCATCTTCCCCTTTTCTTCCCTCTCGGGTTTTCCTTGTTTTTCTTCCTTGATTTTCCGTGTTTTTTCCCATTTTCTTGGTTTTCTTTTTCCTGATTTTTTTTCTCTCTTTCCCCTTTTTGACTTAGTTGAGTGACTGAGTCAACTCGGGCGACCCTTTGAGCCAACTCGGTTGGGTACTGGCTTGATCCAGCCCACAGACTCGATTGTAGTTGGCCCAGTCCATGCCCATACTCGATCTCGGCCCAGCCAGGCCCAAACCTAGCTTTGGCCCAAATTCTTCGGCCCAATCCTAGTTTGACTCAGCCAAACCTGGCCCAGTCCATTTCTAGCAAACCCGACCCGTTTTTCGACCTGGCCCATTTTCTGGCCCGTTTTTTTGCCCAGCCCATTTCAGCCCATTTTTGGCCCAACCCAGTTTTAGGCCCATTTCATTCAGACCTCATTTTAGCCCGTTTTACCTTGATTGCTTATTCTTTCTTCCTCGTTTTATCAGATTGAGCTCCCTCCAAGCTGCTAGATTCGTTTACTCGCTTCAGTTTTCGATTCCACACACAAGTGAGGGAACTTATCACTGTTAGCATGCATTTGCATCTATTTAAACCTCAACCTTGAACATGAAGTGACTCGAGTAGGGCCCTTCGTTTATTAAGTCACTCGGTAAGGAAACTATTGAATGAATCTATGGCGAGGGATCTATTCGAGTGCACTCATGTCAGCTATATGCGATTAAATGGAAAGTTTTAATCGGACAAATGAATATTGAACATGATGCTTGAAAGTTATTAATAACATGTGTATTTAGCTATAACATGTGAATGATTTTATGATGAGAATATAACATGCGTTCGATGTCGAACATGATGTTAGAGACTTAATGATAACATGTTGTTCATTTAATTATAACATGTGAATGCATTTATGCTAAAAGGGAGATATGTGTCTGGATTTTTGGATGTGATGCTTGAGCCCGGTTGACAACATGATGCGTGCTATTTGTAATATGTGAATGAGATCATGATGAGCATGTGGATTTGTGTTTTGAGATTTTGTTATATACTTATGTTGTCATATATAATAGTAATATCATGCGTATGCATGGGGGGTAACCCACAACGGACAACGCGCCGTTGGGTGTTGAGATGGAGGAACTTTTGACATGTGCATATGTTTATGATGATGTGAGGAGTTTGGTTGTTGGGAGGACTTCCCCGTTACGCCTCGGCGGTCGAACCCCCATAAGGAGATGCGAGTTTCCCCATTGCATTCCAGTTGAGGTGTCTACCCTTGAGATTGGCTTCCACGTTATGCTCCGGCGATCGAGACCCCCATAGAGAGATGCGGGTTTCCCCGTTGCATTCCGGCGGTCGAGGCAGTTGTGTATCATACGGTCTCTCGTTTATTTTGGTAGGGAGATTGGGGTTGTTGGAGGACAGTTGTTAGCTATGGAGATTATGCCTCTGATTGGTCGGTGGGACCATTGGTTAGTTGTGTAGTTGAGTACTCTCGTACGTAGACATTCATTCTATTATGATGTCCATTATTTTTCGATATGTGATATATATATATATATATATATATATATATATATATATATATATATCGTTGAGGTATGATATGGTTATTCCCTTTATTGTACTAGTTAGTTCACCTCTTACTCTCCAGGAGTTTGTTGGAGGACCCGATGTGGGCCACCGAGATGATGTCGTGGACTAGTCGGTGGATTATTGGTTGGTGGTGCAGTTGGATCTCATACATATGAGCACCCCTTTTTTTACGATATTTTTGCATTTATGCATATGATAACTACTTATATTGTTGACATGTGATATGCATTATCTTTTCACTGGGCTTGTTAGACATTTTATTTTTACGCTGTTCTTAGTTGAGAGACCTTGTTTCATGTGACCCTTCTTTGGATGTTGTTTGATTTCGGATGATATATAACTGTATTCGAATAGTCTATCATTGGTTCATGTTATGTTGGTATGTTGAACCTTCTGGCCAGTTTTTGAGCGGGAGGTAGTTGCCCCTAAAAATATATATATATATATACCCGTTACCTATTCCTTTGTGATGTTTTGAGATATTTCGGAGATAACGTGCCCGTAGAGGGACGGGACGTTACATCTTGGCTCAGTACCATCAACCCTCTCATGCAACCATGCATGAGGTAATGTGTGCAAACATGATGACAAAATCATAAATCAAATAATTTATCATCAAACTCATTTCCATGCACATAATAAAATCATAATCTCAAAAATCCATATTTATGTTTCAAAAGATATAACATATAATAAAATCATTCACCTCATTGTGCTTCAATAAAGTAGGAACACCTACCTGATCAAAAGTGGTCAACCAAACAAAATTCACCTGTTTGTTCGAATGGCGTCGGAATTATCCTCGACTCATTTTGTTCATGTACATGTTCAAATCACAATTTGTAGGTTATTATCACATAAAATTCTTGTCTAATTTGTGTAGGTTTACTCCAAACCTAAAGATCAATTGTACTACTTTTCAAATCTGAAAGAATCCATTTTATATTTGATTTCAATAGCAACTATATTAACTTTATTAAATTGTCTCTATTTTAGGCCGACATATCAACACTGTCGATATATCGCCTCTGGACACACTAGACACATCTATCGTCTCGATATGTCGACTGGACTCTATTTGTTTCAGTTCATGTTTTCCAGTTCCTCTTCGGGTCATATATATATATATATATATATATATATATATATATATATATATATATATATATATAGACATAGTCGATATATCTAACGGTACACATACTAGAGATGTCTAGCACGTCGACACATCCTCTGATTTGATCCATTCATACTTATGTTTGTTCTTTGTTTCCGATAGTATGTATCGACCCAGTCGATACATACACAGATGAATATATATTTGATCTGTCGAATTAGTCGATGCATCATCCACTGTTCTTGAACCATACATGTCGATCAAATTGATACATGTGTCCTCTGGGTTATTGGTTTATTTGAATTTATATTCAATATTTGTTCACAAGCTGATACATCGGTTCTGTCTATGTATCATCCGTGAACCAGTCTTTGTCCATATATTATTTCAGTACACTTAGACCAATTATTTCATTTTCAGTATACTGAGGCCTATATGTTGGCTTTGGTCAATACATTCGTTAATGATCCGTAGTCATATCGACAAAGTCGATATGTCCAACGATTCGTTCTTCCATTGTCCTTTTTATGTTTATTTCAAATCATTCCCAGGACGATATATCGACCTGGTCGATACATCGTCCTGGCCAGTATATGCATATATATCAACCATGTCGATGGGTTATTCGAAGGTCAATTCATCGTTCATTGGTCCCTTTTCATTTCGGTCATACCCAGGTCGATACATTGACACAGGCTATGTGTCCTCCTGATTTCCAATTCCATACTTAACATTTTTTGTTCGCAGGATTCTTGCTCCAGATGACACATCGGCGAAGTCAATATGTTGACTGGGTTGAGTCAGAAGTCATGGACCCATCATCTATGGCTTCCTTTACTCATGAGTTCATCATTCTTGGGTTCTTTCCTTCCAAACCATGCACACATATTTTTTAAACAACCTAGTGTTATTAATGTACTTAAAAAGATCAGCAATTCACCAACCTTGAGTGATTCGCATGTGTGCTTGAATGGGTGAAATTTGATCTCCCTTGTCTCCTTGCTCTCCACCCTCCTTGCTGGCTCGATTTTTGTTTCCCCTTGTTTGATCTCTCCTTCCTTTCCTGGAACAAAGGAAGCCCATGAGGAGGGGAAGAGGTTTCCCGGTCGAGTTGAGGGTTATGATGTGAGTGAGAGGGTAAACTCGGGTGAGTAAGAGGGGTGGTTAGGCACTCTGGTTCTTCTTTTTTCTTTTTCACTGTTTTCCTCTCCTTTTCTTTCTTTCTTTTCTTCTCTTTTCCCTTCGTTTTCTCTTCTTTTTATCTTCAACTTTTGTTATCCCTAGACTCTCAATTGAGTCCTTGAAAACTGAAGAGGCATTGTGAATGCCCATGCATAGAAAAACGAATGGTTTGGACAATGGTAGATAGAGCATCTGCTGAAGACATTCTGTTTACTCAACACATCGACTTTCGACCCATTTGATTGTCTTTCCCCTGATACATCGACCACGTCGATATATCCTTCTGACAACTTATACCTCGGATTTGGATATCAGTTTTCCCCGACACATCAATCCATCGTCTGGAAATATTCAACTTCGTCGACACATCAACCAAGTCAATGTATTGTCTGAGGGAAATTTAGTTTCCCTTATTTCTTTTAATAGATAATACATTATTTGGACCAAAATCATACATTTCATTTATATGATAAATAAATTACATATAATGAGGATTTAAAATTATGGGTCCTTACACATCCAAAGCTGTAAAATCAGAATATTACGGTCTAAAAAATCCAAAAAGCTGTAAAAATTTCCATTTTAATACTTTTATCTTGTTTAACATGTCCTCTACATTTAAGTCCAAGTTGGAGATTGGTGTATACAACACGTGTGATCCAACGTCCGAAATTCCAAAGTCAAACGTCAAGGTATGGGTCTAATCTCAACTCTTCTCATGTATGGGTCTGCTCTCCTACCTTCTTCTAAAAGTCCTTTCAATTGTTCTTCTTCTCAACTATGGTTGATATAGAGAGAAGAACACACCTGTTGGATTTAATTGAACCATGATCACCTTTGTTCAGTGGTTACATGTTGATGTCAACCATGCGTATTGTGGATTCAATCATAAAAGTTTAAGTTGTATGATTGGGAACTTGATTTATGAAATTCTAATCCATCCAAGTCCTCCATGGATGAATTATACATCTATGAAAATAATATTGAAGGATCTTATTAATGGTATTTAAGGTGAAATGCTGGAGAACTCGATTTCAAACCTAGATCTGTTCTATTCTGCGTGTTGTCATGAAAAAAAAAAAAAAACATAACTGAGGCTACTGAACTCAAAATTTTACAAAATTTATATTTCCGAAAAGATCATAGTGAGATCTAATCACGCCTAAAATTTGGAAATTTTTTGAGAAGGTTTGATACTCCAAATCTTGTCTGCAAGCCAACCCAAATTCTTAGATCTAGTTTGTATGCTAGTTCTGCAGCAAACCACGAATTTATTTATATCTGGACTTGTAGACCTCAGAACGATGCAAAATTTAATAACAGTGTGAAGCTAACGAGGAGAAATATCTCCATTTAAATTTTGAGAACTTTTGGAATTTATTTGATGGGTCCAATATTGTCTACAATCCGAAACTCTTTCATAGACTGCAACTTGTTTCGCAATATGTAACTGTTGATTAAAACAGCCATAACATGGGCTAAGAAACTCAGAACAAGGGAAACAACATATTTCTATAATCCTCATTGACAGACACATCTACTGAAAAAATATTGGAATTTTTGAATAATCACCTTGACAACAGAAAATTCTGTAATAATGTTAACTTATGCATGGTTCGATTGTATTGTTCAAACCTTAGACCATTAACTTAAACCCTTGATTTTTTACAGTGTCATTGATGGGGCAATACCTTATCAGTCATGATCAATGGACTCATACTATTCTAAGTGATTAAATAAAAATAATTTTAATTGTTTAGAACATTAACTTTAATTGTTGCAATTTTGGATTAAAGGCTAGTTTACAAAGCTTGGATTTTAGCTTTCACTGTACACTTCACGAATTTTAGGTGAGGACAATAATTCACTTCATGTTTATTGTTTTAGATTACTTTATGAATCATATTTGGCGTGATGTGAATGCATAAGTTGGATTTAGAGATGACTAGGAATTTGTCAATAAACGGGTTAAAATTCCGGTGCAACTCACATTGTGTAAGGGGAATTTTTGGCTAAATGGTCTAAGCCCAGGGCCTGCTGAAGGGTAAGGAAACTAAGGCAACCGCCTTAGGCCCCTATTTAGGAAGGCCCCAAAGTTCACCGTATCTAGAGCTCTTCGCAATTCTCATTTCTGCCATTGTTAGGGTTTTGGAGTTCTTTTTTCTCCATTTTGAAGAGGGAGAAAGAAACAACCGTTTGCCCAGAAAACCAGAATTAGATGGGACTTGGGAGCAGGGAGAAATGGCCTCGATCTTCAAGAAAATAAGGGTCATGCCACTCGGTGTAAAAATTGTAGTAGTGTTATTTTACACAGGGATTCTACCTTTGGAATGTTATTGGGAGTCGAGGGTTTTTATCAAGTCATAATTTTTTATTTTCTTTTGTACATTATTTTAATAAAATGTATGTATTCTACGAATAATATTCTCCCCTAAAACCTCTGCGCAGGCACACTAAAGTTCAAGGGTTTTGATTTTTTGAAATAAGTTTCTCATTTATCTATGTTAAAAGGCGAAAACAGAAAATGAAAAAAATTTAGTATTATATTTTTTTAGTGCTTTCTTATGACAAAAACACAGGTGACATAAATTAAAATTCTTTATTTACTCTCATAATTAGAATTTTTAGTCAATTTGAACTCATAATATCTATTTTGAATTAATAATTTATTTAAAAATATTCTATTTTAATTATTGCCTTTTGACCTCTTAAAAATTATATTTTTTAATAAAAAAACTTAATCCTAGTATTGTTGAGTCACAAGTTCTCATAACTTTGATATGTTCTCTTTGTATAATAAACTTTTGTATATATTAATATTAGTAGAATGTAGGGATTGTGAATATGTTGATTGTGAAAACGAGTTATTCATTTAAATATTTTTGTTTAATTTAAACAAATAAAATCAATATTTGCTGAAAACTCAACTTTAATTATATATTTGTATTCTAATATTTAATGAAATAATTTATTTGTAAAATTTCATATTTAATTTTATAAGGTGAATGAACCTTAATTCATAATAAAATGTTACTTAATTTTTAATTTTCTCATCACTCAACGATTTAAGTAATGTTGTCTCCTTTTGAATTCAATTGACTTAGATTTTGTATAAGAAATGTAATACTGAAAAATAACTTTCAAATGCACATACTCCTTACATTAAACGTGTTCAAGAAATCATATTATCAATTGAAAGTGATATTTTAGCAAAACTTGAATACAAAAATTTAATTAGTAATTTTGCCTCTTAAAAAACAAGAAAAATAGATTTTAGATAAATTCTTTTTATTGTTGTAACGCCCCTCCCTCTCCCACTAGGATCAGAGTAATATAATAAGGATATTTGAGTGGAGAGAGAGGCGAGCGCCACGATGCGATCTGAGTCTGAGTCCGAAGACCCAACCCTCGACTGGCCCATCTAGTGTGTGTGCATGGACAAAGTCCATTTTAAACATTTGCAACACACTTTTATAACCTGTGGAAATATCATACAAAAATATTTGATATGCTTGAGTAATAACAACCATTCACATTACAAAGCAAAGTAGTTGGGTCCACAAAATTAAATTATGAATATCAAGTCTAACACAAGTGTCTAGGAGTTTATACATCAATAATTACATTCCCAACATTCATAACTCCTACGAATTACATTCATCAAAGGGTAAACCAAAACAACAAACTAAGTTAATCCTTCTCCATCCTCTAAACATCCTCTTTATTTCCTTAGCTTGCATTTCTTTCATGCTTGTCTATTACTTGGCCCGGCCTCATCGTCTTTCTCCTTATCTGCATTAGATTTTAAAAAGGGGAAAGAATTGTGGGCTTAGTCACACACCCAATAGGAATTCCATTCGAACCTTCATGTGATGAAAAACATAATATCAATAGTTCATAATTCATTCAAACCTCAATGAAAATCAAGTATGAAATCACATGTTCAAAGTCCAAATATACTTCATAATGGAAAACAATACATTCAAATTCAAACCATACTCATTTCATACTAATAAGAATCATAATACTTTCAAACATACTTAGAAATCAACATGATGAATTATGCCATGGTGACATTAATTGATGAACGCCCTTTTTATGCCCCATGCATTGGTCAATCTATTTTTTCTCATTCAACAATTATAAACATTGGCCATTTATTTCCGTAGCTTTCGTTCTCTTCTGCTAACAGAGATACACAGCGACGATTGTCAATGTATATACCTGGGTTTTTTTGCAACTTCTTCGTCTCGAGTTGCATGTCTCCCATTTTCCCATTTTCTCTCCTGATTTGTTACCTAAGTTATCGTCTAAGTGTTCTAAGCTAATTTCTTAGTTCTAAGTCGCAATATTAACCACATACCTTGACGAATTTGGAGATTTTAAGTGTGAAAGGATCCTTGAGTTCGGATCTCGAGCTTCCTCTTCTTCTTCCATGTTTCTCATCTTCCTTTCTTCCTTGCTTTCTTCTTCTCTCGTCTCACGGATTCCCTCTCTCTTTGTTTTCAGGTGTGGAATGAGAAGGGGAAAAGTGAAAGTGAGAAGAATGTGAGGGGTTGCAACTCAGATTTTGAGAGTGAAGTGGGGAGAAATGCCTTTCTCTCTCTTTTCCCTCTTTTCTTTGGTCTTTCTTTCTCTCCTCTCTACTGCCTGGTTGCCCTAGATTTGGAGAGGAAAAACGAATGGTATGGGTGGGGTTGGCGTGTAAACTCTCCTCATGAATTTAATGCATGAGGTGACAGGAGATTAGGTGGTTGTGCGAACTTGACTTAACAGATCTGAGCACAAATGATACATAGATATATACATTTTCTAGGGCCGTGGTATGTATCGACCAAATACGATATGTTTCATCTAGAAATCCTACCTTCGGATTGCTCTACTACACATATCAACCAAAGTCGATGTGTTCACTACTAGATACATTGACTCAGTCGATGTAATCCCTCTAGGTGACTCTATACTTCCCATTTTCCTTCTTCACTCTAAGTTCTGGAAATTCCAGGATACATCTACATAACTTGATGTATCCCACCGGAAATTTAAACTTCTATTTGAGAAGCACTGTAAAAAACAGATGCTCTCAAATGAACTATATCGACTTCAGTCGATACATATTGAGATTTCTCAACACTTGGAGGAGACATTGACCAAAGTCGATGTGTCCTCTCGGAAATTCCAGATTTTATTTTATTTGTTTTCCACTATATTTTATATTTATTTTTACAACTCTACTTTGATTCCTTATACCATACAAACTCCATTCCTTCTTCAATATTCAAAACTAAATACATATTTCATCCTCCGCATTCGAATATACTTTACACCACAACTTCACATCTCATTGATACTTCAAGTTTAATACATTACATTCCAACACATTCTAAGTTAAGATTTCGCAGTCCATTTCATTCTAGTTTAACATAAATAAATACGATGCCACTTCATTACAGTCATTAAAAGATAATTATCTTGATTTATAAGACTAAAATCCTGGGGTATTACAATTATATAGAATTAAAATTTGAATTAAATATTACTTATAAAAATATATTAAATACCAAGAAGGATCCATTTAGAATTTTTGCCTTAGGCCTCAACTTGTGTCGAGACGGCCCTGTCTAAGCCAGTGAGTATCTTAGTGCGCTTGGAATTTGGTTATTACCTATTTACCTCATTGGAAAACCCAATTTGTGTATTCGAAATTATTGGATTTGGAAGTTGATTTGGAATGCTATGTTATTCATAATTTGGAACCTTAGTGAAATTTGGAATTTGGTTATGTTACTATGCAATATTAATGTTCCTTGTTTGTTCACATGTGTGAGATTGTGGAATATCTGTTCTTTGAGACTAATTTAGTATTTTGGATATGCTAAATTGATTTGTGAATTTATGTATTATATAGTGTCATGGCATTCATGCATGAATATTATATGTGAAGCTTTCATGCATGAGCATCCACATGTGGGTGAGTGATGGAGATTTGGTTGTGGGTCCTTGTGACTATAGGTAGTGGGCGATTGCCAATTATGACCCTTGGGGTCGAGTCCTTGTGCCTATGCTAATGGCCTACGGGACTAGGTATTATGACTATTAGCTTTGGCCGATAGGGTCGGGTCTTAGTGACCATTCATGTGCACATATGTCCATGATTGGATTGGATGCATGGGTATCGGAATCATGCATCATAACATTGCAGTGCGTGTATTTATACGAATTATGCAATTGTACTTATTTTAAGTTAAGGTATGGTATTGCTCTTATATTCGAATATGGTGTATGATAACATAGTTGAATACATGCATGTGTTTTGTTATCTTCACTAGTCATGGAGCTCACCCCTTACATTACAGGACAACCTTTGGATATAGGCTTTAGTGATACTCTGGAGCAGACTTGGGAGCTCAGAGCATGTTAGATTGGAGATTAATTTGAGATTGATTTGTTAGATACTATTCGAATATATACAGTAGACTTCGGATTTTATTGGTTTGTTTATTTGAGGAACCATTTTATTTAAACAGTTGGATTGTTGAAGAACCATTGAGGTTTAATTTGTTTAAACAAGGCGTTGGTTTAATGTTTATTATGGTTGGGTGTGTGATGGTAAGATAAGTTATCATATCTTATTAGCTTGTGAAATTTTGGGTGATGTTTCGATAGCCCATACAACTATGGATTTCGATTTGGTTAGGGAATGAGAATTTCCACTATAGCTAAATATTTATCCGATGTTGGGAATGTGAATCTAAATTTATTCAATGATCATGAATTTGAATTTTAGTATGGGTTTTGAAAATTAAATATAGCCATGTTACGGTCGAATCCCATATTTTGATCGGATTTTCATTTAGTAGAGCTTTGGTTACTCTTTGGAGGGGCGGAGTGTTAAACATCCCTAGGTAGCCATCTAAGCTTCAACTTATCATCATCCTTCCACGTCATTTTCCGTTTGACATTAAGTCAATGATCCATATTATCACCCATGAAAAGTGTCCATAAAAATCTTGCATGCATGACATTCATGATCTCTCAAATAAATTCTACAAAGTAACTTAAAATTCTACAAAGTAAAAATGAATTTATAACTTCAAATTTATCTAACTTCATCTAATTTAATTACAAGATATAAGGCTATAAGAGATAGGCTAAGGTCTAAGTAGACCCTTGAAATGAGGTGTGGACTGCATCGAATCTTATATCAAACAATGGAATTCTCAATAATTTAAGGTGTAGTGCCCCTACAACTTTGAATTGATGTATGTCTCAACTCGATTTTGATTAAATAAATATCCACCATTTAATTCAGACATGACCGTTTGAAATAGCATTAAGATTGCAGCATAAACTGTAGCTGGATCACGAGGGATTTTTTTTTTTTTTTTTCCTTTTACCTTTGTTATGTACATGAATTTCTTTTATCCCTATCATTTCAATGATAGGCACTAACTCAAGTGGGTGACTTCAAATGATATTATAATTTTAGAAATATAGAATCTACCTTTTAAAAATTCAAATTATTTATTAATTTTTAAAAGATAATGATGTATACGTAATTTTTTAAATTTTATGAAACTATTGAACCCACCGTTGGATAAATTAAATGAGAAGAGTATGATAAGTTTTACAGATTTTCTATTCAATTACATTTCATTTGATCCACTTAAAAGAACCTAAAAATACTAACCTCAAGGGGGTGTGTTGGCCATGAAGAAGCTTTAGGAAGTGGGAGTTCTTAATTCAAATTCAATCTCATCTCAAAGGACTATTTCCCGTAGTTTTACACAGTGTATGTTAATAAGGAGGCTTGCACATACTTTGAGAACTAGTCAGGGACTCTAAAAGGCCCTGGATATATATATTATATATCTTTGTATTTAGAAATTAATGAACTAGTATATTTTATAAAAAAGTGGAGTCCACGTTTTTCAAATAATGTCAACTTTCGTCAAGTGAATTTTGCTATATGTGAATAAATTAAAAACTGCAAGTCTCTTCTCACAACCATCGATTCATGTGAGCAAATGAGCCGTGTAGAATATGTTTAAGTTGTGACCAATCAATTACACCGTCTTCTAAACATGGGAAACAGTTGAGTTTGTTGAGATTGTTGTAATAATAGAAGAAGCGATGTCTATCTATAACTATATATATACGTATGTCAACCGTATGAGGTGAGCTGTGTTTCCTAAATTCAAAGGAAGCTGAAGAAGAGGAGAGAGAAGCGAGCATTTCCCAACAAAATAAACCAACATCCACCGTAATTCACGCCCCAAACCCCTACTCAACTCTATATCTCCATACTCCTTCCCTCTTTCTCCCTTCGCCTCCCATCTGCCACTCCTCCATGGCATCTAACTCTTGCATTCTTCATCGGGCCTCCCGTTGCCCTCCTCTTATTCGCGTTGTTCTTCGTCGCCACACAGCCCTCGTTGGCGTCTTTTGGAGCTGGCAACCAAATGAGTCTCAACAATGATGCACTCGTCGTCGCTGCCTCAAACACCTGCAACGGCCTAGTTGGAGATTGCATTGACGAGGAGGAGGAGAGAATGATGGAGTCTGAGACAAGCCGGAGAGTTCTCCGCCCAACTGCTAAGTACATAAGCTACGAAGCCCTTAGAAAGAACAATGTCCCGTGCAACCGCCGTGGCAGCTCCTACTACACTAACTGCCAGAAAGGGCAGCCAGCCAATCCGTACCGACGGGGTTGCAGTGTCATCACCAACTGCAAAAGGCACCTCGATTATTGAAATTTGGTAAGAAAATAGAGAATGGAGGAGATTTGGAGATCGTTTAGAAGAATTATGCAACACGTGTGAGGGGGTTCCCAAAACCAGCGAAGCCACTGATTTCCTTCCTTATTTTTCTCAGCTGAAGAAGGCACCGACGAAGGCGACCGACGGAAGAAATTTCTATTCTTATTCTTTTTTCTTTTATTTCTTTCCCTTTTGTTTAATTTTCGTTTGATTTATCTTTCCCTTTGCATTTAAGGTTTTGATTGTCTAAATAAGTTTCCTATGCTATTTGGACATTTGAGGGTTATTTTATTGTATATTTTTGTTTGGTTTTACTAAAATTTTAATTCACTAATTATTGGGTTATTCTAAATTATAGAAATAGTTTGAACAAAAGTGTTTAATCTTTAAGGCTAATGGGTCTTAAATTAATTAAAATTCATATTATTACCTTATCTTAGTTAATTAGGAAGTTTATTTTAAACATCTATAACGAGTCCTATTCTATAAATTAAATCAGGATATTCTTATTTTTTAAACATTATTATTTATCAGTTTATCTTCTTTTTTTTTTGTTCTTTTATAAGTTATATATTTCAATTATGGGGTTAATCAAAGATTAATTATTTAAAATAACATGAGATGTTAATTATTTTGGTTTAAATTAAAAACCTATTATGATTTAGTTTTGGAAAGTTTTCAGAGTTTATATTAAGAATTTAAATTTAAAATGATTTTTAATAAGTGTAAGTTATTTTAGTTATTTCGTTGTTTAAATTTTAAGAAGGGTAAGATCAAGTTGATTATTAATTTGCAGGGTAACTTATTTAAGAGAAACTTAAACATATATTTGAAATATAGTTTTTACAGAATTAGATTGTACTTGATTATTATGATTATATTTTGGTTTAAGTTGACTAGTATTAAATGTTATGTCATTTTTGTTTACTCTCAACTATGATTTAGTTTTTGTGAGTCAAACCCATCGAGTTGTCAGTCAGACTAACTTTCAATCAAAACAATATTATTCTAACTCCATTGATTATTTAATTTTATCAGGTTGATCGTTCTTTTTCGTGCACGTGAATCGATTCAAAAACAAAATACTACTTTAAATGCAGTATAAATTATGCATTTCATACTTTTGCATTTGAACTTGAAAAATGTAGAATGTTAATCAAATATGCAACGACCAATTCAGTAGATTCTTGACTTAATGGAAAAGATGGATGGGACCAAAGCGTAGTTTTGGGTATCACTTACACGTACGTAAATTAATAGTCGGTCCTGGAATCCGATGTAAGTGCAATAGTACTCGGAAGATGAGGCCTATTCGTCTAACTGCATGTAGGACTCAGTCATTGGCTTGAGATGATTAACAAGCTTAAACAATTGGATGGAATATGTTTAGTGTAGCATTAGTCTCCAATTATGATGTATGGACATGTTTAGTATTGTAACATGATGTTATATGTTTATATTGGAACGAAATGCATGATGTGATAATACACAAGTTTAGTTTTATATCATGATGTACTATGGTTATATTGGGATTACATGCATGAGATGATGGTATGTTAACATGTATATCTGAATAATACATGCCAACATGTTTAGATGTTAATGCATGATGATTGATTTGATAAGAACTGGTATGTGACTCGTGACGGGATGTGTCGTGGGAAGTCCGTTGTACATGACACTGGGCAAGGACTGAGATGAACTATGGTAAGTTCGTAGTGCAGGACAGTGGGCAACGACTCAAGGATGCATCACGACAATCCACAGTGTAGTATGACTGTCACGTCCTGAACAGAAATAATTTTTCTTTTTACAATATCACATATGGAAAAACACACGTGTGTTCACATCTCAAACATAAAATCATAAATAATCTCAAATAACCAGTAATATCTTAAAGGGTAATAATTCATCCACATAGATATCAACATATCTTCTGGAAATTATTACATACCATTATTCAATAAATGAAATGATAAAACTAATAACATATCAACTCAAATCAATTAACTAAAATAATCAACTCAAATATGTAGGGCCTCTAAAGCAGCATAATACCTAAGTTTTTCCTCGGGGTCCCTCGGACCCATCTAGTGCAACATTATCTTAAATTGTAAGGATGTTTGTACAAACAATACTCAGTGAGAAAATATGCATGCTACACACTCACGCACCCACATAATAGTGAAATAGAATATAAATAAGCTATACTATCAATCTGATCAACATGAACACAATGTCCACCCAAGGATATCAATCTCATCAATATAAACACAATGTTCACCCAAGGATACCAATCTCATCAAGGTGAACACAATGTCCACCTAAGGATACCTCTATGAAACGGGTTGTCAAACATCATGATCCCTTGAGGGACATAGTCCACTGACTTAAAAGTAGGAGATCTCCATACAACATAAATAATCTACCTCACCCCGCGTCCTTTCACAACTCTGGTGATTAAGTCAGCTCTAAGGTGATCAATATACGACTTACCAAGTTAGTACCATCCTAAAAGTGTTCACAGGTATCTAACCCTACGCAATATGTCTTACTAAGTTAGTACTGCCAAAATAGGGCTTATGAGTATCTAACCCTGCCTAATATTGCACACCAAGTGTACAAAATAGTATTGAGAGCGGCCTATAGCGCGAAGCATGTGAAGGGCTATACTCCTCAATAACAACCACAACAGCCGTGAGAGCGACCTACAACGTGAAGCATGATAGGAGTTATACTCCTCGACGACAACCCTACAGGACCAAGTCTCATATCCGACACCACCGTTCCAAAAGGGTTCCTTAAATCTAAATCATCATCCTGTCACACCAACCTCCTCTAAGGAGTGGGGACTACCACTAGTGGGGCCCAAACAAGGGAAAAGGCACATCACCAAGTCCTATATACCCTTTGGGTCTAATCCCAACACTAGTGAACCTCAATCTCATCATACCCATAGCACAACATCCCATACTCACCTCTT
Source organism: Chimonanthus salicifolius (assembly GCA_013350335.1). Classification (NCBI taxonomy): domain Eukaryota; kingdom Viridiplantae; phylum Streptophyta; class Magnoliopsida; order Laurales; family Calycanthaceae; genus Chimonanthus; species Chimonanthus salicifolius. The sequence goes on from CM023534.1 coordinate 47,564,528, forward strand.
AGATAACCTCCTAGGCACACCATAGGTGAGTAATACTAAGGGGAAACATATTCATAAATTCATGGGCAATAAACATATCATAATCACATTATGACCACAATTTCACATTGATAGCAAGCATAGTGCATTCTGTGCCCTCTGGAAATTTCAGATTTTCTTATTTCCTCTTATTTTCATTTCTTTTCTCACTTGGTTTAATACCCAATCCTATTTCCAATCCATTCTTTTAAGTGGGATTACATTAATCAACTGGTTTAGAATTTCAGAGTGTTACAGACTGTGCATGTCTTCTAAAGATGCGGTCTTGGACAAGTATACGGTCACGACTCAGTCAAAGAAATTGACAACTCAGAACTCATTTGAACACAGTGACGAAATTGACAATTCAGTCTAACTTAGGGGACATAGATTTAACTTTTAGATCAACAATCTCCCCCTTTGTCAATTTCGTGATAAAATCTTGAGAATACTCTATATCAACCCAAATACAAATTACAGGACTTTGAATCATTCAAATACATGCCATGAACAAAAATACAGTATTACAATAATTTCAATACACATGGACATGACTGCATTATGATCTACAGGCTTGAAGGCTCATGGCAGCTCCCCCTTAGAATATGCTTATGATATTACTGTAAGCACAACATAAATTGTATATTATTGGTGGAAAGTGATCTCCCCAATGATTAGTGATAATAAGCAATATGTGTTCAATTTTAAAGCATATCTTAAAATCACATTTGCTCCCCCTGTCTTTGATACCGATATTGATTTTTGTTTTCTCCCCCATTCTTCATGTGTTTTCTTTCAAATGTGTCCTCTAGTATTTCAATATTTCTCTCCCTTTTGTCAAAAATTGACAAAGGGCCATTTCAAGTACTTTTCATGGAGCACAAGTTGGGAAGGGTCATTTGAATAAGTATAACTTCTCCAAGTGATCATAGACCTTGTTATTTAAGTTTCCATATTTACTCCCCCTTATTATTGGAGTGTGGCGAAGGTTTAGATGTGCACATTATGGCATCCCATCATTCATTTAAACATATATAACTATATAAGAGCAATATATGATGAGTGATGCAAATGTAAAAGAGAGAGAGAGGGAGAGAGAGCAAAGGCAAGTTTAAGCCAATCCACATAACATCATGAGGTTTATAGATTTAACTATTTAGGCCTATCAATGGTACCATGTGAGAAAAAAATGAGCACATGTTGCCAAAATTAAAATGAGATGACTATGAAGCACATTGGGACATCTCCATATTTTCATGAGAAGAAGAAAAGATATACACCAATCATTGCAAGCCATCATGAAGACATATGCAAGATACACCAATCATTTATGAAGACCAACTAGCCCATTCAAAACACCACACATCTCATCAATCATCAAGAATTTTGAACATTCCATCACATGAGCATCATGGCAAACATTCAACTCATAAAATATATAACTATAGCTATTTAGAGTTTGAACATTACCATATTTGCAAAATATTACATGCCGAAGAGTTTTAAAGTATATTCTCAAAATTTGACCATAACAGTCAACGAGTCCAAAGTGTATGTACCTATCCCAAAATACAAACATATGCTCCAAAAGACCGTAAGAGACAACGAGATTCCTACTCCTAGTGGTCCATCATGATCTGGTCTGACGAGATGATCTGGTCTGACGAGAAGAGGAAGGAGTATCGACATTGAAACGTCTATAGCTTATGATATCCAGAATCTACTTCAACTATGAGTCGTGCCTTTCTTGAATCTGACTAATTTGATTTATGCGATTTTCCATGGCAGTCATATGTTTTTCAAGTAAAGGACGAGTAGACAAAGAGGGGTCTAAGTTCTGCATCAGATTGATCTTCATGATGGGCAGGAACTTCTTCATTCTGCACAGGAACTTCTTGGTTTACTTGATCTGCATTTTGTGCAGCTCGAGCTGCTGCAAGAGGTGCCTTAATATGGAACATCCTGTGTATGGAGTCCAAAGTGAGGATAGAGCTGGATAATAGGTCATCATCTGGTTCAGCAGGAACTCCCAGCCTCTGAGCTAATTCAGACGTAAGGTACCCAAAAGGTGTTGCACTATGACCTCGCTTGGACCAGTGGTTGATGATGGTCCAACAAATCAAGGTAGGCAGAATATATTCTTTTTCCTTCATATACTGCCTTCAAGATGTTTATCATATAGGGAGTCAAGTCTCCTCGATTCCCTTTTCGAGGATACACATTGAAGTAGAATATTTGGTGTATTAGGCGAAAATGGGGGAGGGTTTTTGAGGCACGAAGAGCATGTTCATCGACCCACTGAACGGGTTCTCCTCTTTCCTCCATAGGAAGGGCATCGCTGTCGGTTTTTGGGCCATGATGGGATAAGGGAACATTGATGAGTGCGGAGATGTGCACTGGTGTGACTCGAAAGGCTGACCCATCAGTAAATTTGATAGTGAGAGTAGTTAGTATATGAGACTTCTTTCATTTCTCCATACATACCTCTCGCAAGAGACGCGTATGCATGACCTCCCCAATTTAAAATTCTCGGACCAGTGGACTTGAGCGAGATACTGGTCAACTTGAAAAAAGACAAGGCTGCCGTGCATGGACGCTCAACAATAATTCCATTTCTGGTCATGTATAAAGTATTATCCGGATTAACATCCATACAATATTTCTTTGGGGAATTGGATGGGAAGAGAGACCTAAAAGTAGTTCCTCGACTCCTAAATCTCAATGGTACTGATTGGATTGAAGAGGCTCTATCCATTTTGTAGAAATTAGAGGAAAATGAGAGAAAGTCTTTAAGATCAAGTTCCAAACCAAGAGTAAGAGTAATATTTTTGCAGGTGAGACACACAGGAGAGGGGCAACTTATCAAACAGATATGGTGAATATCTTGCACCCAATGCAAGGATATTTTTCAAGAGGGGATTGCTTTGGCTTGTTTGGCTGAGAATTTCAGGGAAAACAGGGGAAAAGGGAATTCTTGGGGGTGTTTCTATGGAAGCTTGTGGAATTTAGATCCAAAAATCCACTCAATCAGTTCAAGATTGTAAAGAAAATGAGTTTCTTCATAATGCAAGTAAGGTTTTAACTCATTGGGTTGGATTTAAGTAGAAATCCCTCCTTTGAACACAAGTTCTCAATGAATGATATGAAAACAAGAAGAGGGATGAAGGAGGAAGCTTACCCAATTGAAGAATGTGATGATTTGCACGAAAAAGAGAGTGAGAGAAGAAGATGGTGTAGCTAAAAGCTTCAATTGGAACTTAGGAGGGTGTTCAGAAGAGGATGAAAGAGAAATGAGAAGAGACGATTGAGGGAAATGGGAGGGTCACGAACTGTCTTAAAAAGGATCGAACAGCAGTAGTTTCCGCTCCTTTGGAACCTCAGTCCATAACCTCGGAAGGTCCGAGGTAAGTTGTGGAAGGTCCCGAGGCCTATCAGATATGAAAAGGTTGGGTGCGGACCAGTATATGAAACCATCGAGCAACTGCAGTTTTCGCAGCTTCGGAACAGGGCATTCCAACCTCAGAAGTTTCGAGGTAAGTTGTCTAGTAGGTTCTAAGAACATATTGATTGGAAGGCAGTCTCAGCACTTCTAGGGGTCTTGGAACCCGACCCTTATGTTCCGAGCCCAGTTTTGAGTTCAAGTTCCGAGGCAACTCATATTCAAACACATCACTGTTTTTTATATTTAGTCTTTGAGCTATAATTTGGAAAAAAAAAAAAAAAAGGCTTCTATCAGCTTCAAGATTTACCCCAAGAGTCTAGGGACGTACCAAGGATATTACTGATGTTGCTTTTAGGCCCTAGAGGTAGGAGAGTCATGCATTTACTTTGATTTTAGTGAAGGCACTTAAGTCATGCATAATTTAAGTATGGAGAGTTGCGATATGCAATATATCACTGAATTTCAAATCAATCAAGCAACATGAACATGTTTAGTTAACCAATGGCTACCATGGTGTCCATTCCAATTGATTTTAATTCAAGACTGGAGATGGAGATAGTGAAAGTGAAGGTGATTCAACATTTTGTGAACATATCACTATGGGGTAGCATGATTGATTCAAGCATTTAATAATCAAATCTTTTGGATTCTTGATGAGTTCAAGTCCACATATATGTGACTCTACAAGCATGACAAACATTATAGCCAGGAAGAATATTTTCATTGCTTTAAGAGTCAAATATATTAAGTCATGCCACAACACAAACATCTTCATCAAGGCAAAGACAAGTAAGAAATGATGAGTAGATAATTAAAGAAGTGTCCCAATTATGATAGATTTTAATGCATATACACAAGTTGGAGCCATAGAGTCTTACAAAAGTTCAAAACAAGAGAATCAAAACATAATTCACTCCCTTTACCTTGGGTACCCATGTGGTCTTTGGGAAAGGTCTCCGGGGTCCTACCGGTGTCAAACACATGAGCATTTGATTTTCTCTTTTTAGTTTTCTTGTTAGTTTGACAAAATCTTGTGAATTCATTTAAGGCTTCAATCAATTTATGAGTTAAGGCATGATTTAGATTTCCATTTAAGTTGTTATGCCTTTGTCCATGATTTTGAATTCTTGGTTCATAACTCTTTTGATTTTTATTTCTCTTACCCCTTTTTGCATTTACTTTGCGAACATTCTCCTTGGGATTTTGCACCTTAGTTTGATTTGCATTTTTGTATTGATTTTCTTTTCTTACTTTGCATTCAAACATGAGATGGCGAATTGTCCACAATAAAAGTATTTTTTGATTTTATTGGAGGACTTGATGGAGACATACCTTTAACAATGATAGTTGGATTCTTAGGTCCTTCATTATTTTTCTTGTCATATCTATGACCCGATTTGTCTCCAAATGGTTAGTTTAGTTTTAGAAACTTTTCAAGCTTTTCTCCTCCTCTTGTAAATTTCATTTCCACTTTTTCTTTATACATTTTTAACTCATTAACTTCTTGAGCTAATCTTTGATTTTCAATTTTTAGATTTGATTGTGAATTAGGAGTATTAGCTTTAGCTTCCTTAAGTTCATTTTTAATTTTAGCATTTTCTTCTTCTTCACAATTTAACACAATTTTCAAATCTTTATATTCTTCTTTTAATGAGCAAAGTTCATGCTTTAGTTTTCTTGTTTCATTTTCAATATTTACTTTTTCATTTATTTCTATTTTTAAGCATTCTTCAAGTTTTAGGCACTATTCTTGAATAGCTTTTGGATTTACTTGATTTGCCAATGTTAGTTCTTTTAGAATATTTTCTTTTACCAACTTTTCTTGATTTAGTTATTTTGTTAGTTTTATATTTTATTTACCAAATTTCTTAAGTTGTTTGTATACTTCATTTAATGTGTCACTTATTTCTTCTATGCTAGGTGTATCATCTTTATTTCTTTTTAATTAGTTTGTTCTTCTTGGGTTCAAGTGTTTGAATGGGTCCTAGACAATAGACCATTTCTATGGCATCTTCATTCCTAGGCTTTTCATGAGTTTTCTCCAAAATATCACATGCCTCATTTGTGGTTTCACAAGATATGATATCTTCCAAAATATTTAGTGAAACGGCACAAAATATAGCATTGAGGGCATTGGCATTGGCCGAATACATTCTCCTTTCTATTTCATTATATGTAAAATAGTTCTTGGATGGTTTGGTCCAACCACATAAGATAATTTCCCATAAAGCTCCATCCATTGTCATTAAATGCATTTTCATTTTGGCTTTCCAAACACCATAGTTGGAGCCATTAAGGATTGGAGACACATCACGGCCATGCAATCACCTAAGACATTTCTAGCTTGAAGGATCTACTCTTAGACGGTTAAGCCAAATAGCAAGAGTCCTCGCTCTGATACAACTTTTTAGTCAAGCTAGCCAAATGTCAAGAATAGTCCTAGAGGGGGGTGAATATGACTATAGGGAATTTTAATTTCAATTTAAAATATTGGGCACTTTAACGGTTGGTCTTAACAACTTGATCCAATTATCCCAATTAGATTAACATGCAAGATTCAATTTACCAATCAAAGCGGCATGCAATCAATAAGTCCACTCAAAACAAAATGTGCAACAAGATAAGAGATTAAGACAATACACAGAATTAGATGAGGAGATGAGAAACGATGGAGTATAATGACATAATGATTTTTACAGTGGTTCGACAAACTTGTCTACATTCACGCTGTGTACTTGAGGATTTCAATAACCTTCTCCTTCAAGGGTAGAGAAGAAACTTATTACAACTTTTGATCTACTTCAAGGGTGTTGATCGAACCGAGAATTACAAACACCAAGAAAGCACCTTTCTTGGATTTCACTAGGGTTATACCAACCCTTACAAATATCTCAATGATTAATGAAAGTTGTAGAACTTCAGAGTTTTACCAAGAACAGCAGCCTCTAGTAATTTGAAGTAGCATTGGTTTGTCCTTAGATGTCTTTCTCCACTTAGCTTCTTGGTGATGAGATAATGCTCCAATGAATACCACACCAAAGATTAGGAGAAAATCTAGGGATGATTAAAGGTTTGCCTATATGAGTAATCAATCCCAAGAGGTTTCCTCAAGAACACATTCAATGTTGAGCCTTAAATGCTCAATGATTTGCCTATGATTGCTTTGAATGTGTTTGAGATTGGTTGTAGAGCAATGTGGGTGTAACTATGGAGATTTAATGCTCTAAAAATAGTTGGGATGCTTGGTGAAGAGTTGGAGAAAATCTAGATCAAAAGAATCAACATTTGCCTCTCAAATGGCTTTAGTTTATATAGCCAACAATCTCCCAACGAATCTCTACTTCGGAACTTGCTTAACTAGCCTCGGAACTTCTGAAGTCCCAACGGTCGGAATTCCAATGGTTACATTTCAACGGATAGTTTGAACTTGCAACGGCTAGTTGGACTACCCTCAGAACCTCCCAGGTTCCAGGTTCGGAACTTCCGAAGTCAGGTTTCGAAGGAAGGTTACAGGGCTCGAAAGCAATGTCTTAAGCTTATACATGGAGGAGGTCTCAGGAACCTGTAGTATGCATCCCTCAAAATTTCTGAGGCAAGTTCCAAACTTAGGAACAACCTTCGGAAGTTTCGAAGCTGAGCAGTGTTAGGTTCCGAGGTACCTGATAAGCCTCAAATTTCACTAAGTGTTGATGAATTAAGAGTTTATGATATCCGAACAAGATGGATAGCCCTTTATGTATTCATTTGCAATCATTAAGTTTAACTATAGTGAACATTTGTTAGATTGCAAATACACAAGAATATATTGGGATATTTAGTAGATAGCAAGAGCTCTCCATAGGGCAAGGGTACTTAGAAATCCTATTTTAATTAAGTCAGTTCTCAACCGAGGGATTCTAAAGCTTCTAAGTCAGCCTTGGGGTCCATATACCTGTGTAGTTTGGCATTTACGGAGTTCTTCCAATTTTAGTGTGATGTTTTCCAAACAATGTATCTTCTGGAGCTTCAAGCTTGATTTGACTGTGCATGTCTTCTAAAGATGCGGTCTTGGACACATAGACGGTCACAGCTCAGTCAAAGAAATTGACAACTCAGGACGTAGTCGGGAACAATGACGGAATTGACAACTCAGTCTGACTCAAGGAGGCAAATTTAACTTTTAGGCCAACAAGAATAATCCTTTGTTACTCATCCCAAATTTGAAAATCATGAAAGACAAAGGAAAAGAATATACCAAATAAATGGTGTTCGTAATCAAAAGCTGGATTGCATTTTAAAAGAATTAAGGAACACTAGGTTTGGGAATATTCAAGCGAAAGACATAAAAAATATGATCTAAACATTCAAAGAAAAGTTTCAAAGTCTTCTACTTTTGATCAGTGGGTTCCTAAAGCTAAAAGCTTCATGATTTATACTACTCTAAATGTTGAAAAGCAATCCAAACGGTACTTGGATAGTGAGTGTTCTCGACATATGACTAGAAACAGTTCCTTTAGGTCTAATCGGTTGATTTCAAAGATGGATCACTTGTGTTTGGCGATGGCAATATGTCCAATATAATTGGTAAAGGTTCCTTAACACTTGTAAACTCTTGTGTCATTAATGATGTACATTTTACGGATCATTTAAGCATAACTTGTTAAGTATCTCTCAACTTTGTGCCAAGGATAATCATGTTACCTTCAGGAAAAAATGACTGTCAAATTATTCTAATAAAGGTGAGGTCATTTTAAATGGGATCCTTACATCTGATGATTGTTTTGTCTTGGATAGTGCATCTTCTCCTATAAAAAATGCTTGCTCGCTATCCAAACTAAGTGAAGCTGAACTTTGGCACCAAAGTCTTGGGCATGTAAACTTCAAAGACTTGTCCAATTAAGTGATCATAAAAAAGGGTTGCCCAAAGTAAGCCGGTCAGAAAAATCCATATGTGGTGATTTCCAAAAGGGAAAACAAGTGAGGGCAGCTCACAAACATACTAATATGATTGCAACTTCTAGATCGCTAGAGTTGTTGCATATGGATTTGGTTGGACCTTCTCAACACTTGAGTATTGGAGGGAAGAGGTATTTCATGGTGATAGTTGATGACTATACTAGATATACTTGGGTGGCCTTTCTGAGAGAAAAATCTAATGCATTCCTTGAACTCAAAATCATTGCTAAACATATCATGAATGCTAAAGAATCTACTATCCACAGAATAAGAACTGATCATTGAAAGAATTTGAAAATCAGTCCTTTGAAAGATTCTGTGAAAAACATGAAATTCACCATGAATTTTCTGCTCTCAAAACGCCATAATAGAACATAGTAGTTGATTGGAAAAATAGAGTACTTCAAGAGATGGCCACAACACTTCTTGAAAGTAAGAATGTTGCAAAGAATCTGTGGGGTGAAGCAGTTAACACATCATGTTTTATCATTAATCATGTTTACTTAAGAGATGGGTTAAACATAACTGACTTTGAACTATGGACTAGTAGAAAATCAAACTCTAAGTACTTCAGAGTATTTGGAAGTAAATGTCATATACTAAGAGACAGAGAACACTTGGGAAAATTTGAATCCAAAAAGTGATGATAGCGTCTTCCTAGGATATTCAACCACTAGTCGTGCCTACAGAGTGAAAAATCTGAGGACTATGGATTCATTTAAGAATCTGTGAATGTGATTGTGGATGATCATGTCTACATACCTAGTCAAGACCAAAAGGATGAAGAAACTATTTATTTGACTCAAAATGAAGAAATTCCTACAGAAGCACCAAGCTCTCCTAAACCTAATCAACTCAAACCTGTAAAGGAGCATCCATAGCTTAGATTATAGGAGAACCCATAGCTGGAGTTAAAACAAGAAGGCAAATTGAGAATCTGGCCAACTATGCATGTTTTACCTTCTCAGCTGGATGCCAAGAAAGTTAAAGAAGCCTTGAATGATGAGGATTAGGTTAATGCTATGCAAGAGGAGCTTGGACAGTTCACTAGGAATGAAGTGTGGGGCTTGGTTTCTAGACCCAAGAAAACAAATATTATTAGATCCAAGTGAATTCCCAAAAACAAGATGGATGAACATGGCACCATTGTGAGAAACAAAGCCAGATTGGTAACCCAGGGGTATACTCAAATAGAAGGGATTTATTTTGATGAAACCTTTGCTCCTGTGGCTAGATTAGAATTCATTAGGATTATGATGTCCATTGCTTGCTTGCTTAATTCAAATTGATTCAAATGGATGTAAAAAGTGCCTTTTTAAATATGTACTTAAATGAAGAAGTATTTGTGGAACAACCCAAATGATTCATTGATCCAAAATTTCCAATCATGTATACAAGCTTAAAAAAACATTATATCGTCTTAAGCAAGCCCCAAGAGCCTGGTATGAAAGGCTAACACAGTTTTTACTTGAACATGGTTTTCAAAGGGGAAGTGTGGACAAAATTTTGTCTGTTCAAAAGACCAACAAATCTATTCTTATTGCTCAAATCTATGTTGATGACATAGTATTTGGATCTAGTTGTGAAAAGGCTGCTATGGACTTCTCCAAACTTATGTAATCAGAATTTGAAATGAGTATGGTTGGAGATCTAAACTACTTCCTTAGTCTTCAAATCAAACAGTTGGATGAGGGTCTATTTAAATCTCAATCAAAATATGCAAAAGACCTTGTGAAGAGATTTGGACTTGAAGGATGCAAGCACTCAACCACCCTTATGAGCATAATAGTAAAACTATCTAAGGATGATAGTGGAAAAGATGTTTATCTTAGCTTGTATAGAAGCATGATTGGAAGCCTATTATATCTTACAGCTAGTAGACCTGACATTTCATTTAGTGTTGGATCTTGTGACAGATTTCAATCTCAACCCAAGAAGTCACATCTCAAAACAGTAAAATGAATTATCAAATATTTGACAAGAACTACTACTATGTATGGCATTTAGTATTCTTATGATACACCATTTAAGATTGCAGGTTATACTGAAGCAGAGTATGTTGCAGCTGCAAGTTGTTGCACTCAGTTATTATGGATGAAGCATATGTTAGTGGATTATGGTATTGGGGCAGGAATCTATGACTTTGTATTGTGATAACACTAGTGCAATCAATATTTCCAAAAATCCAGTTCAACACTCAAGAACCAAACATATAGACATAAGGCACCACTTAAATAGAGAGCTAGTGGATGAGAAAACCATTGAGTTTGAACACATTGGTACTGAAAATCAGTTGGCAGATATCATGACCAAACCATTGGATTCAATCAGGTTTCTCTATCTCGAAAAGTCCATTGGCATTTGTGTTTCCCCCTATTCAGATAAATGACCAAACCATTTGCTTTAATTCTTGTTTTATGTGCTCTATTGGTGTATATCTTTATGAATTCAGTTTCTTTTAGATCCTCCTTATAGAATATCTAAGTGATTCCCTCTTTAGTGCATGCATGAGTTGGTTTAAAGATAAACCGCATTTGACTATGTTTCCTTCTCCATATCTAATCCAATAGTTGGGACATGTTAAAGCACACTGAATTGGAATTATCAGTGCTCATACCCTTTATCAATTTATGACAAAAAGGGGGACTAAAATATGGTGAAGCTGGAGAGAATACTTCTGATTGATGTATGGGGGAGAAAATATGTGTCTAAGAGGGAGTATAATTTATATGTGGACTATTGTTTGAGGGGGAGTTTTTGCTTCCTAGTGCCTTATTTGTGTAAAAGAACATGTTTTGTAGGCACACCTTAAGGGGGAGCAAAGTGAAGATCAAGTCATCTGAGTCTTTAAATTCATTTGGATATGCATTGTAATGGGGGATTTTATTTTTGATTCAAATGACTTGTATATGATGTATTATGTCTTTTGAGTCTGTATTCATTAGCTTCTAGGTTTTGTCATAAAATTGACAAAGGGAGAGAATTATTAGTGCTCCGGTTTGACCGAGTCACCTTGTTGTAAATTCCTTGACCTAGAAGAGCATTGACTTGGAAGATAGAAGGCATGAATCAAGACTCAAGAGTGGTGGATACTGAATCAAGAGTTCAAGGATTGGAAGATCAAGTTTAAGATTCAAGCATCACCAAGTGCATGGCAATCACAAAGGTAAATTGGTGATAGATGACTATCGGGTAGACCCTACACACCTAGGAAGACTTTGACTAGGCTTAGAACTCATTGTTAAAAAATTAATCAAGCCTAGTGGACCAGGACCAAGCCAGAAAACCATGGACTTAAATTGGAAATTTGGATTTCTGTCAATGGCAATCCATCGTGGATGACGATCCATTGCCATATGACTGTGGCAACCCATTGGGGTCTGGCGATCCATCTCCTGGAAAATCCAATGTTCTAGTTGGAAAACACTGCCATTCTGGTATGCTTCAAGACGAGCCACTCGTGGCTAGCAATTCATCGCCAGGTACCTCGCGACCCATCGCAAGACACGATGCATCACTTAGGTTTTCCAGAGTTCTAGATGAGAAAACTGTGTACTTTTTAGTTGGTCTCAAGGCGAGCCACTCACTAGTGGCGATCCATCGTCAGGTGTTCAGTGATCCATCGCAGGTTGTGATCCATCGCTGGTGACCGTTTTGTATTCGTTGAAACTGCATTAAATGCACAATGGCCTTATACATGGAAGGCTTTTTGGAAAGCTGCATTCCATTGCCAAGCAGCGACCCATCGTCAACTAGTCATTGGGAAAACTCTGGTTTGCCTATTTAAACTCTGGATTTTTTAGAGTTTGTTAGGACCTTACGCTTGGAAAATCTTAAGGCAATACCAAAGAATCCCAACCTCTCTTTAAACACTTTACATGTGGTAAATCATTTGAAATCCAATCAATCTTTTGATTGAGATTAAGAGAGAGAGAAAAACAAATCTAGGGTTGCATTAGTAAATCTCGTATCCTAGAAACCTTCTCCCAAGATTGTGATTGCTTATATAGTGGTAAATCTTCATATCAAAGACATCAAGTTGGGAGAATTCTTCAAGAAACACAACATCTACTTCAAGTGAGCTAAAAAGGAAAGTGTTTCTTCTTGTATTTACACTTCAATATCATCTCTTCTGAAATGGATTAAAGCAAGGTGCTTGATCCACTATAAAAAATAGAGGGATAAGGATTAGATCAAGGTGGTCGAACCTTTAAAAATTAGATAGGATTGTGTAGGTGAATTCTTACTCTATTTGTGTGGGTGTAATTCCCACTCTATTGTGAGGGCATAATTCCTCTACTTAGTGAATTTGAGATAACCTAAGATTTGGTGAATTCATCAGTGGATGTAGAAGGGATTTACTCTGTTAGTGCCCCGGCTTACCGAGTCACCTGTTTGTCAAGTTTGTGACTTAGGTGAAGCAACGCCTTGAAGAGAGAATCTCAAAGACTCAAGATCTCAAGCATTGGTTGAAGTGTGGAGACTCAACGAATCAACGTATATGACAATTACTGATGGTAAGTGATCATAGATGAACTTAAGTGGTACCCAAACCTTAGGTGGACCATGCCTAGGCTTAGAGATTATATCTGCATAAGTAATCAAGTCTAACATGTGTTTAACAATGAATTAGATCCAACATGGAAATATGAATTCACTGTGAGTGCGACACATCGTGTCGGGCGATCATTCGCCAAAGACATCACACAACCAATCGTGGTCTTACGATATGTCGTATGGAAAGTCAGGGGTTCTAGGTTGGACAAGACTGTCAAACTCATGTGGTCTCAGGACAATACTATCGGCATCCCACGATCTATCGTCTGGAACCTTGACGAATCAGTCGTGTGGGTGATATAGGACATAGGCTGGACTTAAATAAAGCCTGGAAATTTTGATCACATACTATCAATCGAGTATGGAATCGATCGTGAGTACAGGGCTAGAACAGATCGTGTTAGTGCCTTGGCTTGACCGAGTCCCTGTTTGTCAATTACATGACTCGGGTAGAAGCACTTGCCAAGAAGCTTGAAGACTCAAGATGATTGAGGAAGAAAATCATGCTCCATCAAGCTCAGAGCTCATCATAATGGCAATCAAAGGAACAGGTATATGGCCATAGATGACTCTAGGTGGAACCCACACCTAAAAGAGGACTACTAGCCTTAGTTGCATATGTTGGTAATAAACATAAAATTCCTAGAGAGGAAACTGAGCAGTGAATTGAAAGTGACCTTGAAAATATAAATTATGTTCACTGTCAACAATACCAGTCTATCTCACCGACCCTCAGTTAGTCAGGATCAACCCATCATGGTCAAGGACTGTTCAGCCAAATTGAAATTGGTTTTGGAACTTCGAACTGTCATTCTGGATATGCCTCTGACCGAGAGTCTCGTATGCACCGATCCCTCAGCGATGAACTTGAACGATCCCTCGTGGTCAATGACTCATTGGTATAAAACTTATAAGTTCTGGACTGGAAACTTATAAGGCCTCTCAATAAAACAGACATCTCGGTATATCACGACCAATCGAGAGTAACAGGACCGACCCGTCTGCAAAGGGCGACAGGTCATTTGGGTAACAGGTTTCCTAAGTGGAAACAATTGTCAAGCATGCTTTGCACCAGAACGAGCCTCTCATATGGACCGACCCATCAGTGCCATGACTGTCGACCCATCGACGACACTGACATGTCGACCGGGAAGTAATTATGCCATTGGGGATGCATTTAATATGCAACGGTCGAGTGGTTGACCTGTAATAAATATGAACACCGATCCATTGGTGCCACCGACCTGTTGGTCCTGGACAGTGAATATGCCCATTAAAATTCCTCTATAAATATGAGTGTTGGGTGATCGTTTTACTATTTTCCTTGAGCTTAAAAGAGTTAAACACTCTAAGGAACGATAAACACTGTTGAGATAAAGATCATAAACAACCAATCTTTGGATTGTGTTTGCAAGTGAGAAAGAGAAGAGGAGAGAAATATCATAAACAACCAATCTTGGGTTGAGTTTGCAAGTGAGAGAGTTATAAACTAGGAAAGCTTTGGTTAAGCCAAGTTTCTTTGTTGCCCACAAGATTGTGATTGCTACATGACGACTGCAAGAAGGAGCGTCGAAACAACTTGGGTAGGATCTTCAAGAAGCACGCATCAGCGAGAAAGAGCTTTAAGGAAAATGTTTCTTGGTTTCTTATTTTCTTTTTCAAAAACCTGTAAGCCGAAAGTGGATTAAGGAGAGGTACTCTGGAACCATTATAAAAAACTCTAGAGCGTCGTCTCTGGCACAAAGGTGGGTGGAATTTCTGAACAATTGAGTGAGGAGGAATTCATACTCTAATTGTGAGGGTGTAAGTCCCCACATACTGAATTTGGGGATAGGTCATGGTTAAGTGAGTCCTAACAATGGATGTGGGTTGGCGAACCGAACCGCTATATACCTTGTCTCCATATGTTTGTAGTGTGAGAGCTATCTTCTTATGTTGAATGTTAATCACATTTGCTAACACACACACTCTTGATTATTGTATCCGCTGCATTTAAACTAATCGATCAAGTAAAATAAAAAAAGACCAACGATATTTGGATTGACCTGATTCAGTCGACTGAATTGAAAAGTTTGATTTTTGGATGATTTTTCCAGATGCTTCTGTTTAGCTGGTAGGATGTAAGGAGTGATGAAATTAAAATAGAAAATCAAATTAATTTATATATGTGATTGAATTTAATAAGGTAAAGAGATTTGCAAAGGGTTTGTGATTCATTTCAATGTGATCATTAACGCTATCTTCACAAGACAGCAAGGATAGTATACTGGGCGTTGGTAGGATTCCTACCTTATTAAGATACTGTGGATTATATATATGACACTGTTTTTATTTCCAAATATGATGTTTACTTTGGTTAAACAAATGGTATATGTTTATGAACTTGTTTTCAATGATATTATGTAATTTAATATGAAATGACATTCTTGCATTTATTACCTCATGCAAGGCATAGGAGGGAATACATGTGACAGCAAGCCAAGTTATGAGCGGTCCGGACATGATTTGGGATTGAGACTAGCTTGTATGAAGCTATGTGAACTATTGATATGTTGGCCTTGTCCGGGATTGCTAGAAATGGGTACAACGTCATTTGGGCGAAAGAGCTCTTGGGTAGACAGTCCCGAAACCCTGTGCAGTGAGAGGAGTCCACACTCCATCAGTAATTCCGATTAACATATGTGGGGAGGTATAACAATGACCTGGTGGTGCCGTCACAAAACACTGCGGACGTAATTGGCCAAGGGAACACCTTGATATGGCGATTTATCAAGGAAACTATTTTTATAAGATGTGATTGGATATGGAAATTGGGTGAGAGATCATTTGGCATATGACACCCATGGCATGACACATAAGTAAACATGATTATGATATAGACATCATGCATTGTTTTTACTACTTATGAGATGTTTTACCAATGTAATATGATGTATCTGTCTTGTTTTATCTTAATCCTATGTGTAACATGACCCTACTTGGAATTCCTACTTGGCATGTTGACTGATGCCCTACTTCTACCCTATAGATGATGGAACAGGGAATGACAAGGAAACGGACATGAGACATGAAGAGAGCCAAGTGTAAGAGCTTGGAATGAATGAAGTTTAAATTACTTATTTTTTATATTTATGATGTATTGGGAGGACTGATGTTTTGGACTGTAATAACTTAGAATTATTTTGCTATGGTTTGATGATATTTAAGTTTCAGTTAAGTATATAGTAATTGGTTTTCCTTGCCTTATAATGCCATGTTTATGAATAGTGTATTATTCATATAAATAATTCCGCAAGTATCTAAACAGCATGTGAAATGTTTAAGTGGTCTTAATCCATGCACACGTAAAGGTGGCCAATTAAGAGTCGGGTTTTGAAAACTCGGACTTGACTCGCGTCGTGACGACCCGCTCTCTCACTGTTTTAAAAAAATATATACTTTGATTTTGTGGAAAGTGAAAAAAGGCGGGGCGTTACAGTTGGTATCAGAGCGAAACTGGAAGTGTTGAATCTTGCAAAGTAAGATTAATACGATGTCATGTCTTATTGACAATATAAGAATCCCAACTGACCGACTCTTCGGAGTCTACTGCACAGGGGCTGGATTAATTTACTTTGTTGAGAATCAGACTATAATCATTCAATATGAGAACAACACTTGATGAGAAAAACAACAGTAAGGGAAGGACAATCACTATAAATTGTAATTTATCAAACATAGCAAAATAGGACGTATTCCCCCCGAATAAGAAACATCATGATTTCCCCCAAAATGAAAAAAATCATATGATACATAGGAAAATGTCCCCAAAACAAGAAATACAAGATGATGATTAAACAATTTTCCCCAAGTATGTGAACATAAAATTTTATGAGAAAATTAAATCAACCAATGTTTCGATGACTTAGGGAAATGCCTCCAAAAAGAAGAAATACCCAGCAGAACCTGCATTAGGAAGATGAACAGGACAGTGTGAACGTTCCTGAGGTACCTCCTGAGCTACAGAGTCTGGTACAAGCAGTAGTCACCTTTGTTCTACAACAACACCAGAATGGCAATGGAGGCGCAACCTTCAATGAATCGCAGGACTGAAACATGGTCAGAGATTTCCAACAGCAGCGTCCCCATTATTTAAAAGGGAAAGAGGGACCCACGGGAGCAGAAAATTGGATTAAAAACATCACAAAGATCTTGAAACTACTTAAGATCGTCAGTGATGAGGACAGAATACTGCTGGCTACTTCACAATTGGTAGACGATGCCGGCAATTCAAAGTATTTTTGAAAGATATATCTTTTGAATGAGAATTGTTGTGTGTGTGTGTGTGCATGATTGGATGAAATTGTGTTTGGTGTATTTGTGCATGAATATGTGTTTTCCGTGCTTAGATTAGGATCTTCATCAAGCCGCACAAATCAAGGATAATTGATCTGCAATCTGTACCTCTTGGTGTTGTCGATATGTCGGTGAATAGACTGTCTAAGTGACAGACATGTCGTTTCTGTGCTAAATCGAGTACTATTGAAAAAGGGAAAATGTCGAAAAAGTTGACTTGTTGGTGGAACCGACATATCGGTGAAACAGAAAGTTCAAAATAAAAAGGGGTTACTTTCTACGAAAGCGACAACACTTTCAAATTCCTTGTCTCCCCTCCAGCGAAGGTCTGTGGTCCCTGCTTCTCCTCCTGTTCCCTAGACGAATCGATAGGACCTTTCGAAGCGATTTCCTGCCTGAAAACCATGGGACTTTCATTTCTCAAGTCTCTAGAAGCTTGAAAATCACCGTTTTTGTGATTTTCGTAGATCTGGTAAGGGTCAGTCCCTATCCCATCCGTTTCCGAACCAGTGCTTGAGAATCTCCTCCAAGAAAAACCATGCATATGAAGACGACAACTATGGCATGCCCTAAGCACTCTATGGAACGAGGAGAATCCAGTTGTACCAGTCGATGGCCCAAAATGACCAAAAGGTCAGACTCACGCTTCTGCCCTGGGTCGAACTTTGAAAATTCCACTTCTGTTTAAAAAGAACATGAGACCCAAACGAAAGTGGAAGAAGAACCCATTGTTGCACGAAAGGTGTGCACTAATCCATGGGTGAACCATGTGTGAGATTCGATCTCAATTAAAACACCAATGCAAAAAACATGGGGGTGTATTTGATCTTGATGCTTAACTACTAACCCTTTTTCAATTGAATGAAAAAAAAATGGGGGAGACAATAATAGAAGCTAGGAAGCACATAAAAACCAATTAGGAGAATAATTGGTGGAAGGAAGATCCAACTCAAGGAGATTGGGGGAGTCTAGATAGCAATTCATTGGTGTATGGGGGAGAAAATCTTATTTAGTCCATGGATGTTTATGACTTGGACTAACCCATCTAATGATCATCTATTGTTGCTTATTTTTTGTGCTTAAACTGGAAAATGAAAATGAAGCAAGCTGAGCAAGAATATGAAGATCCTAGTTTTGTTAATCCATTTGAATATACATTGTAATTGATGTAATGTTTTGTATTCAAATGTGTTGTAATAAAGGGTGGGCTTGTAATTGGGCTAGCTTCTAGGTTTTGTCGCGTAATTGACAAAGGGGGAGATTGTTAGTGCCCCGGCTTTACTGAGTCCCTATTTGTCAATTACATGACTCAGGTAGAAGCACTCGCCAAGAAGCTTGAAGACTTAAGATGATCGAAGAAGAAGATCATGTTCCACCAAGTTCAAAGCTCACCATCATAGCAATCACAAGAACAGGTATATGGCCATAGATGACCCTAGGTGGAACCCACACATGAGAGAGGACTAGTAGGTTTAGTTGCATATGTTGGTAATAAACATAAAATGCCTAAAGAGGAAGCTGAACAGTGAATTAAAAGTGAACTTGGAAACATGAATTATGTTCACTGTCAGGACGACCAATCTATCTCACCGACCCCTCAGTGTAGTCAGGATCGACCCATCGTGGTCAAGGACTAGTCGGCCAGATTGATATTGGTTCTGGAACTTGAAACTGTCATTTTGGATATGCCTTTGAGCGAGAGTCTCATATGCACCGATCACTCGGTGATGAACTTGAACGACCCCTCGTGGTCAATGACTCATCGGTATAAAACTTATAAGTTCTGGACTGGGAACTTATAAGGGCCCTCGATAAAATAGACATCTCCGTATATCATGACCGATCGAGAGTAACAAAACCGACCCGTCTGCAAAGGGCGACAGGTCATTCTGGATAACAGGTTTTCTAAGTGGAAACTACTGTCAAGCATGCTTTGCAGCAGAACAAGCCTCTCGTATGGACTGACCCATAGGTACCATGATTGTCGACCCATCGGCGACACCGACATGTAGACCAAGAAGTAATTATATCATTGGTGGTGCATTTAATGCGCAACGGTCGACTGGTTGAACGGTAATAAATATGAACACCGATCCATTGGCGCCACCGACCTGTCTGTCTTAGACAGTGAATATGACCGTTAAAACTCCTCTATAAATATGAGTGTTGGGTAATCGTTTTACTATCTTCCTTGTAATGCCCCGCCCTTTTTCACTCGCCTCTTTCTGTAAAATCAGAGTCTATTTTTTTTTATAAACGAAGAGTGATAGAGAGCGGGACGTCACGATGCGAGATAAGTCCGAATTTTTAAAGTCCGACCCTTAACTGGCCAACCCTATGTGTGCATGGACTCAGTCCATGAAAACAGTTCACACATAGCAATATAAACATGTGGAATAAAAATCATAACATGCGGAAACATAATAGAACACAGTTTTATTCCATTCAGATAGCAAAGTACGTCAAGTCCTTCATCATCATTATCATAATGCAATTATCCAATAAAACATCCAACCATAGTAAATCCATCTAAGTTATTACATTCCGAATTTCGGATACTCAAAACACAAGCCCATGAGTATCTTAAACAAATATAAATGAACAAGCATCCAAGCTCCTATGCCTGGCCCGTTTCGCGTTCATCGCTCCCCTCGTTTCCTGTATTATCCACTAGGTAGAAGTAGGGCGTTAGAACAACGCGCCCAGTAGGTATTCCAATTAGGGCTAACACATGGTTAGTACAAAACATATATAATAATATCGTGATGTCAAAAACCATATAAATCCATGCCATGCAATGATGACAAATGCAATGAGTCTCACCCATCACATGTACATAAAAGTACCCACCACATAGGTCTTTCGGACGCCCCGACGGAGTGTGGGCCCTCCAGTTTCTTCTTGATGGAAAAGCACATCAAGGTACCTCACTTAGGTTTTTTGGACGCCTCGACGGAGTGTGAGCCTTCCAGTTACAAATCCTCCACCCCATGCTATGCATGAGATACCAATGAAATACATGCTATTTTATAACATAACCATAGCATTTAAAATCATATTTAAAACACATGCTCTTTCCTCATATAAACATAGCATTTAAAATCATCATTTGAAACATATCTTTTGCTGCATAAATTCATCAAAAATAAGATAAAGACAATGTACATAAACCCATGGTTTCAAAGAGGTGGAATCCTACCAAAGACCGCTAATGTGTCCTTGCGTCTTTCGTCCGGTAACCGCTCACGATCATAAACACCTTGTGTGGTCCCGTTACTTTATAATATAAAATCAATCAAAACCAAGTCCCACATGTTTTATAATATTTTAAGTCCACAAACCAATCCCCATGGGTTCGGCCATACACCATGGCCGAACCCATGGTCCATTAATTCAGTTAATTACAATAATGCCATTGTACATTCTATTCATTTAAAACATGCTTAGGCTAATCAATATCCCATTTCCATGGCTCATGGGGGTTCGGCCATACACCATGGCCGAACCCAGGATCTTTCATTTTAGCCTCTAATTACAATATTGCCATTTATTCATCCATGGTTTCCTTATTTAACATCTTCAACATCTAACAACACCTTTCATCATTGTTTCTTCATGGGGTTCGGCCATACACATGGCCGAACCCTATGGTTCCTTATTTCCATCTATTTACACTTTTGCCATTCTTAACATTTCATGACCAATAACATACTCTAAGATCATAGTTATACATACTTAAATCCATTGTTTTCTTGCTCAACATCTAATTATTTATTCATGCTTCACATCACCAATAGCCCATAAAAATGGTCCATGGGGTTCGGCCGTACACATGGCCGAACCCTTTGGTTCCTTATTTCCCTTCTTAAGATCACTTTAGACCTTTAAAACTTCCTTAACACTTTCCATGGTTTTTATGTTTTGCAACCCTTTAAAATTAATAAATTAGTCCACATGATTCAATGTCTAAGAAACCCCAAATCCATAACTATATATGGCCGAACCTCACCCCTTCTTTTCTATTCTTTTGGTCCAACAATTAAATCTAACAACCTTTCCAAATTATGAACCCTCTTTCAAAAATCATTAATCCTTGATCTAGCATCTTAGCCATAATGAAATTATGGTTTGGCCAAGCAATGGCCGACCCATATCCTTAATTAGAAACTTACTAAAAATAGTAACTATCTTCATAAAAATGAGCAATGTTCGTCCATGCTTCCATTACTAGAAACTTTCTAAATTAAGAAGCATCCTTCATAAATTAGATAATTTCCAAATTTAGCGTGCATCTTTCCATACTTAGATAGTTTCCAAATTTAGCATGCATCTTTCCATAAATAGAAACTTTCCCATTTTAATCTCCTCTTTCTATTTTTAGAAGGTTTCCAAATTTAGCTCCACTTTCTATATTTAGAAGGTTTCCAAATTTAATAAACAACTCCATGGCGTTCGGCCATACACCATGGCCGAACCCTATGGTTCATACTCTTTAGAAATCATACATTCCCATTCATCCATTAATTTGTCTTTCCATGGATCTAAAACCATCAACCATACATCTATTTAAAATAAATCATAAATGACCTTTCAAATGGGGTTCGGCCATACAACATGGCCGAACCCTATGATTTAACTTTTCCTTCAAACTTCCATTTTAAAAAAATCAATGTTCTTTCCATAGGATTCATCCTTCAAAAACCCATTAAACAAACCCAATGTTCCTCCATGGTTTTCAATCCTCAAAACCCATGAATTAAACATGTCTTTCCATGGGGTTCGGCCATGTATGGTTCTTTCTTTCCATTAAAAATTCATACATTCATCTCCCTATCCTCTTCCATGGGATTCGGCCATACACCATGGCCGAACCCTATGGCTTTTTTCTTTTAAAACAAGTTTATCAAATAAAAATACTAACCGGTTCGATTGATTCTTACTCTTCCAATCCTTCTCCTTTCTTCTTAATTTTTCCAAACCAAGAACACCTCTTGCTGGCTGCCTTCTCCTTCTCCTTGTTCTTGCCGTGAACAAGACTTGAGAGAGGGATAAAATTCGGCTATGGAGAGTAAACCGTGTGCCCCTCCTATGTATCTCTTTATAAAGCCTTTCCTTGGTCCCAACTTAGAAGGTGCTTAAGATTATCTCACCCCCTTAGAGCCGTACACCCCTTGTTTAATTTGCCATTGCCGTGTGCTCCTCTTTTAGAAGGTGCCAAAATCCTTCATTTAGCAATTCCCTTTAGGCTATTTCTAATCAAGGAAATAGGACACCATGTGTGCATCACATAACTATGCAAATCCCACACACGGACTAATATAATCCTTATTTGATTTTTAAACATCTCCTTGGATATTCAAATCCAATATTCGGCCATGTACAAACATTTATTTAATATTGCATTATTAATTAAATTCAACCCGATTTAATTTTTATTAAAACCAATTCCAAAACCGTTGGGTCCTAATTGGGCCAATGACCCAATACATTACCCATATAAGATCTATATCTAAAATTCACAAATTAAATGGGTAATTTTCATATAAATAATAACTTGAAAATCTGGGGTGTTACATTCCTTGAGCTTAAAAGAGTTAAACAGTCTAAAGAACAATCAACACTCTTGAGAGAAAGATCATAAACAACCAATCTTTGGATTGTGTTTGCAAATGAGAAAGAGAGGAGGAGAGAAAGATCATAAACAACCAATCTTCGGATTGAGTTTGCTAGTGACAGAGTTATAAACTAGGAAAGTTTTGGTTAAGCCAAGTTTCCTTGTCGCCCACAAGATTGTGATTGCTACACGACAACTGCAAGAAGGAGCGTCGAAACAACTTGGGTGAGATCTTCAAGAAGCACACCTCAGCGAAAAAGAGTTTTAAGGCAAATGTTTCTTGGTTTTTTATTTTCTTTTTTAAAAACCTGTAACTCGAAAGTGGATTAAGGAGAGGTACTCTGGAACCACTATAAAAAACTCTAGAGTGTCGTCTCTAGCACAGAGGTGAGTGGAATTCTCGGCTAATTGAGTGAGGTGAAATTCCTACTCTAATTGTAAAGGGTGTAAATCCCCACATAGTGAATTTGGGGATATCTCAAAGTTGAGCGAGTCCTAACAATAGATATAGGTTGGCGAACCGAACCACTATATATTTTGTCTCCATATGTTTGTGGTGTTAGAGTTATCTTCTTATGTTGATTGTTAATTACATTTGCTAACACACACACTCTTGATTATTGTATCCGCTACATTTAAAGTAATCGATCAAGTAAAATAAAAAAAGACCAACGATATTTGGATTGACCTATTCAACACCTCCCCCCCCCCCCCCCCCCCCCTCCGTCCCCCTCCTCTAGGGTCAATCAGATTGTTCTAGCACCCTTGTAAAGGGTACTTTCAGATCGATATCACGATCAATCGCCCTGGACCTGGATGAGACATGGCACTGGAAAATACATTCAGTCACAGGCCAATACATTCACCAATCCACGACCAGTCGCCAAGATGCACGGACGATCAATCATGTCGCACAATGTATCGTGAGGTTACCGTTTTAGAATCGTTACTGTGCATTAAATGCTCAGCAGTCGGGTTGGTGAAATGGAATTCAAACACGGATGATCGATCGCCTGTACACGATCAATTGTGTGTTTCAGTGATACGAAACTTTTTGTGTTTGCCCTATAAATACCACACGATTTTGGAGTTTTTGTTGATGAAAAATAGAGAGCATTCATTACATATCTACCAAAGTTAATTCCTCAAATTCATAGGTTTATTCTATCTTGGAAAAACAATTGTGAAATTATTCAAGTATCGAATCGATATAGATTGAGATTAAGAAAGAAGAATTAAGCCAAAGCTCTAGGAAAAACATTAGACCTCCAATTTCCTAGATACCAAAGGATTGTGGTTGCTCTACACAACGGGTCTTCATCAACGTTGGGATTCTACAAGCTCACATTGGGTGGATCGTTTCAGAAGCACATCTATATATTTGGAAGGCTTCAAGGCGAGCGCTTCCTAATTTGATTTTTCTTTAAAAATCATATTGTTATGAAGTGGATTAAAGAGACTGAGTTTCTCTTTAACCACTATAAAAAATAGTGGGATAGGACTTGGGTGAAAGTTCCAATCAATTGGATAGGTGGAAGTTCTATTCTATTGTGTTGGTGTAATTCCAACGCTTAGTAATTTGGAGATAGTCCAAAGTTGGGTGAGTCTCAACAGTAGATGTAGGTTATTTAACCGAACCACTATATATCGTGTGCATTATCTCTTTGTGTGATTGCTCCTATCTTGCACACTTTGATTATCACACACTTGATTAATTGCTTATTAATTTTGCACTATTTCACATTAATCAATTAAAATTTAAGAAGGCATATAATTTGTGATTACCCTATTAACCCCGCTCTAGGGTTAATCTTGTTCTAAGCATTAAAGGAACTTTCATACTCCGAACCACTATATATCGGGTGTTTGGCTTGTGTATGTGATTGCTTATTTATCTTATACACTCTTCTATCACACAACACTTCATTAATCTTGTTCTAGCACTGGGAACTTTCAGAGAGAAAAACTATCTATCTTTAACTAGACTCAGATGAACCCATTGCATAGCCATTGTTGAGTCATCTTTGTTCTATCATTATGAGTAACTCTAGTTGAGCTTCATTCTAATTTTTGTGAGAGCTACTCATGTGCTTCAATGTAATTTTTATTTTCTTTGAGAGAGAAGAAGGAGAAGAGGAAGGGTTGGCAGACTCTGTTGTGAGGACGGAAAGAAGGGTCAATCTCGAATCCAAAAATAAATCCATTGGGCTAGGGAGCACTGAACATCGGTGTAAATAGTTTGTCCTTCACCCATAAGAAGGATAGATTAGTGGAGTTAACCCTCAGGCATGGCTCGAGGCGAGGACGTAGGTAGAAACAACTGAACCTGATTACATCGGGTTGTATCTCTCCTAACCTCCTATATGGTGCTTGTATTTTATTTTCTTATATTCTGTATGCTTGCTTGATTAGATCGCTATGGATTGTTAGCATTGCATTTAGCTATGTTATGAAAGCACCATGTCTTTGTGCTCATCATTATTAATACATTGTTGTATGCACATTCACACTGTTTCTTGAATGCTATCTTCTCTAGTGAATGCGTATGCTTCATATGTATGACATAATTAATTAAAATTATTAAAAGAGTATTTTTCAATTTACATAATCGGAAGGGAAACCCAAAAAGTTTACAGAGACTCAATTAATTAAAAAGATTTGTTGGCACATGTGAAAGAGAGAAAAAATATAGAGGAGAAAATTTGTCTGGATTATTTTATAATTGAGATAGAGAATTTCAAAATTTTGTATTTCCTTTAATTTAATAGAATTTCTTTAAGTGTTGCCTGTGGAAATTGAATAATTTTTTTTTGTCCTTATATAAATGTTTGATTTTACTGTGATTGCTTCCATTGATTGAAACCGATTTTGCACAGCATCATTCATTTTATTAAATACTAATTTTTTTTATAAAAAACTTGATAGAGAAAAATCCGACTTCATCATCATTTTGGATAGATAATGTCATTCTTTTATTGTACAGTTAAAATGGAATATTATTTTAGGTATTGAAAGTGGAGATAAAGTCGACGAGCAAGGACATGGTCCCACCTCTGTGATTTGATCCTCACCGAAATTCTTATTTCCAAGTTGACGAGGATTCAGAGCACAGAGCAGATTCGACAAGTGAAAGTTTCGTCATCATCATACATGTTACAAGCGGCCGCCCATCCCACGGGATTTTTTTTTTGGTGTACATGGCTAATAAAAAGTTTAGGCGAAAAGTCAATTTTATCTTTCACTCTTTTGTAATTCTTTAAAAAAGAAATGTTTAGGTGGTGTACTACTGATTTCAACGTTCAAATAGTGTACCATAAAGTGAAATAAGCAGTGCATTGTACTTTAAAAAATTTCTTTAAAATTTTAAATTTATCTTTTAAACGGTGTGTATTTTAAAAATTTTTTAAATTGAATATTTAAACTGATTATAATAATCTTATAAAAATACTTTAAGATTTTAAAATCTTTTGATACTTTTAAATATTTAAAATAAAGTATTTTACAAATAAGGGTATCTTTTAACTGTACCGAAACACATTTGAAAGTGTCAAAAAATATTAAAGTCTTAAAGTATTTTTCTCAGATTTTCGTAATTATTTCTCAGATTATCGTAATTAGTCCGAATATTTAATTTGACAAATTTTGAAAATATATAGTGTTTAAAAAATAACGGTCTATATTGCAGATGCTATATTAATATATAGTGCATTAGTTTAAATAATAAAATTTCTTTTAAAATTTTAATGTTATTTTTTAAATACTGTATATTTCTAAAAAATTTCAAATTGAATATCCTGATTAATTACGATAAACTGATAAAAATATTTAAAATTTTAAGGTCTTTTGACACTTTCAATATATTCCAGTACAGTTAAGAGATATTTTTATTTATAAAATACTGTGTTTTAAAGTATTTAAGAGTATCAAAAGACTTTAAAGTATTAAAATATTTTTATTACATTATCTATAATTAGTTTGAATATTCAATTTAATTTTTTTAAAATATATAATATTTAAAAAATAATTTTAAAATTTTGAAGAAGATTTTTAGAGTGATGTGCGCCGCTTATCTTGTCGTTGAAACCAGCGGTCACGTATTTTAAGGAATTAAAGGTTTAAAGGACTTTTCACATAAATTTTTTGAAAATCCATGTGAACTGAAAAATCGCGTGTTGGGATGGACGGCCGTTACAAACTGATAGACTCCATAGCAGCCGAAATTTGAATTAATGAATTTTATCATCTCCGTAATCCCTCTTCTCAGTCACTGTCATTTTCATCATCATCCATTCTGTAGCAGATTCTGTACGCCAGATAAGAATAGTATAAACTAGCTCATGACTCTCATACTGCATAGACGACGAAGCTACCCTGACATCTCTCTGCTTTCCAGAACTTTACTCTCTCAAGAAAAAGAAAAAAGAGAAATTCTAATATCTGTTGTCTCTTGAAAAGATCATGACGAATTCTAAGATGGGGCGCATGCCTAGCATGCGAGAGCGAGTCGAGGACACACGGTCGGCCCACCGAAACGAACTTGTTTCTCTCCTCTCCAGGTTCTTTTCTCCTCTTCCTCTTCCTCTTCCTCCATCTTCAACCTGTGTCTTTTTTTTCCTTTTTTTTTTAGGTCTGAATTACATACTAGCTTCGGCTTTTTGTCAGGTATGTGGCTCGAGGTCGGGGCATTCTGCAACCCCATCATCTGGCGGAGGCGTTCTCCAAGGCCGATGAGAAAGGACGACAGAAGCTCAGCGACGGTCCCTTTAGCGAAGTCCTAAAATCCGCTCAGGTCTGAGAATTTCCTTTTTGAGAGACAAAGCAGGGGCGAAATTAGAATATAAATTCCTCTTTATTTTATTTTATTTGGTGGTTGGACCCAGTATACAAATTAATATTTGCCAAGGGGAAGAACATACAAAGCTGCAAATGTCTAAAGGATGTTTCGGTTTTCCCAAATTTGGGAGCAATAACTTCGAAATGCAATTTGGCCCCAAAACCCAAAATTTCGAAAAGCTCAGCTCGAGAAAATTGGGTTTGAGACTTTGAGCAGGTTTATAGCCCAATTGTTAATCGGGTTCAGGCTTGGGCCTAAATGCAAAGCCCGTATAAAAATTGGGCTCAGCTTGTCCATATCAATATTCAGGCGAAGCCCAATATTCATTCGAAAATTTCACGTATATATTTTATTATAGATAATTTAAAGAATTAATGATAGGTGGATTGAAAATAGACTTTATGAGCTATCAGTGTACCAATTTTTAACTCAAAAATCAATCTAAAGTCACTTCGTATTCGCGGTCAAATTTTCTAATGACACTTGGTGATTTTGACCGTTAAATTCAAAGTGGTTTTAAATTGACATGTGGGCTGAAATTTGGTTAAGTGGTAGTCATCAACTCTACTTTCAATTTATGTGGTTAATTTTTTAATAGGGTTATTAGAAAAATTAAAAATAAGATTACTTGCACTTAATAAATTCAATAACTTAAGACTTTCCTTCGGTCTTAGGCTTTTTGTCGGACTCTTCAAGCTCCTCGAACTCGGGCTTGAGCACACTCTTAAGCCTATGTAAGGCTCGGGCTTAGATACTCTAAATTGGGCTTGGGTTTGGCTATATATATATATATAGATAGAGAGAGAGAGAGAGAGAGAGACATTGTAATTGTTCTAAATGTACGCGACATGTTTCTAGACGATACTTGTTGACTTCTCCAAAGATCATATGGTTCCAATCTCCTTCTCTAATTCATTTTTGAGATATGTGAACAGTTCAATGTAGGACCTACTAATAAACGATTTTGATTGGTGTTGATTTTGACGAGCTACTTTCTAAGACATAGTGTTGTTCCTTTGTTGAAATTAATCATTAATGAATAGGTTTGAACACATGTACCGACATGTTGGTTCATGATTGGGCTAAATTTTTGGGCCCGCTTATCTAAATGGGTGGGCTCTGTCATTTTGACCCATTTGATCATTACATGTGTGTCTACATCTGTTCCATTTTCTTTTTTCAGTTGAAATTAATTAGATAAGTGACTTTTTAGATTGAAAGAAGACATGATGATTGATTTATTAGCAAACCAAATTTTAGCTCAAAAGTCCATTTTTATTCAGTTTATAATAGTGGTCAAAGTCATGAAGTGTACTTAAAAATCATTAAGACAAGAACGCTTGCTGACTTCGACCACTAAAATCAAGTTGCTATAAATTTTGGTTTTGAGCTCAAATTTGATCAATTTGTAGCTCTTCATGTCAAACTTTCAATTCCAATAGTTGAATTTTTAAAAGTCTAAAGTTCAATGGATTTCGAGCGGGCTTGGGCTTTTGCATGGGTTCACGCCGCTATAGGAACTTCTCCGGTAGACACTAATAAATGAATTAACCAATGAGACATTGTATGGTAGGGCCACTTTCTTGAGGAGGGATATTATAGAACAAAAAACATGTTTATTAATGTATCTTTAGAAAAATGTTTGGGAAATAAAATAATTAAAATTGACAAAATAGATTTAAAATTTACTTTTAAATTGTTTAAAAATGTATTAATTTGAAACATATAGAGCTCTTAGTTAATTATTAGGATATTATCAAGATATCCATTGTTTTTAGTGATTTTGAAACTATCAAAAGATATTATAAAAAATATTGAGATATTCATCAAAATATTAGTGATATTTGTGGATTAGTACGTGGACAAAAGTCATCTCTATCAAACATTGATGGTTGTGATATTGAAGGCAATTATTGTGAGCGACATCTGTTAGTGTGAAAGCAATAAACAACCCCTATTACCTATATAGTAAGGCACTTGGTATTATTGTGCAAACCTAAGAATGGGCCCACCATTTAAGGTGAGGAGGGGTGTCTGTTGCAAAAGGTTTTGTTTGATATGTGTGAAAAAATTATCTTGATTGGATCAATTAATCCATGAATTTTTTAGCTCCTCAAATTTACCATTTTAAATTATTTTTAGTCACTAAATTTTTGTGGTTTTTGAAAACATGACTTGATGGATTTAAGAAAGGCGATTTTAGTCACATAGTCAAACAAAGACCTTTCATGACAAACCCATTACCATTCCCAATGGTAGGCCCCACCCCCTACCTGTGCACAAAGTGCACATGATAAGGGTGGCGCATAGGTGATCAGTTCAAATTAAGCAATAAGTCAATTGATTATTGATATGTTGTTTAATTCATAAACCTTCTTTTGCCATAGTTTACAAGCTTAAAACTTTTACTTTGACTCAAATTTTTATTGTGTAGTAACTAAAGTGGGTTGTTTTTTAAGTTTCTTAGGAACTAGATGGAACCCTATGACTCATTCAACTCAAAATCCGATTGAATCGAGTTAACCTAAGTGAGCCATTGCATCTTTTGAGTATTTATATTATGCTTTACTTTGGTAAGTGAATTAATTTGCTCCATTGGTGCATGGATCCTTACAGGTCCACTCTAGGAAATTCTCTAGGATAGGCCATCAACTAATTTTTCATATAGTTTTGGACATACTCTTGTGTCCATATAAAATGACCGGGCCTAATTTGAAAAGTTTGAGTTTAGGTCATATCTATCTTGAAATTTTTAAATTGACCCAACTAGACCGACTCGACTCAAAATAAATTTGGGTTGGATTGGGGAGGGGTCTTGATCCAACCCAAATTAAAAAACACCATTTAAGCACCCTATTTATTGCACTCTAAGTTCAAAAATCTTAGCCCATTGCCTCCATTTTTCATAGCCCAATGTCCTCATGTCTTTCACTTTGTTATTTTCTTTTTCAATTCTTACAGAAATTCAGGTTAGACTGGGTTGGGGCAGGTTGGATCAGACCAAACAAAATTATGCCTACCGCCAACTTGATTCAACCCATTGACATCCCTAAGTGGAAGTGTACTGTTTTAATGATTATAACTTTTAAAGTATTAATGTTCTCAGTATACCTTCTTCTGAATGGTTTTGAAATCATGTTTGACGTTATGATTATACACACATATCTAAACATCCCATAAATGAGGGATTTTTAGTTGGCCCTCTCTCACTTCATGATGGTGGTGCCGACCTTTCATTGATCTCCCATTTTTAGAATCAGTACCTGAGTAGTTTCTAGGGCATAAACCAACACAATGGAAGTAATTCTCACCATTGGGTTGATGACACGTAAAAATGTGATCATCTCAAATCTGAATGAAAATAATTGGATGTTTTATGCACCTTCTTTCCAATGGTGAGTTTAATTATAATGATTGTGTTGAAATTTTTTTAGCTACCCATTCATTAGATCACTGCTAGACTGAATGGTTTTAGGTCAACGAATGATGATCTACATCATTACGAAGGAATAGAAATAGTGAAGTCATCCTTTGTTTAGGGTCAGAATATGGTCATGGGCAGTAAAGTTCTTTACCCTCATTACGAATTCTATTGTGGGCCCAACCAATTAGAGTGATATATAATGATAGCCCACCCCAATTTCCCAAAGAAGACTTGTATGATGGGAATAGTACAGCAACATTTTCTCTTAGATCACCAGCCAATCATAGTTTGAAAGCTCGAAACTCGGTCTCGACTCAAAATTCTATTCCATTATGGCAATTTATTTGACTAAAGTCAGAAGCAGTTGCCATTGATCAGAATGACTCACCTGAATTTTTTTTTTCAAGTTTTTCAACTATCTTGCCAACATTCACATAAGATTCCATTGGATCTACAAATACCAATTTACTTAGGTCTCTCTTGATATCTCTTCTATGGTTTTGAATTTAGACTTCCCAGGAAGCCTACAAAGAATGTGCAGGACTAGTTAGAGGGCCACTTGGATAAATTGGAGTGACCATGTCTCTGTGTACCAGAATCTTTGTAGTTTAGTTTGATATTATCAACATCATCTACAAATCATTGATATTTAGAGCATCTGATGAAACCAGCATATGATCTTTATCATGGATCCAGGAAGCTATCGTGCTACCCCCATTTGTTGCAATAGCTGTTCGACCAAGGCCTGGAGTATGGGAATACATTCGTGTTAACGTCCATGAACTTAGCATTGAGCAATTGAGCATATCAGAATACCTGAAATTCAAAGAAGAGCTTGTCGAGGGGCGGTATTGATTGCATCTTTACTCTAAATTTTCCTGTTGTTTGAAGCCATTTATTGGTTTGTATTGTTTTTTTATGTGTATGATAATGACTTTTATTGGTTTCTTGCTTGGACAGTTCTGATGATGCTTATGTGCTTGAGCTGGACTTTGAGCCATTTAATGCTACATTTCCTCGTCCAAACCGGTCATCATCAATTGGGAATGGAGTCCAGTTCCTCAACCGTCACCTTTCTTCGATGTTATTCCGAAATAAAGACTCTTTGGAGCCTTTGCTTGATTTTCTTCGAGCGCATAATCACAAAGGGCATGTAAGTCTACTTTCAGCATCCTCTAATAAGATGACATTCATGAACCTTGTATCATTATGATATTAACTATGACAATTATTGTGTGAAACATTATTATAGGCTAAATATTCCCTCTGCTTCATAAATTTAATATAGTCTTCATACTTTGGTCTTTAGTGTAAGTTAGAAGAACCTTTTTTTTTTCCATTGTCCTCTTCCACTAGGGATCAGTACATCATGTGCATAGCAACTTTCATCATGTCCTGTTGCTGTTTTGTGTCATATGAAGCATCACTTCATCAATCTAGTGTTTCATTAGTTTTCTCCAATGTTGTAGTTCATCAGGTTCATAGGACACATAATCTTAACAATCTGAAATCTTGCCATTCAATTACAATAACCTAGTAGAAATATGATGTTCTACAGTTCTATCCAATGCAATCACCTATTACAAATCCTGAGGTTCATCGGATTTTGTTGTTTCTTTGCAGTTAGGCAATCCAATGTGCACTGTATCGTATTGATGAATAAGATTGGTGGATAGATCCTTCTGTTGAAAATAACCTGAAATGCCAATTTGGTAATGGTTGGATATTAAAGGCACTTTATTTGTTTGATCTTCATCTTTGCGGCTCAGAAAAGTGCAATGAAGCCAGTGAAAAAAGAATCCTGAATTTACTATGGGGATAATCTAATTGTGAACGCGTAATCACTTCAGCAGCTTATAGTGTTCCCATTATATTTATTATTTCCCTTCACCAGGATGCAATTACTCTGCCCTAGTATTCTTAATTGTGATTTTGTTCCTTTTCATATTCTTTACATTAATTTATTTGTTACCTTTGTTTTGTAGCTATTCAATGTAATGTGATCAGACAGTACTTTTTTTATGTGAAAGAGTACGATGATGGTAATTCATGAGATCAAGGATTTTAAATTGGGCAATGCTTCACATCTTCTTATGACCTCACCACTAGGCAGTGTGCTATGTAGGCACTCAATGGTCACCCAATGAATGAGGGAGAGAGGGACAACATTGAGCCATGATCCTTGCAATACCCAAAAGCCTTAACTTAATGCAGTCTGATCCATCATATTTCATCAATCTTAGAACATAAATGAAAACTTTCAATGTTTGTGTTCTAAATGATCTCTGAGCGAGAAATCAGTCCTGAAAGACCATTTGAGCTTGCTTGTCCTTGTCATATTAACAAGAGAGAGAGAGAGAGAGAGAGAGAGTATTTATGTGTGTTGACTTTGGTTTTTACCACCCGTTATTGGTAGATTAGTCATTTCCTTCATTCTTGTAGGCATGTTGGTCATTGCTTTAGTGTTCATTCTTCGTTGACTTGTTGGTCATTGCTTTAGTTATACACCTTAAACCAAGTAGGTTGCTTATGTTGTAATATTGAGAAAGTGTTCCAAATTTTCAGTAGGAAAAAGAAAATTAAATCAAATTACATAATACCGTGCTAGGCTACATAAAATTTAACATGGTTCAGCATTTATGTCTACATCCATGAGTTTAATGAAAGATGGTTTCACTTGTAAAAGAAAGAAGAAGAAGATAGCGTTACAATGTGCCAAGCACAAATCCAAAAATTTAGAGAGAGAGAGAGAGAGAGAGAGAGAGAGAGAGAGACAACTTGAACCAGCCCATGCCCACAATAGTAGGTGGGATGGCCTTCTAGTTCCAAAACCCTAGATGATTCTTTCAAGTTTCCAAATGAACAAATATGTCATTGAGGAAACATTTCTCTTCTCAATTTATGGATGGACGAGTGTGCATGTGTTTATGGGAAGGACTTTGAAGTCGAAGTAGGAGGAATTCATTGGGAAATTTTGAAATGATTTTTATTGTTTGGTCCTAAATGCCAAGAGTTTGTTCCCACCAGATGAACCAACCAGTGTGTGGTTTCCTGCACTAGTAGGGCTAATTGTTTGTGATAATTTGTTCAGTATCCTTGCCAACTTTTGTTGCCTTAAATTTTTTTTTCCTTCACTTTATGACCCTGTTGTTTTTCACTGTGATCTACTGAATACCTTTTGACGTACAAAATACACATATCAAATAAGATTATTGTTGTAATATAACTGTTCAGTGATTTGATAACAAGTGCAATTGTGGTTAAGTCTTCTGAGCTGAATTACTTCAACAAATATGCTAGGTGATGATGCTGAATGATAGGATACAAAGCTTATCCCGACTTCAATCTACTTTGACAAAAGCCGAGGAATATCTCTCCAAGCTCCTACCTGACACACCATATTCTGAATTCGCTCATGTGTAAGTATATATTTCTCTGTTACTGTGATTGGTATTTAGAATATTCTTGAGAAGTGTACATTTATAGACATATTTTTAGTGCTATAATTTGAGTGGAGCTAAACATTATTGACCATGATATTCACTTGTTTTGCACTCATTGGCAGATTTCAAGAAATGGGACTGGAGAGAGGCTGGGGTGATACAGCTCAACGTGTGCTGGAGATGATACATCTTCTCTTGGACATCCTTCAAGCTCCTGACCCATCTACTTTGGAGAAATTTTTGGGCAGGATCCCAATGGTGTTTAATGTTGTCATTGTTTCTCCTCATGGATATTTTGGCCAAGCAAATGTGTTGGGTTTGCCTGACACCGGTGGGCAGGTATTACATGCCTTGGTTCTAAATTCCATTTTACTATTGCATTTTTGGTTTCCCACTTTATGATTCATGTCTAGGTTGACCTCAGCCATATTTCCATTTAAATTATGATAGGAATAAACTGTGGTTTCACTGAGCTTGTTCTTTGACATACTCTGTCCAAATGCTAATATTATGTATGCTTTTGTACCAATCATCTCATCCAATACAAATATTGGAACAGCATTCTCAGAATCTGTTCTGTGCAGGTTGTTTATATATTGGATCAAGTCCGTGCCTTGGAAAATGAGATGCTTTTGAGAATTCAGAGACAAGGATTAGATGTTACTCCCAGAATTCTTGTGGTATGTGTCCTTGTAAACCAAACCATTTCCCTAATTAATGTTATTTCATCTTTATGCGTGCAGAAATTTGTAGGAGCTCTTGTACATGACTTTCCGTAGAGATCTGTAAAATGCCCATGCTAATAAGCCCTGTTTCTCTGACCGGCCATGTTATAAGGTGTTTCCCTGAAATTGACTTGGCCAAGATGATGAGGGATACTGTATCATGTGAACTATCTAACTGTCAAAAGTGGGCTCCATCATATGATTCTAGATATCTGTATGTTTAGCATTGATGTATTGGTGAATATGTGTCAAATGGCTATTGATCTAGGACAGATTTGAATTCAAGCGGATATAATTGCCATGTACAGAAGCTTCAATGGATCATTTATGGTCCCACTTAGATGCTGTGCAGGCCAGAATCCTACGTGAGCAATTTGTAGATCTACTTGACTCTGTGTGTCCTATTTTGCTCGGATTTAGTTTCCCATCCAAGTATAATCCTCCTGTTCTCCATGTGGTTATGCACATTTCAGATTGATAAATTTGGGAATTCTATATCAAATGTTAATATCATTGTTCGTTTAAGGTGACACGTCTAATACCTGATGCAAAAGGCACAACATGCAACCAGCGTCTGGAAAAAATCAGTGGGACACAATACACTCATATTTTACGCGTTCCTTTTAGGACTGAGAAAGGAATTCTTCGGAAATGGATTTCAAGGTTTGATATATGGCCTTATCTGGAGGCATTTTCCATGGTATGTATTTCTTCTATTCAGTTTCTAATGTATAAATTCATAAATCACAATAGCATCTTTCTCTGAACAAGTTTCTTATTATCTTTGATATATTCATATGTGGTCTTCAGTTTTTGATGAAAATAGGTCATGCATGAACCAATTTATGCATGTATGACATGAGGTAACATATCAACTATTAGATTTCCAAAATACAATGTATCGAATATATACATAAATGAGTTTCTCAAATCTACATGCTTGAGACAACAATGGATTTGTTATATCTTGTCATGGACTGAAAAATATATATCTGTAGAAAATTCCCTAGGAGTGAACAAGGCCACTATGGAATATGATTGCTTTAATGATAACTACAATAAACCATTGAAGTGTATATTCATCAATTTCGGTAATCTGATTGATTTTTCTTCAACTCTAGATTTCTTGTTTATCTTGACAGTGGTGTTCTATGATCAGGACGCATCTACTGAAATTGCTGCTGAGTTAGCAGGTAATCCTGATCTGATCATTGGAAACTACAGTGACGGAAACCTTGTTGCGTCTTTGTTATCTTATAAGCTAGGAATAACGCAGGTTTGTACTATGTCTCAAATATTGCAAAAGACAAATTAACATGCCTTTAAAGACTGTATAGTTAACATGTTGATTGGTACCCTTCCTTTGCAGTGCAACATTGCCCATGCTTTAGAGAAGACAAAATATCCTGATTCAGATATCTATTGGAGAAATTATGAAAAGAAGTACCACTTCACATGCCAGTTTACTGCTGATATCATTGCTATGAACAACGCAGACTTTATAATCACTAGCACTTATCAAGAGATTGCAGGAAGGTACCTACCTCAGTAGTTAATATATGAAATAATCTTCAGTTGTTGGTGGGATGTCAATGTTATGGGTCAAATCCATAATCTGGTTGACCTTGTTCAACTTGTGTCTAGGTCTGGATCTACAATTGCAGTTATCTGATATCTGACTCATCTTTTGGGATGATCCATTAACATGTTCTCTTCTATCTGATGTGCATGTGCTGTTTACTATATGTTTTGTGTGTGAAATGATTGTTTTAAAACTGAAGTCGAGATCAATTAACTTTTTTATTGACAAATTTTCTAGAAATTTTATTTTTTTTATCATAATACTACTGTTCTTAAGATCAAAAGATGGCTGTTGTTCTGCCATATTATATTTGTAAGTACCTTTGTGTATGTTTAAAAAATTAAAATATTTTTCCGTATGTTTTTTGTAATACAACACTTTTCCATACAAAGGGACGCAGTTCCAAGTTTGTGATAATTTTCTCCTTGATGATTCAGAGATGTGGTATCTCTTTGCCCCTTTTCTTGACATGTTCTTTTTCCACGGCTTCATTTTCTTTACATTGTCCAAATAACTTGTGGGGAGAAGAAAGTTGTGGTTGCAGTTTATGTATTTTTATTTGCTTATAAAATGCCTTCCACGCATGTCGTGTGGTTGTTTAGTCATTTCCTAGGCTTCATATTCTAGGATGACTTCTATTTAGAGTATCGAATGCATCTATTTTCTCCTTTTGATCCTATGTTCTTTGTCTTCTATTTTTACCCTTTTGTGCTTGCCATCTATTCTACTGGTTTCATTTTGACCAATCAAAAGGGGAAAACAAAAAGATTTTCTACTTAATTTATTGGGTGTGGGTTTTCTATTCAATCCCTTCTCTACAGTTCGGCCTCCATTGAATCCTATTTGGTTCCAAGGTGCTTGGCCAAGTCAACTAGGTCTACCATGACAAGATTGTTAGCATCCCATTCATACTCATACTGATCTGGCAAAATGTGTGTGATAAAATGCATCGTGACTTCTTCTTGATCGAATGTTGTTAGCTAATTGGTAAGTCCTGTTCCTAGTTAGTGAACAATATGTAATCTGTGGCCATCAATGCACTGGAGTTGAGCTTGGAAAAGCTATAGCTTCAACATATCCAGTGCAATTCACAAACACAACAATCAGGCAATCAACTATTTTAAAGTTAATGGATTCTAAGTCATTGGGAGAAACAAGCTTGAATCATCTAAAAGCAATCTAGATTTCAGTCATGAACACTTCACATTCAACATAGAACCTGATCTTTCAAATTCTAGGATTGTCTTTACCGGGCCACTTCAACTATGATAGGTATTAACTGGATCATCTTTTTAAACAAAATTCTGAAACAGCTAATCAGAGATGAGCAAAATATGTCAAGTTCAAGTTCCATGTTCCATTTATAACACCAACTCACCTAGAGATTCCTACTAGTTATTGTGTTTTATTTGATAAAATGATGTGTAATTAAGTGTTATGTGTACTTGTTATATCAGTCTACATTTGGTTGCAAGTGAATATACTGTTGTGTCCTCACTAATTTTAATTGTGTCCTTTTGTGTTGAGGCCCATACAAGGCCCTTACATGCTAGGTCCAATTTTGTGGCATAGGGAGATAAATGACTCTCTCTGATTAGGTTATATACAACCATAAATCCATTTTTCTCAACCATCTCAGAAATGGAGAGGCACTTCAACTCTCAGTTATAAATCTGCGTGCATGTAGAGGGTATACATGAAACCATCAAAAGAGAATTCGTTGTGGAAAGAACCTCTGAATCAGAAATCACCAGCCCAAGACCATTATGCTCTTCATTGCTGATCCTCTTGTTTTCATATTTTTTTTCCTCAGCTGTTCTTTAATCTGCATTTGATGCTCATTATTCATAGTTATTCAGGAAATGACTCCATGGAGATGAAGTCATGATTAAAATGAAGTATATAAGTTCATAGTTTATCATCTAAGAAGCACCGATACAGGTGCGCGTATCGGATACGTATCCAATATCGGGATACGACAAATTTTGAAAAACTGGGATACGGGTGCGGCGGGATACGCCGAATTAAAAAAATTATATATATCAACAAAATAAATTCAGACATTTCCAAAAAAATATCATAAATTCTACTATGAGATAGAAAGCTGAATTTTTCGAATTTTTCCTAATAAACAGATTACACACAATCAATCATAATCAACCATAAATGGAAATATAATAAATCCTAATATATCTCAACAATGGGACCCACAAGTAGGGCATGAATGGGCACAAAGGAAAAGATGAGGGAAAGGGGCAGTTTGGTCAAAACTGGTAAAATCTAGTCAACGAAGTCAAACAGCCAATGTGGGGTCGACATTCAATGTATAAATGGCTAGACGGGTAAATAGACAAAAGGGTTACACATGCAAGGTTTGGCCGCACAAGTGGAATTAATGAAAGGGGTTTAAGTTAGGCACGTGGGACTAAGAGCGTTTGCACGTGTGGAGGTAATGCACGTGTGGAGGTTGGAACTGAAAAGGGTTTGTGACACGTCCTAAATAAGTTAGGGCAATGCGAATAAGTTAGGGCAATGCGAATGGGATTATGTGGAACAAAGCGACAACAGAAAAAGGGATCGCCAAAAAAATTGGTTGCGGCGGAAGGCGTGGGACAAAGGCGAGAGATGTGGGGTGGCAGAAGCTAAAGGAAGAAAAGGAGGAGGATTCTCACAGCAAGGAAGAAGATGAGAGGGAGGAAGAAGATGGTTTTTTCCTAGTCGTAAAGATGAAGGCAGCGAGAAGCTCGGTTTGGTCGTAAAGGCAAACAGAGGAGGCAGAAGCAGTGGATTGGTTTCTCCTCTGGGATGAAGCCCAGAAGCAGCGAAGGCTTAGAGACTTGAACAGACCAGGAATGAGGTGAGATCTTCGCCGTCATCCTTTTTTTTTTGTCAATGGTAGTAGAGCAGCGGAAGCAGGAAGGTGGGTTGGTTCTTGATTTTGGATGTTAGAATTTTTTTTTTTTTTTTAAGGGGAAAGTAAGGAAAAAAAATAAAAAACGCGTGTCGCGTGTCCGGTCGTGTTCTCGCCGTGTCGCGTGTCCGGGCATGTCCCGTGTGTCGCGTGCCGTATCCTCGCACACCTACGCGTATCGGTGACATATCGGTGGCGTATCCATATTTGAAAAAATATTTAATTAATTGGGTGCGTATCCGATTCGTATCCAAGCCGTATCCGGCCGTATCCGTGTCGGATACACACCCGACACCAATACTCGAAGGGTTTACCCGTATCTGTAAGTGCCCCGGTTCGTCCGAGTCACCCATATTGTCAATTACGTGATTCAGTTGGACTTGCCTTGAAAATATGTGAAGATCTACTATGCAATTGAAGAATCGATACCGAACATGTTATTGCCACATAGGTAAGTGAACTTTAGGAGACCTTAGGTTAAGCCGAATATCTTAGAAGTCAATTGTTTAAATTGGAAAAATTAGAATTTAATTGACTCTCAGCCTCGAGGCCTCGTGCAGTCTGTCGAGGCCTCGCAGATAGGTTGTTGCTGAGTCATAATTAGAACAGTTGTAAATCAACGAGCTTATGTCACTTGACTGAGTATCTTGCATATTTAATTAAATAAATCTGTAAGGGTGTTTATGAATTCTAAAAAATCCTTGATTGAGAGTTTTTATTGGAAATAAGAAATAACCAAGAAACTCAATTTTTACAACCTCATACAGATTTGAATAAATCTGATGGAGCCTCATCGTTGGGGAGCTGGCTGTCTTTGACAGAATTGGAAAGGCTCCTCCATGTGATCTAAAGTGATTTACAATCATCAATCTCTCTCAATATAAATCCGTGATTGATGACTGAAATAAATCAATGGCCAATCATGCACGGTGGCATCTTAAATTGGCTGGACAGTTTCTGCTTGAAAAACAGAATAACTTATATAGATTCTGTGCTGTCTTACCATATAGTGCCACGAGGCCTCGTGGGCGTGACTGGCTGAAAAGAACAGACAGTCCTATATATATCAGGGAGCTGAATGAAATTAGGATGCATGCACAGAGAACCTCTTGGAAAAATATAACAGTGTGACCAGAGAGGTTAGCCTCCTCTTACACCTTCTTCATCATCTTCTTACATAGATGTTTGGGTAATCAATACCCCAGTTCTGATGAAGCTTAAGGTGTTTACATAGGACCTTAAAACCAGTCATATTTATGTCATATACTGTTGTGTCAATAATCACTCTGATGGAGCAAATCTGATGGAAAGAACACACAGATCGAGTAAAAAAGAAAGCGCTTAAAGGAGAACGGATAAGGTCCAAGGCAAGTATTTCTTCTTTCCTTTATTTTAATTATTGTAAAGTGGATTAGAATAGTATGTTCGAACCACTCAAAAAAATAGGTGTAGAGGATTAGACCATTTGGGTTGAACTTTTATAAAAAACTAGGTTGTACTATTTGGGTGTGAGACCCACACATAGTAGATTTTGGATAGCCCTAGAGAGGGTGAGTCTGACAGTGGATGTAGGTTCAGGTGAACCGAACCAATATATATTGTTGTGCATGTATGTTTTGCATTAATAGTTTGATTCATTTGTTTATCACTTGCACACACGTTTATTCCGCTGCACATATTGTTAAATTGATAAATTATTAAAAAGTAAAATAAAATCGGATCAGACCAATTCACCCCTCTTCTCTAGGTCTTGCATACTTCTAGTAACGGAATTTCAGTATCCGTGCTTCATAGTTTTTCACAGTTATCTCCAGTCTTATCATCATCATCATCATCATCATCATTGCCTCCAAAGGCATTATTCCATCTAGGTGAAGTCACACAATGTTATGATAATATTAAATTCTTAAAGTTTTGGATGTTCAACATAAATTCTTAT
Organism: Chimonanthus salicifolius; assembly: GCA_013350335.1. NCBI lineage: Eukaryota > Viridiplantae > Streptophyta > Magnoliopsida > Laurales > Calycanthaceae > Chimonanthus > Chimonanthus salicifolius. Next base: position 47,606,287 of record CM023534.1, read on the forward strand.
ACGTTAGATTCTAACTCTAAAATAAGCACATACAAACACTACACAGTCTCCTTTCCATATCATGTTACTGCAATTAATCAAATAATTAATTTTTATTTTACTATAATTAGTTAAATAACTATTCTTATACTTAATGGGCTGGCCACATGATTTTCCTGTGTAGGGAACTCGTATATCCATTTGGCAAAATTATATTTCTAGAGTTGATCAACATTTCTCCTATCTCTGGATTGTTCTCTTTTTTTTTCCCTGACTCTTTCTTTCGTTGTTAATCTTTAGTTACACCAAAGATTGCTTAAATATCTTAATAATTATGTTTCCCTGAATAGTCAATGATACTAGGTTTTTGAAGAATTAGGTGATTAAAATCAGATTTCTCAAAGTGAGAGAACTCACTCTACAACTACTTACATCTGCTTATGGGTTCACACCTGTATGACTACTAGTACTCACCCTGCAGATCAAATGGAATTTAGCTAATTTTCTAGCAACCTTATAATGCTGCCAAAATGCACCTTTCACCACCTGCATTCAGCGTCATGAAACTTAATTTCCTTGTTTCAGCAAAAATATTGTTGGGCAGTATGAGAGTCACAAAGCTTTCACTCTTCCTGGTCTGTACCGAGTAGTTCATGGAATTGATGTTTTCGATCCGAAGTTCAATATTGTTTCCCCTGGAGCAGATATGAGCATTTATTTCCCTTACTCAGAAACAGATAAAAGGCTAACATCCCTTCATGGTTCAATTGAGAAGTTGTTATATGATCAAGAAGAGAATGAAGAACACATGTGAGTACCTCCTTTTCCTATTCTTTGATGATTTTGTTTTACGTATTATGATATTGTCTACATTTTAATTATTTATCATAATTGGGTCATTGTCTCCATCATCATCATCGTCTAAGTGTTGTTCAATCAATTATGATTTGCCTGGTTGCTACAATCTCAAGAGTGAATTCACTTGGTAGCAAATACAGAAAATTTGTTACATGGATTTTACGTGTAACTTCACCGAAATCAATTCGGACTTGGACAACATGGAATGGATAAGGTTCCACATAATACCCTATCTCAAAAAAAGTAATAGTAATATCATTTGGAAGTTACAACCAGGTAGAAACAGATTGGTTTCCACATGCAACAGAAACTAGCACACTACCATGCATGGCGTTGTTGCATTCTGACTTGTCTCTCTTCACATGTACTAGCAATAATATTACTAGGAAGTCTGGTGCACTTGTACAAAAAATTTCTTTTCTGACTTTGCTAATGAAAACTACTGTCAGCTTTCTTGCTAAGGAACTTATGGTCTGTTCCTTTTGTTCTCTTTTTTATTTCAGCGGTAGGTTGAATGACCGATCAAAGCCAGTCATATTCTCAATGGCAAGACTTGATAGAGTAAAAAATATAGCAGGCCTGGTTGAATGGTATGGTAAGAGTACTCAACTAAGAGAACATGCAAACCTTGCCGTTGTTGCTGGTTGCATCGATGTTAAGAAGTCCAATGATAGAGAAGAAATAGAAGAGATAGATAAGATGCACAATCTTATAAAGGAGTACAATCTGGATGGGCAATTCCGATGGATAACTTCCCAAACGAACAAGGCACGTAATGGTGAACTCTATCGATATATTGCGGATACACGAGGTGCTTTTGTACAGGTATGTTCATAAGAGAAATCATGTACGATACTTAAACCTGAATTTGCTACAAGTGGCACTGTCTGGTGGTCTAACTGTTGATCTAAGGGCCCCGATACGGTAAGATAATTCTTGGAAGCTCACTATATTGGGAAGATTCTCACCATTTAATTGACAACCTGAAGATACATGGTTGAGATAGCAATAAAAGATGTTTGACATTCTGTCAACATGAGACATGCAGAAGGGATTTCTAGGATTTTCAATATTTTCAAATGGAGCCATCAATCAATGGTTCAGATTATAATCGTACAACTCCTAATTTTAACTTGTCACGATCACCACCTCCTCTTGATATTTCGTTCAATAACTTTTTCTCTCTTCCTCCCAGCCTGCATTTTATGAAGCTTTTGGCCTTACAGTTGTGGAAGCCATGACGTGTGGTCTTCCAACATTCGCCACTTGTCATGGGGGCCCTGCAGAGATTATCGAACATGGAACATCAGGGTTCCACATAAATCCATATTGTCCAGATGAGACTGCTGATATTATGACTGATTTCTTTCGACGGTGTAAGGAAGATCCCAGCTTCTGGGATAAGATTTCTGATGCAGGATTGGCGCGAATCCATGAAAGGTTTTACTGATGTTCTTACTATTGTACCATTCATACACAATTCTGTTTTTATTATCTTCTGATTCCACATTGCCCCTGTTTCTATGTTGCCACATTTATCAGATGTGCCATGAAATGTTAAGAACCAGTTCACTCATTGATTGGAAATCATATTCCAGAGGATTGTTAGAACAAGCTCTCGAACTTTCCACATTTAGTTTGCATGAAGGCCTCCCTGCTCTTTCTGACTCCTTTTATGTGAATTTGCACGCATGCATGTGTGGCACCAAGGGCCACTCTACATGATGGATTTGTGATCAGTCAAGTAAACCTTTCCACACCCGATTAATGGCTTGTCTGTGGCATAAGGAGAAGCTCGTATAAAAAATGGGTGCAGCTGTCTTATTTCAAAACCGATTGCACCATAATTTGCAATTCTCCATTGCTTTTGCAATGGTTTACTTGTGCATTGCTACTCTCCATAATCTCATGCAAGATGGTGTGACCATATCAATTAACACTATTCCTCTGGATATTTTTGTTTTTTAACCTCACTCATCATACCACATGCATTTTTTTAGGTATACATGGAATATTTATTCTGAAAGGCTAATGACGCTGGCTGGAGTTTATGGTTTCTGGAAGTACGTGTCAAAGCTTGAAAGACGAGAGACCCGACGATATCTTGAGATGTTCTACATACTGAAGTTCCGCGACCTGGTAATTATTACAACTTAATTAGGATAACATATATAAGAAGCTTCCCTTGCCCGGTTTGATCCGCTGTGGATGTGTGAATCACACAGTGTGATTTACAATGCCCTATTCAATCTATGGGTTAGAACTAAAATTCACAGGCAACTGTCATGGTTTAACTGTAAAAATCACCCAATCAAATGACCATGATTATTGGAGAACTTATTGTTCTTTTCTGACAATGGTGAATCTTTCTAGAAGAATCTTCTATACACCATTGAAGAGAATTGGCCTGGATGAACATGCTTGCAATTAAGGACAAATATTTTATATTATTTGCTAGCAGTAAGTATGATGCTCCTATGTAAAGAAGGGGATGAAAATGCTATTTCTTTACTCAGAGATAGTTTTGCATGAATGGTAGAGCCGGTGGAAAGGTGTTCTGTGATTGAACGTTTTGGTAAATATAAAACGGGAGCATAATAGGCTTTTGAGAATCATTTGCTGCACAACATTGTAGGGATTATCCCTTTTCATGACCATTCCCACTATATGTGGAGTCATCTATATTGCTAAAAGATTCCCAGTTGTTGCAGCTAACCTTGTTCATGTTTTCCACTACTAACCCATATCCATAAATAAGCGAAAAAGGTTTATCGCACTGAGAATTATTTTAGTCGACAATTTTTGGTGGGCATACTAATGTTTTGGTTGTGTTCCCACATTGAAGCCTTAACAATCTGAAGGCAGATCAATCTTCTACTTGCTTTCAGGTGAAATCTGTCCCTCTCACAATTGATGATCCCCACCAAACTGAAGGATGGTAGCCACGTCCAAGATACAAGAGATCCAACTGTAGCTGCTTTGCAGGTCAACTATCTTTTGTAAATTGAATGCATGTTGAATGGTGTCTTTGCCATTTAAAGGTTGTAAAATAAAGGATCTATCTGTATCATACTATAAAAGATGCCATCATGGTTATTGTGAAGAATTAAAATAAATAAATCAGAAGAAGAAGAGAAGCTGAGATCGCCATTGGAGAGTACTGTGCCATTGGGTTGGTATCTCTGGAAAGCAAGCTTTTGCAGATGAGATAGATTGATTTTTTTTCCCCGTTGTTGATGAATATTTTTATTTATATCCGCTGAATGATCCGTGCCAATGGTTGAAAACAGATACAAATAAGTAGGCATCTTGTTTAGAAGGTGAGTTGTTTTTCTCCCCTCAGTATTTTCATTTGGGCTCTTGAAGCCACAACTGGGGATTGTAAGAGTTGGGCCTATTATGAGTCAAAATGGCTGCATCTCCCAGTTTGCAAATAATACGAAATGTACAAATATATACTATAAAGTTGCTTCCGCCTTTATTTGGTATATATCCATTATGATCAACTTATTCTTATTTTTTTATAAGTTTATCCACTGTAGTAATTCACATATGCCATGAGGTTTTACTGTCTTTTATGCAAATTTATCCATTATGGTCATTTTATGATAATGACTATTTTTCTTACATTCTTATAAATTTCCCACTCATGCCCAAAACAAGTATGAGGTTTTTTCACGTTGTAGCTGATTTATCAGTTATGACAATGCCAATTGTTTTTATTTCATTTCATGTCTCCAATTCTGAAACCTGACTTAGCTTTGAGGAGACATAACTTAAGGGGAAATTGACTAAATTTTCTTCTAATTGTCTAACTAAACCTTTTCTAAAGGTAAGAATTTCTACTGAAATTTCGATAGAATTTCATATGTAATTTGGACATTTCAAAATTTTCTACAACCTAATTAAACTTGCATTTGACACATAATAATCCACTCAATCACATATAATCCATCGATCACATACATTTATCATGGGACCCCCTGTCCTCTCCAATCACCAACCACTACAATAAAAACATCCATATTTCCATACACCCAAACCATAAACATCAAGTAATCTAATCGGGGCTTCAAGCTCCCATTATTATAACTCAATAAACAACACATGAAAAAGGTATCATTGGTCTCAAAGTTATGAATCAAACAATCACATGCTAAATAGGGCTGCAACTCGGGTTGGGTTTTTGGCCCAACCCGCATGACCTAACTCGAGAAATCATGCGGGTGGGGTCAAGAATTTTGAGCCACCAGGTCGGGTGGGATTGAGAAGATAAAAACCCGCATGAAATTCAGGTTAGGCCAGGTTGAGGATTGTAGAAGTTAACCCAATCCAACCCAACCTGACCCGGGTAAAATTAGGCTAAAATGGGTTTAGAATGCGGGTCGGGTCAGAATTCTGGTTGATTCGAGTTAGAATTCGGGTCGGGTCGGGTTCTAAAGTTCAGATTTAGAATTCAGGTCGGGTCGAGTCGGACTCCATATATATTAATTCGGGACGGGTTGGGTTTTAAAAACCCGACCCATCCGACCCAAGTTGCAGCTCTAATGCTAAACATCACAAGGAAAGAAAAGAAAGATTCTTCCTAGGCATGCTCCTTAAGATGTCTCGGGGAACTCATTAGTATAGAGTTGAGCTACACATCCCCAATAGAGATAATAAAAATGTTCTATGAATAAATTTCCAACTCAGTTATGCATAAATGGTAAATATATTCATGTTCTCATACATACACTTTCAACTTAGTTATGCATAAAAATAAACGTGGCATATACATTCATACAAAATGATTTTATTGAAACTCACCGAACCTTTATTTGCAAAAATTTACATGTTTCCAGAAATATCTTGGTTTACCAAAATCACTTTCCAAAAATTCATCAGCCCATTTTCGAAATCTCCTGGTTAGGACCCAATATCTCGAATTATTGGTACCGAGTACACCTAATATATATGGATCTTGGTCTAGTTGGGTACCGAGCATGCTCGCATATACAACCCTCGAAATATGGATATTGAGTACACCCAGGGCCGGCCTTGGGCATAGGCAGCGTAGGCCGCTGCCTAGGGCCTCCAGACAGAAAGGGCCCCACACACTTAAACTCTTTAGTATACCAGTCACAAAAGGCCTCTGAAATCTCACTTCGCCTAGGGCCCCTAAGATTTTAGGAGATCTCAGGGCCGACCCTGAGTACACCTAGTTGAGTTCCAGAATTAGAGGTGAAACGGGCAATAAGAAGAGAAGCAGGACCCATGGAAACGTTGCTATGAGGATCGGGAGGCTTAGCTGGAACATGTGATGGAGGTGGCATATCCCAGGTTGTAGAAAATATACTCTTTAAATTCATGAGATCCGCGTTTGAGCAAAGAAAATAGATCCTATGTCTGATGTCATGAAGGATTTGAAGACTTAGTTAATCATGGTTGCAAAAGGTGTTTCTGAAAATTCTAGCATTCCATTCATGCTAAATATGCCAAAACAAGGCTGGTAAGGCCAACTGAGCGGCCAACTTCTCCAGACGACCCCTTCTTCCCTGAATTAAGGAACAAGAATCCTTAACAGTATTTTCACAACAAGAGGAGTAGCAAATTTTACCAATCAAAGAGGACCAGATATGAAAGTTCCCATTGCTTAAAACAAGATTATCCTTAGAGGGGGGTGAATAGGATAATCACAAATTTTAATGCCTCTTTAAATTTTCTTGATTAATAAAATGCGGAATTAAAATAATTAATCAAGTGTGTGTAATATGCTATGTGTACAAGATAATCGGGGTATTCGAAAAATCGGTGTTTTGTAAAAATTCTTGATAAGTCACACTTAAAATACACGGTGTGAGAAATTGTTGGAAAATTTTGAGAAATACGTCGAGTGTTGTACTAAAAAACATAGCGTGTGTGTGAGTTTCAAAGTCTAATAACATCAGAAGAGTAGTTTTACACACTCGGATCGTTTTCAAGGTTGGTTTTTCTATATAAAACAAATGACATTATGAAAAGAATATTTTGCCCTCTAGACTTCAGTGAGTCGGATAACTGAGCTAACGAGCTCAGATCTAGTCAAACTTGAGCTTTTCAGAAAGCTCACTCAATATTCTTTACTATTAACCTGTTACAAAGCCAGATTAACGGTCTAAAACATACTCGTTAGACCAAATCAAGGGCTAGGGTCTCACAAAAAAAGGGATATGATATCATTACAAAGGGGGGTGGCTTATATATAGCCATCCGCTCTTTACACATGTGATACACGTTCCTAGACATTGGGAATCTTTCAATATAATAATTTATAGACCAAAGGAAATTGTAAGGCACAATTATTTGCAGACATATGGTACAATATTTTTTTCCTTTGTACAAGAGTCTCTCACGTTTATAATATTCCTTCTACTCTTGCGATGTCGGTCCACTCATTCCTCACCACATAAGAGTTCAAGATAAGCTCTCTTATGTGGGGAGCGCAAATATTTTATATTATTCTCGCAATGTCTGCATGCCTTTGATTTTACAAACAAGCTTTCCAGTTGTCCAAGGCATGACTCATTGGATGTGGTCCCTGCGTCTTCCAACAACATTTCGTCTCGGTAATGGCGAATTTGATGGCTATAGGTGAAATTGATTCTTTGAAAAAAAAATTTACATAGCAGTCTTTCCTAACTCATTTCCAAGCAACTGATTCAATTGCTAACTTAGTGTGTGTATATATATATAATTGAACTAATTTAATTGCTAACTACATATAGATATTAGCTACCTAATTTAAATCTTATGCAACTACTCTTAACTATTCCCATTTCTCCCTATGTATGACTCATCCATATCCAATTCTTGATCCACTGCTTCTTGTTTATTATATGGTGCATCACCTTCTTCTTCATTGCTTAAATTGTTCGTGTAATAATCCTCAAACTACTTTTCTCATTGTGAGTCCTACAAACCAAAGTTTTCCATTAAATTTTTTACCCAATTAACAATAGACATATGTGCAACTAGTTCATTTTTTTTTTCTTAATTATTTAAAAATTCATTAAAAAAACAATAGTTGAGAATGAAATTAAACTTGTTGAACTGTAAGTAGACATACTTCAGCCCAAATCAATCTCTAGCCACTTGATTTTTGTTGTCAAAATCAATGATAATGATTATCTTGGTAATTTTCAAGGGTGGCTGATGATTTTAGCTAGTAATATCAAATGATTAGAAAATTGAGTTTTAAATTAATAATTTCATTCTCTTGTAGAGTATTATATCTACTTCCAACTTATATGGTTGTATTTTAATGATCTCAATCAAGCAGGCTCAGGCTTTGTGCTTTCTTAAATGGGCAAATTGAAACTTTAACCTTGAAAACCCCATTAGGCTATAGGCCGACTCAAGCTTTTAGACATCAAAGGTTGAGTTAGAAGAAAGCCCTGCCCAAACCAAGCCATGAACAAACGTAGTTCCAACTTGAAAAATGATGAAGCCTACTGAACATAATCATAAGTAGCATAGCCATTTTCTTTGTTCATTTAAAACAAGACTGTTATTTCTGTGCTTCCATTCTAATTCAGCAAAAATCATGCTTTCTTTCACACTATCCGTATCAGGTGCATATCAGAGCCTCAGTTCTTGGTAACTTGGTGTTTATTTTGCCAACACTACAGTTTTCATTCATCTGACATTGACCATCAATTGGTCATTAGAGTTTCAGGATTGCCTCTGTTTACAATCAAAGCAAGATTCTTGTCAATTCAGTGTTCACTTCGCGAATATTTCTGATTTTTGTTCAACCACACATTTTTTATTGTCAGTCTTTTTTTCATTCTTTTTTCAAATTTGGACTTTGATTGATTTTCCGGACGATGATTCTATGAGCCGGTGTATTTGATTTTGATTAATTGAGAATCTAGTACAGTCCCTACAACAGATGTTATATTGTAGAATTTTCTGGAAATAGTAGAAAACTTCAAAAATTCTGAAATTTTTACAGGAGATAGATCTTTCTGAGAGGGTTCCAAAAATATTTTATTTGCCTCAATCCGAGTTTCCTAGCCCAAGATATCACTGCTTTATTGGATTGTTACGGATCTGTATATCAGACAGTAGATTGGGATCTTAATATGAGTTATAGACAATTTTTTATCATCAAACCTGATCCAAAAGTTCTGAAAATTTTCCAGGAGGATATATCTCTCCATAAGATTTACAGAAATATTTTATTTGCTTCTTTCTAAGATTCATAACCTGAGATATTGCAGAGATATTGCAGTTTTAGTGGACTGTTACAGAATTGTTTATCATATTGCAGTTTGGGAATTGATCTTATGTTCACAGTCCGTTTTGATTTATTAATCCTGCTCCAAAAATTCTGAAATTTTGAACGTAGCTAGATATCTGTCTACTTTCTGAAAATATAAAGCACGCTTGAAACTGAGGCATGTAGCTCTGCTTATGAATTTTTCTCGTAGCAGTGCACAGAAGCAGATTCAGCAGACTGAGACCGCAGCTCCTGATTTTACACTGTATTGAGGCGCATATATGACATTTTTCAGTTTCAGAAAAATCCAAAAAAAATATAGTTGGAAGATCTCTCGGTTATCTTTGATATCCAGCGACATGTGGATCGTGATTTTTGGATTTCTGTAGCTCCAGTTACGTATTTTTTTTCATAACAACATGCAGATTCTTCTGACAGCATTCTTGTTGTAGTTCAGCAGCTAGGATCGGTTATAATTTAGCAGCCGGATCAGTGTTTGCATTGGGATTCTCACCATTTATTAGATTTTTGCGTTGGTTTGCCTGGATTTATTGCTTGTTAGTTATCCATGTTCACAGCATGCATGATTCATTCTCCAGGTTCTCAGATCCTCTTTCTTGCCTTATTCCAACTCCCCCTTTCGATTGCTAAAAGGAACAGTTCAGGCAAGGACCAAATGTCAATCCAAAAACACGCAAGCCAGTACCTCCTACCCGTACTCAAGACTCATAGGTAGCGTAGAGGCTTTCCTTTTTCCCGTCCATCTTTTGCCCTTGTTTTTTCAAATTTCCTTATTTCCCACTTGTGACGGAATTGTCATCCTATGATCCTACAATATCCTGTAAATAAAATTAATAGAATAGATAGAACTAAAAATAAATAAAAGAGGGGCCGAAAGAGCTTGTATTGCATCTACTCTGCAGTCATGTTCAGGAACACAAGGTCGACAAATTGGAAACGAGTACATGCCTGCAGATCTTATTGAAAAAGAAACGGGCCTTACCATGCCCTACTTGATTCCTCTATCTACCACAAATATTTCAAAACCAAGGAAAAATGAAGAGGCCAGACACTGCTGACCTTAAAAAAATGCAAATTCGAGTACAGGCACTGCTTATATAGATCACATCATTAAGTAAAGGTTTGAGAGAATTGATTAAGTAGCAGATTCCTTGGCAATCTTCTCGGCCTTGGCAATGACCTCCTCAATTCCTCCTACCATGTAAAAAGACTGTTCAGGAAGATCATCGTATTTCCCATCCAAAACACCCTGCCAACAAGAAGATTCACAAGAACATGCATCAAATCTCAGGTGCACATAACAGGATCCAAAGGAATGAAGGTTCAAGTAACACTGAATGAAGAATAAACATAACCTATGACACATGAGGGGTCATGTGACAAATATTCTACATAACAATCCATGTAAAACAAATGCCTGTTAACACATTAATCCCCTTTTTTTGGGTAAGTATTCCTGTTGTTATTTACCACTACAGTCTCTTGATGCAGTAGCTTGTAGTTTGTCAAACAATAGTACCAAGATATATACTAAGAAGCTAGTACTGGATCTAGCTAAAGGCAAGGCACCCTGGCAGTTCTGATTGACATTTGTCAGCAATTATCAATGTAAGTCTTTAATAACAAAAATCATCATCATCTGAGTCATTATGTACCTGTATTTGTTTAGATTTCTATGTTCTACTTTTGACTCAACCCTATAAAAAATCATGTTTTTCATTACTAGATCATTTAGCATATCCTTCTGTTCAATTTTTCCATAGAGAAATTTTGTCCTAAAGTGAGATCTGGGCCTTCGAAAAAATTGGGGCCAGATTTTAGATTGGTTTTTGGGTGATCAATTCATTGTATCCTTAACTCTAACTTTGATTTCTTAAAGTTTCATCTTTGTTTGAAGAATTTTCCCATCGAATTTTGGAGGAAAATTACAAATTTTTAGAGACTTGGCCGAATTTTCCAACCCCTTTATTGTGGTCAAAATTTCTTCTCTTCTTTGAAATTAGCTATATCAACTTTTGTACCACATCAATCCAATTTTAATTGGTCTTCCCTTTGTCCAGTTCCTAGTAACCATTCAATTCTTCATATATGAGCTTCTCCTTATCTCCCATCTTCTCTTGCTTGAGGCCAACTTTGAGGTGGAAAGTCAGTTCAATTGGTACAATCACCTAGCCATGTTTGCATTTCTAACTTGTACCGTCTTGCCACATCAATCCAAAATTTGATTGGTATCCCCATCTCCCAGTACAAAATATCTACTAGCTAATATTCTATGCATGAATCCAAACATCTAAAGCATTTCTTGAAATTTTCTTCTGATAGGCTAGTGCCTTTAAGTTTTCTCTCGTTCTCATTTTTTTATTCTAATCTGTTATCCACACATACATCTCAATAGGTAACAACTCCAGAATACCCAATTATGTTGTAATGTATAACAAACAGTTAACCATATTCATGATGCACCTATTTCAACATACATATATACATTTGCGGGTGTGTCATCATCATCATCACCAAAGCCAAAATCCCATTTATTTTGATAACTCCATAATACCCATTTCAACATACATATGTACCTCTTTATTTGACCCTATCATAAGCCATGTAGTCAATTCATTTCCACTATATATCATGTCTTTCTTTATCCCTTTCCTCCATATTTTTCATTGTTTACCCTTCCTCCTTGTACCTACAACTTGTAACCCCTCAACCTGTACATACTGTAGAGTTATCTCTAGTCTTTTACGTACATGCCCAAACCATCTCAAACGAGTTTCTCTTAATTTGTAATAAATGTGGAATATTTTTAAATATGCAGTCATTTCTATCCTTTAGAACTTCGTCTAACACGACATGCATCTCTCTATTACCTTACTTTTATATATTTGTTTTTCTTCATTGTCCAATAATCTATTCCATAAACCATTGCAGATCTAACTTGTCCTTGTAAGACTATTTTAACACACAAAACTCTGCTATCTTTATACATTTTGTCCGACCGACTCCCATTCTATTAGTATATCTAAGTCCACTGAAGTAAGGAGAGCCTCCTTTCCCACCATTCTGACCAATTATTGATAGGGATTTGACCTATGTTGAAAGTAACTTGCTTACCAAGCCACCCACTAGAGAAGCCAGTTGCCAGAAAGGAGGGATGAGGAAAAGATCCCACTAGAGAAACCTTCAAGCAATTTAACCATAGATCCCAAGTATCTAACTTTATTGCATTGTGCTACTAAGTCATCTCCAATTTTATTCATTTCCAATTTATCGCATTGCCACAATTTTGAATCACTTCAAACAGTTGTATTCAGCTAATTCATTTTATAGGTTGCCCATTTCTTAGTTCCCTTTCAAGCCCATCTCTCCTTCGGAAGATTCCTCCTTAGAGAGGCCTTTCTCCAAAGATGAAATCCAAAATGCAGTTTGGGAACTGGGTGAGGATAGAGCCCCTGAGCCTGATGGCTTCCCCATTGCTTTCTTTAAGATCTTTTGGGACATCATGAAGCACGACCTCATCACTTTCATTATGGAATTTCATCAAAGAGCGCATATTCCTAAGGAGCTAGGGGTAACTTTCCTTGTTCTTGTGCCTACGAAAGATGGTGTTTCTTCTCTTTCCGATTTCAGGCTTATCAGTCTTCTCGGCAGTCCCTACAAGATCCTGTAAAAGGTTCTTGCAAATAGACTCAAGCTTTTCCTTCCCAAACTAATCTCTCCTTACCAGTCTATTGTTGTTCAAAGTCAGCATATTATGGATGCGGTCATTACTGCACATGAGTGTATTGACTCCCAGCACAAGTCTCACCGGAAAGGATAATTTGCAAACTCAACTTGGAAAAAGTGTATGATATGGTGGATTGGCATTTCCTTCATTTCATCCTTTCCAGTATGGGTTTTAGTTGGAGATGGTGTTTATGGATTTATGAGTGCATGTCTTCTGCTCACTTCTCCATTCTCATCAATGGCTCTTCTAAAGGCTTCTTCAAAAGCTCCAGGGGTATTCGCCAGGGTGACCCCCTTTCTCCGGCTCTCTTTATCATGGTTGTTGAGACTTTGAGACTTCTTCTAACCAAAATTGTTGACTCCTCCCTGATCCACAGATTTAGAATTGGTGATTCTTCGCTGCAAATCCATCATTTACAGCTTGTGGATGGCACTATTATCTTTTGTGAGGCTGATGAGGAGTCCGTTATAAATCTTCGCTCCTTACTCAAATGGTTTGAATTGCCATCCTCCTTTCGTATCAACTACGTAAAGAGTAAAATCTTCGGTATCAATTTGAATGGCAATGAGCTTCAGTCACTTTCTACAATTTTGGGATGTGTCTCAACTTCTCTCCCATCCTCTTATCTAGGGCTTCCTCTTTGCATCGAATCTTCTGGACATTCTCAGTGTGAATCCATCATCCACAAATTTAGCAAGTGTCTTGCTTGGAAAGGAAAGTATGTCCTTCGGAGGCAGGATCACTCTCCTCAAGGCAGTTTTCTCTGCACTTCCAATCTATTTCCTATGAGCATTCATATGCCCAAGTAAGGTCGTTCACTCTTTGGAGAAAATCATGAGGAATCTCCTTTGGGGTGACCATGAGAATAGAAGGAAATACCACCTTGTGAAGGGGAGCAAGTTTGCCTTCCTATTCGAGCTGGGGGGTTGGGAGTGGGGTCTATCAAAGAGGTTAATGTTGCTCTTCTTTCTAAGTGGCTTTGGCGGTTAGGAACTGAGGGTGATTTTCCTTGGAAGTCTATCCTTATCCAGAAATACAGGTTAGGAAATCTTGGTTGGGACGTCATTCCTTTACCTCGAAAAGCATCTAGTATGTGGAGAGCCTTTGCCGCTTGTGTTGACAAGTTTAAAGAAGGGACCGGATTTAAGGTGCGTCGAGGCAACAGAGCTAAGTTTAGGATAGAAGTTACAAGTTCTGGATTCTTGGTTGGAACTTGGAAGCTACTAAGATGTTTAATAAAAAAAGAGACTAATACAAAGGAAAAAATAAAAATAAAAAAGAGTTAGGGTTTTAAAATGTTTAAGATCGTTATAATACATTTAGAAGGCATAAACTATTTGAGTTTTTTTATTCAACGGAAGATGATTCAAGAAAGAGAATGAGGGTTGAAGGAGAGGAAGAAAGTGCAGAAGAACTTAGCGATGACGACGTGGAAGATGAAGAAAAGACTTTATCTTACTTGGATGTTTAGACCACAATGATGACAATCATATTTGTTTAGACAAAGCAAAGCATGATTTGTTGAGAATTGAGATGTTTATGAGGAGGACGTCTCAGGATACAAAGTTTATCAAAGGAGGAGGAAGAAGAAGAAGGCCCACATCTCACTGTGGGTTGATGACACAACAGTTAGTAACTGAGTGCTACAGCAGTTGCCTAACTGATCAAAGGCAGTTACTAGAGAAGGGATGTGTCTTGTAAATAGCTTACAGCAGTTAGGTAGTGAGTTGTGGGTAGTTTGTAACAATTAATTCTGCAGATAATGTGGTAAAACTGTAATAGGGACAGTTACTGTGTTTGTTATAAGACTGTAATTAGATATTATTGACAAGGAATGAATGAAATGTTTTTCTTCCACAAGCAAGTTGGGATGAGACCTCCTGTGAATGGAGTAATGGTGTGAAGCCAGGGAGTGATTCCCATCCTACGTTATGGTGTGAAACCAGGGAGTGCTTCCCATCCTATTTCTGTTTCTTTTCTCTCCAAAGTAGTGGCTATAGAATGAGCACTTGCAGAACTTGATGTTGCCATATCTTTGCTGAGCCTGCTATTGTTGTTATTGGCTCTTGTAATCCATCAAAGAACTGTCAAAGATGATGTTGTTACAACAGCCATTGCTGCTCCTGCTTGGACAAGCCTTCTTGCAGATCTTGTTGCGACCTTCCAACTATTTCATGCCCTGATTGATCTTGCAGTTGTCTGTTCTTGCCCAGAATGTAGAAAGGTAGCCATTGCCCAAGATGTGCAAGAAACTGTTGTCTTTCTAGCTGCCTCTGTGTAGAAATGTTCTTTCCTTCCTTGTAGTTGATGTTTGCATGTGAAAATAGTTTCAACCCCAGCCTTCAACAAGCAAATTCGTTGTTTTTCTTTGGCCTACTTGATGTGTAAAACAAATTACTAGTTGCTAGAAAATTTTCAGATTGTCGAAATTCTTGAGACATTAACTATTCATGCTGAATTTCATTCCCCAAACCCAGATGTGTCTTAAGCCTTCCTTTTTTTTTCTTTAAAACAAAATCCTTAAAGAGGTTAGGAGAATTTAAATTGATTATTGGACTGATTTCCTAAGCTAGTGGAAGTCCAGAATCCTATGAACCCTCGCGAATAATTCTAAGGTACGGTATTGTGGGACTGTGACATGGCTTCGGACTTTTACATTTTTTGTCTGTACGGGATTTCTTATTTGTACATGATTAGCATAATACTTAATAATTTTATTGACTCGGTAATTTTTTGTTTATCTACATCAATTTAACATTCGGGTTTAATAGAATTTTTTTGGGGTTTTGGGTAATAAACCTTTATGATGCGCCATTGGGGTTTAGAAGTGATCTTTTTCTTATTTCTTGAGTTGTTGGTCCTTTCACCCTTGGATTATTCTTTATGGTCCCTGGGGTTATAAGCTTATGAATTTTTGGCCTTGCTTGTATTCTTGGAGGTTCTAAGGGCCTTTGGCTTTTTGGGTGCTTTATGATTATACTACTTATGCAATTTGAAATTGGAAAGTAAAACCTTGAAATCAAATGCATTTTGATTTTATTTTGTATTAGTGCATTTTGTCATATACTAGAGTGTTTGCATTTGTGCTTATATATTATGATGAATGGGAAAATTCAACTAGTTATTTTTATACACTTTCTATGTTATATGTATATAGTTCTACACTATTTTGGGAGAATATTAAGAATGCTACAATTCTACGATTTCTAACAAACAATTCGCAATTCATACCCTAAAATAATTTCACGATACGATTCGATTTATAAAACATTGCTCACCACTATCACAAACAATTGATTGCGCCACCCTCCTCAGTTTACACCTAGTTACATACAATTGATTGCACCACCTTCAGTTTACACCTAGTCAGGACTCTCCCCTTAGTTAGAATCCAACTAAAAACTTGGACTGTAGGCGGCGCCTTACCCTTCCAAACCCATCCTACTAATGAGTCCAAAACATATCCCTCATAGGTAATTGAATTTCATTTAGTAACAAGGGATATAGGCAAAAAACACTTCTCCTTCATCACCCTCTTTAAATTAGATAAAATAATGTTAACGGATCTTACATTTCAAAAAATTACAACAAAAGTGAGTACACATCATGTAGTGTGAGGGTGGAGGCATATCTCCCATCATATTTAGACTAAAGTTAGGATTCTGTATTTTAATAATTTGCTACTCTAAGTTTCACAAGAACCTATAATACAACGGGTAAAAGTTCATTATTACAACTTAAAAGTTGTGGGTTCAAGTCCCATGGGTATCAAATACGTGATTGGCCGATGAAAACATTTTGCTAAATCCAAATATAAAGGTCAACCCTAGACTAATGGAATGAATGACTTAGATGGTGATGATGATGATGAATTGTAGAGAACATCATTAAAAAATTGAGATGAAAAGTAATTGTTAGCCCTTCAATCCATCAATCCACGGCAGTAGGGGGGCAAGGGCATATCTCCCATCATATTAAAACTAAAGATAAGGATTCTGTATTTTGAGAATTTGATGTCTAACTACAAGAACATATAGCACAACTGGTAAATGTTCATTATTACAACCTAAAGGTTGTGGGTCCAAATCCCACGAGTATCAGATAGGCAATTGGCCCATGAAAACACTTTGCTAAATCAAAATATGAAGGCCAACCCTAGAATGATGGGATGAATGGCTTAGATGATGAGGATGATGAATTATGGAGTACATCAATAAGAAAAATGAGATCAAAAGTAATTGTTAGTCCTTCAATCCAAATACAGCTCATACCATTGTTGATTTTGATGAGTCTAAATCTCCAATGGCTAGAAATGTTTTTTTCATCTTAAGTTTTAATTTTTCAAGTACTCTATCACTAGATCTTCAATATGGTAGGGACCACTAGCCCACATAATTTGTTAAATAAAAAGCTAATTTCTGTTGCTTTAGCATTTCTGAATCTAGAATTCACCTAGTGAAGAAAAGATGGTTAGCATCCAAATAATAAAAATCACGCCTTTTTTTGGTAAATGAATGCAAGTCACTTTAAAATTCAGTAACAATAACATCATGAAACTGCATTAAATGTCTATAAGATCTACTGAGCAAATAAAACTAGGAAATGGTTAAAAACATATTTTACACATGCATGAATGCCTAGAATGTGTTAGCAGTATGCTTTATTATTTAACATGAATGGCAGAGAATATAGTGGAGTAAGATTGAGCAAAAAGGTGGAATCACATAACTGCAATGCAAACTTGAGTCCACGAGTTTGTTATCACAGAAAAGACATCCCCCCGAAAAAAAGTAACCACAGTAAACAATAATAACAGAGAATGCAGCAGCTATGACGAAGAGGAACGACAAAATTGATATTATATGTATGAAGATGGATTTTCTTACCTGGAAGCTTCCAATACTCTCTTTCAACTCAACATACTTTCCAGGAGCACCAGTGAACACTTCAGCAACATGGAAAGGCTGGCTCAGAAACCTTTGAATCTTACGAGCACGGGCAACAGTCAACTTGTCATCTTCACTGAGTTCATCCATACCTAAAATTGCAATAATGTCCTGAAGATTCTTATAGTTCTGGAGAACTTTTTGTACACCGCGAGCAGTATTGTAATGTTCCAGCCCCAAAATATGGGGAGAAAGCATACGAGATGTCGAATCAAGAGGATCAACAGCGGGATAAATACCAAGCTCTGAAATCTGTTTGCATGTAGAAGTAAAATGTAAGATAAAATAACACCACCACCACCACCGAAAGCAGTTACAATAACAATAATACTGATGACAAGTTTCCAGTACAATTAATAACTACTTGTTCGCACAAAATAGCACTTCAACTTTTCTGTTTGACCAGATCTATGAAATGGATGAATCAGATTTCCCGCATTAAAATCAGAGTGGGCTTCATAATCACCAAAAAAGGGGTGAAATGGACCAAAATACGAAAAAAAAAAGGGCTGGATCCAGAACCAAGACACGTGCTTGGCCCTTAGGAACACATGGGCCTGGATCCTGTGTAAGACACTCAGGATAAATAAAATGGACTAGAATTTTTGGCTTTACTTGTGACATGTGGCACATTATCCATGGGAAATTTTAAGAGAAACAATCCAAGGCTATGAATACCCCAGTGCACTTGGAATAAAGAGGGTTGGCTCTCTTGGGAATTGCACAAACTTGTGTACGTTGAGAAAATTTGACACTGTTGGATCTACAATTGAGACGACTAGGGTTAAGAACACTTTGACTGTATACTTGTGTAGATTCAGAGTTTGGAAAAGCTTGAAGTTGATAAATTGTTAGACCTTGAAGTTGGCCCTGTACACTTTGGATCTATCCTTGTGTAGATTCGAAGCTTGAGAACTCTTTGGGTCATATACTTAGTTCAGATAAAGATTTAAGTCTATAAGTTTGTAAACTTTGAGTTCATTTTAAATATTTTGGACTAAGATTGGGCCAATTCAGAGTTTGGAAATGCTTTAGGTCCAAACTTGTGTATGCTTGGAGCTTGAGAAAATCCTCTAGATCTACAAACAAGCAGCATTGGAGGCCAAGTCATACTTTAAATCTGTGATTACATGGACTTGGAGTTTAGATTTGCACTCCAAGATTACAAATCAGAAGGCTTAGAATGCAAGCATCCATTCACTTGCAGACTTCTCCATCAAGCGGAAAAAGTCAACAAAGACCACACCAAAACATTGCAAGGAAACTTGCAGTCGGATTAGGCACTTTGAGCATTCTTTAGCATTGAGTTGGTAGAAAGAACTGTAATAACAAGTGGTGCTCAATTTCTTTGTACTTGTTCAAAAGGGTATCAAATCAGTCTCCATAGGGGAACCATCAGTCCGGCATGTAGAACCATTGTACTTCCAAATTCCTTTGACTCAAATTGGTAGATACACATTTGAATTTGTCTACATTACTCATTATCATTGTTGACACTTTCCCATCTATCAGGGTCTCTCTTTGGGATTCCACATTTCTACTTTAACCTATCAAAAATAGCATTCGTCGTTACTCCAATCTACCATCTCCTTGGCCCACCCACATGTATTTAGAGGCATCAACAACAACTGTAAGAAGCAGCAGCTTCCTTGAAACAACTTAGGATCAAAACTTAGTAAAACAAACCTGTCGTGACAACACGGTTGTAGCGTCAAGATGGGCAAAAGTAGTTGCAGGAGCTGGATCTGTTAAGTCATCAGCAGGCACATAAATAGCTTGAACAGAGGTAATGGAACCTTTCTTTGTTGTGGTAATACGCTCTTGTAAACCTCCAAGATCAGTAGCCAACGTTGGTTGGTAACCGACAGCAGATGGGATACGACCAAGCAAAGCAGACACTTCAGAGTTTGCCTATGGACATGGGATTTAATTAAAAAAAAAATCAGAATACCACACCACCACATGTTTAATCTTGAAATAGTTAATAAATACTCACCTGGGTGAAGCGGAAAATATTGTCAATAAAAAGAAGCACATCTTGCCCTTCAGCATCACGGAAGTGCTCAGCGACTGTCAATCCAGTCAGCCCAACACGAGCACGAGCACCGGGGGGTTCATTCATTTGTCCGTAGACAAGAGCACACTTGCTTTCACTCTAAACAATATCAAGAAAAATACAAGGAAAAACATAAAAACATACAAGAATAAACAAGACGAATGAATTACGTGCTTAAAATGGCTAAATGGGTGAGCCATCATATGTGTGGAATACCTGTTTGTCTCCAAGTTTAATAACACCACTCTCCATCATTTCCCTGTATAGATCATTACCCTCACGAGTACGTTCACCAACACCAGCAAAGACAGAGAAGCCACCTGATATGACAAAACTCAATGAATATGATGCAAAATAAAGCAAATGAAAAAAAAAAAAGTCTGTTTATGGGGCTTAACCCACCATGAGCTTTGGCAACATTATTGATCAGCTCCATGATAAGGACAGTCTTTCCGACACCAGCACCACCAAAAAGACCAATCTTTCCACCTCGCTGATAAGGTGCAAGCAGGTCCACAACCTGTGCAGATGCAATTCAGGTCAGAGCTGTCAGTTAAAAGAAACACCAATGTCCAACTAATTTGTGATTGTGGAACTTGTCTAAAAGGCCATCCATGATTGATTGCCCATTCTAAAGATTCAAA
Source organism: Chimonanthus salicifolius (assembly GCA_013350335.1). Lineage (NCBI taxonomy): Eukaryota > Viridiplantae > Streptophyta > Magnoliopsida > Laurales > Calycanthaceae > Chimonanthus > Chimonanthus salicifolius. Next base: position 47,626,757 of record CM023534.1, read on the forward strand.
TACCTAGAATTCCAAGGATAAGTGAAATATTGGGCACAGTGGATAAGCCATTTACCTTGATTCCAGTGACAAGAATCTCCTGCTCTGTCGCTTGTTCAACAAAAGAAGGAGCCTCTCGATGGATGGGCAGAAAGTGATCTGTCTCTGTTGTATGGGAAAAAACAGAAATATAAAAATGTTACAATAAGAAGAAATAAATAAAAACAACACGTCACTGCTATAAAGTTTAAACAGATTAAACCAAAACTTCACATGCACAAATGAAAAGCACAAATGCTTTAAGTCATCTTACTTATTTCACCCCTCTCATCAATGGGCTCTCCAATAACATTCATGATTCGACCAAGAGTAGCCCTTCCCACAGGAACCTAACCAGAGATTAAAACAAAATCCAAGAAGGCGACCATGTCAACATCCAAAGAAGAATAAATTAAAAAATATGAAACAAATGCAAAACAAATCATAATAGTTAACAAAAAAACAGAAAATACTTTCTTATCCTAATGTTATCACAAGCAGTGAAATAATGCCATTGAAATTTGTGTACAACCTCAGGTTGAACCCAAGCTTCTCATGGTTTTAGTATTGAATCAGGTTAGTTTAGCTCCTCGATGATGTTTACCCAGCATGTGCCAATATTCTTGGGAAACCGCAATGGATAGAAATCCGCATTATACAAAGACTTATTTTCATTCAAATCACCATTTCAGGGGGTGAATATTCAAATGCAATCAGATTCAAATTTTGTGCAGCAGTCAACAATGAGAACCAACAAAAACCATGAAGCAACAGAATGACATTTCAGAAGAGGGATAAGAACAGATCACAATAGCTTGTAAAAGTCATTTATCCCATGTAAATCAAAGAGAGAGGAATTTACGGCCCATTTATTCCAATTCTAATGGAAATATCCCATATATAAACTCTAAATCAATAATAGCACCACCATCGACATCAGAATCAAAATATAATTACATTTCTCTGCACACCTCAGGGATCACCCACTCACAGGAGATACAATACATAAAAGAAAACAATGCATTACATTTGACTTACAGTAATGGGGGATCCAGTGTTCAAGACACGCTGCCCACGGACAAGGCCTTCAGTCCCGTCCATGGCAATGGTCCTCACCATGCTCTCCCCCAAATGTTGTGCCACCTCCAACACTAGCCGGATAGAATTATCCAGAACCTCAAGTGCTGTCAAGATCGGTGGTAATCCCTCATCGAATCTCACGTCCACGACTGCTCCAATAACCTGGCATACTTTCCCGATCGATCCCGCTCCTGTAAATTCGTCAGTGATCTTGCCACTAGGACCAGAACCCTTTGTTGTGGGCGGTGGCGGAGACGAAGACGGGGCGGGGGCGGCTGCTGCCGTGGCATAATCTACAGCACGGGTGAGGCAGAAACCGACGGGAGAAGGACGGGAAAAGGGAGATGGGGAAGTAGGTTTAGTGTTAAGAAGTAAGGATTTGGAGGCCGATCTACGGATGGAAGATCGGATGAGTGAAGAGAGTAGCTTGCGAGAAGCCATTTGGGAATGGATTGTACGGAGAAAATAGAAAGGTAAGACCTCTTTAGTGTTTCGTAGTAAAAACTAAAAAGATCAGTAGCTAAAGAAACTGTCACTGAAAAGAGGACACATTCGAGGGAGAGGGAATACGGGAGACTGGAGAATGACAGATAACCCGTCTAGTGTTTCTCAACTAGGGCAGCGTTTGGATACGGGTAAAGTTTTGCAGGACACTGGGGTTATCCTTATTCCGTGTTATTCTTATCTCACACTATTACTCTTCCATTAGACAAGATTACGTTGTTTTCATAGATTTTTTTTATAATTTGATTCTTTAAGAAAATGAGATTTTTTATATTTATTTGCACATTTTTCTCAAGTATTTGGATTTCTAAAATTAATTTAAAAAATAAGACTAAAAATCTTCCTATCACAGATCATTAGAAAAGGTTTTAAAAAAAAGTTGTGAAGTTCATATTTAAAGACTTAACAAATAAATTTTAAATATGTTAACTTAAATCTATATCCAACTTTATACATTCACTAGTTGATTGACACGACCCATCAAAATTATGAGTTGACTAAACTCAGCTCATGTACAAAATGGGTTGATCCAACGGGCCTTTGTCCATTTATTAAATGGGTCAACCTTATCAAAACAGTAAATCAAGATTAAATAGTCAACCCAACTTAGCTTATTTATTAAAAGTTTAACCCCATGGAGTTCATAACAAACTTACTCTACTTCTTAAATTGGTTGGCCTAATTCAAGTAATCATAACTGAACTACTATGATCAATACATAACCTAAATATTAAATAAATTAATCAAATTAGAGTACCCAACTGTTTACATGAGTTTCCCAAACGTTTGACCCAATTTATTAAATAATTGACCCTATTGTGCTTAATTCCGACCATTTACCAAATAAGTTAGCTCAACTTGAAATAACACATTTATTAAATATGTTGGTCCAATTCTATACACACATTATTTTGTTTTTCTCAATGTAATAAGGCAAGTGTTTCTTTATTACAGTACGCCTCTGCCAACCATATTGGAGGATTACAGTAGTTGCTAACTGTGCATAAACCACAAATTAGATGTAATCTGAGGCGTTTTGTGGGGAAAAAAAAAAAAAGAGAGGAGAAAATTTTAACGTAAAAAAAAATGAAGAGAGATCTGTTGTGATAGTAACTTAGAAAAAAACCCTCCAAACCGGAGCGGTAGAAAAGAAGACATAAATGGAAAAAGTATGTTGACAGAGGGATCAAAATTTCATATTTTCTAGTTTTAATATTCAAAGAAGCTAGGGTATCAATACTTTGTTAGTGCCCCGGTTTAACCGAGTCACCTTTGTTGTCAATTCCGTGATCTAAGAAAAGCATTGCCATAGAAGAATGAAGCAAAAGATCAAGACTCAGTATGGTGAAGATTGAATCAAGACTCAAACATTGGAAGATCAAGTACAATATTCAAGCACCATCATGTATATGGTAATCACAAAAGTAAATTCGCCATAGAAGACTCTAAGGTGGACCCAACACACCTAGGAAGACCTTGAGTAGGCTTAGAGATCATTGGTAAAATATAATCAGGCCTAGTGGACCAAGATCAAGCCACAGAACCTATGGACTTAAACATGGAAAATTTGGATTTCTATTAGGCCATACATCGCAAGTGGCGACCTATCGCCAGAGACATGGAAGACCCATCGTGGTTCACGATGCATCGCCTGGAGAAACCAAGGTTCTGGTTGAAAAATACTATCAAACTAGTCTGCTCTCAGGGCGAGCCTATCGTGGTCGGCAACCCAGTGCAGGTTCACCTGGGTTTTCAGAGTTCTGATGAGAAGACTCTGTATTTTAAGTTGGTCTCAGGGCGATACACTCGCCAATGGCGACCCATCGCCAATGGGTTCTGCGATCCATTGTGGGTGACCGTTTTATATCCGTTGAGATGCATTAAATATGCAATGGTCTTATGGTTGAGAAGTAAATTTAAAATGCCACGACCCATCGCATGCTGCGACCCATCTCCAACTTACAGTTTGGAAAAATTATGTTTTACCTATATATACTCTGGATTTTAGAGAGCTCAAACACACCTGATTCATCTGATCTTATTGGAAAATCTTAAGGCAAAAATCAAAGCATCCCAAACCTCTCTCTAAGAACTTCACATTGGTGAATCATTTGAAATCCAATCAAACCTTTGATTGGGATAAAGAGAGAGAGAGAGAGAGAAAAAAAAAGCAGTTCTAGGATTCTATTGTTTAATCTCATATCATAGAACATTCTCCCAAGCTTGTGATTGCTTATATAGTGGTACATCTTCGTCATCAAAAAGATCAAGTTGGGAGAACTCTTCAAGAAGCACATCTACATCAGATTTGAGCTACAAAGGCAAATGATTCTTCTTGTGCTAATTTCCATATAATCATGTGAAGTGGATTAAAGTAAGAAGCTTAAATCACTATAAAAAATAGAGGGATCACGATTAGACCGGGTTGGTCGAACCTTTCAAAATCTTAGGTGATTGTGTGGGTGAAATTCCCATTCTATTGTGTGGGCATAATTCTTACTCTATTTGTGTGGGTGTAATTCTCATACCTAGTGAATTTGGGATAACCCAAGGTTGGGTGAGTCTATTAGTGGCTGTAGGAGGGATTTACTTCGAACCACTATATATCGGGTGTTTGGTTTGCTCGTGTGATTGCTCTATTACTTGTACGCTCTCTTATTACACAACATGTTAGTGTTCCGGCTTGCCAAGTCCCTAAGTTTGTCAATTCCATAACTCGGGAAGAAGCACTTGCTAGAAGCTTGAAGACTCAAAAGATGATCAAGTTTGAAGATCATGCTCCACCAGATTGAAGCTCATCGTCATGGCAATCACAAAACATGTATTTAGCCATAGATGACTTTAGGTGGTACACATACCTTAAAGAGGATCATTCCTAGGCTTAGTTGAACAATTAGTAAAATCATTGAAGCCTAGAGAAGAAGATTGACAGTGAATTGGAACCCAACTTGGAAATATGTATTTGGTTTCACTGTCAGCTCGACCAACCGTTCTCACCGATCTCTCGGTGGAGACAGGATCGACCCATCGTGGTCAAAGACTGGTCAGCCAGATTGACAAAGGTTCTGGAGTATAGAACTGTCATTCTGGGTATGCCTCTGATCGAGAGTCTCGTACGCACCGACCTTTTGCTGAAAAGATGAAACAACCCTCGTGGTCAACGACTCGTCGATGATAACTTATGAGTTCTGAAACTTAAGTGGACTCTCAAAGAAATAGACATCTCGGTAATTCAAGACCGATTGAGAGTACCAGGACCGACCCCTCGGCAAAGGGCGACAAGTCGTTCTGGGCAGGACAAGTTTCGGGACATGAAACTTTGTCTGCATGATGTTTTCCCAGATCGAGACCCTCGCATGGACCGACCTCTCGGTGCCATGATTGTCGACCCATCGGTGACACCGACCTGTCGACCGAGAAGTAGTTATGGCGTTGGGAGTGCATTTAATAAGCAACAGTCGGGTGGTTGAACGGTAATAAATATGAGCACCGACCCATCAGTGCCACCGACCTGTCGGTACTGAATAGTTTGAAAAACTGTGTTGTCTCTTCTATATATATGAGTGTTGTATGATCATTTAACGATCTTCCTTTAGCTGAGAAAACTCACACTCTAAGGAACGATCAACTCTCTTGTGCCTACACCTGAGAATCAAATACAACCAATCCATTGATTAAGTTAGTGAAAGAGAGAAAGAGAGGAGAATAGACAAGATACAAACTAGGAAAGATATTTGTAGAACCAGTTTGTAATGCCCCGTCTCGCTACGGGCGCGTTATCTCACAATATCTCAATAAAATTACAAAAGACAGATATCGAGTATATTTTTTTTTTTTTGGAACAAGGTAACTACCTCACTCCCAAAGATCAGTAAAAACAAAATCCATCTTACTTATAAACGTAACAAACAACTATTGATTGTTCAAATATAATTATACAGTCATCCAAACAAACCACATAAAATAATAAGTTCATAGAAGTAAGGCCCTCTCTACTAAATTATAAACATAATTATGAAATATCTGACTACTACTACCCCTCCTTGGGCGCCTCCTCAAGGGCTCACCTGGCCCCTCCGCAATCGGGGTACCTGAAAGGTAAGGGGTGAGCTAACCAGCCCAGTGAAGAGATAATGCATATCACATATCAGCAATATATATATATATATATATATATATATATATGAATGCAAGAACATCATGATAATAAGGGTACTCGTATGCACGAAAACCTAATCACACCACCAACTAATGATCCATTGACCAAATCCGAGAAGTCATCTCAGTAGCCACATCGAGTCCTCCAACAAACTCTGATCTCCCTACCAGTGCCATTGGGAGAATACACAATACACAACTGTCTCAACCATAAGAACCATGTCGAAAAATCACCTTAACCACACGCGGGAATCCAAACTCTAGGGTAAGCACCTCAACCGCCAGAACGCAAACGGGGAAACCCACATCCCCTATGGGGTCTCTACCACTGGAGCTTAACGGGGAAGTCCTCCCAACAACTAAATCATCATCTCATCATAAGTATAACACATGCAGATA